>CM041782.1:84541195-84665176 GCA_023374045.1 Limonium bicolor
TGTTTTTGATTTGGACAAGTGAGCTAGATTTTACAAGAGGTCAAAGCTAGAGTTTTAATGGTGGTGGTGAGTATTACCGTGAGAGAGCAGCAAGAAGGAAGGAGATGGAGTTGGAACCGTGTGAAATGGAGGATGGAAACGAGAGAATGAGATAAAACTTACTTTTAGAAGATATTTGTTCTTTAAAGTAAAAAGTAGCTTAATTAGTTTTCTTTATTTACTTATTATTTAACTAGAGAGTGGTGAGTCACCACACTTAGAAAACCGGCCCCTTATAATATAAGAGTATTTTAGTCTTTGTTTGTCAATTTAATTACTTATGACAACACATGTTACAAACTAGCTTATAAAAATCACTATTCACCAAAACAAGGCACTTAGAAGTGAAATTTTTGATTTCCCATTGATATAGCCACCCAAATGTGATATTATATAGTACACATATATATTTAAGAGTAATGATGGATATTTAGCCACTCAAAACTCATTTACAAGACAATTTTTCAAAAATGTGCTTTAAGACTTCTTAAAGCACATTTTGTGTTTTAACTTGTTTTCAAGCTTGGTTTTCTTTGGTAATTGATTTAATATGTTCACTAATATATAAATAAGGTCTTGGTAAGTTCATTAGGTCTTACCCAAGCTTATTCCAAGCTTAGAGCACATTTTAGCCTTTATCGACCTTAAGGTATTTAATTGTGTTCTTTATGGTTTAAATTGTTTGTTAGCGTTTCTAAGACATTTTCTTTCCTTAATAAATCATGTTTTAATGTTTAAACAACATTCTAAGGTTTGGGGTATTTCAATTATTCACCTTTTTACTTAAATATCTTTCAAACTTACCTCTCTCTTCATTCTCTTCTTCCTTCTCATTTCCCACCGTCTCCAACCTGCATTCTCTCTTCTCCATTGGTTTTACTACAGTTCACGCACAATACTCCATCTTCAACCTCTTATATCTCCTAGCTCCATTTACCAAATCAAAAACCAAGACAACCATTCTCTTAGTCTTGCCAAGCTGTTCAACTCTATCTTTTCAAAACTTCAAAACCACCATTTCGGTGTCAAGAAGAAACACCATGGGAGGAGCATGAGCTCATCTTTTTGCTCCTTGTTGATCACCTTCGCTTCAAGGTAAGGAAAAACCAAAGAAAACTCCATTTTCCTCTTGTTTTGATGTTGACCGAAAATCACCATTGATGGTGTCCTTCTCTTGCTTTGTTCTAGCTTCATTTTAATCTTTCAAGGGCTTGGTGGAGTCCTCTCTTTCCACTTATTCAAACTCTTTTCCATTTCCAAGGTAAAACAACTATTTTAATGCTTTAAGATAATATATAACTTAGGGTTTATAATGAGCTTGAGCATGAAGCTTGAATGCTCATTACATTGCTTGTATATTGATTAGAAGTTGACAAGCAATCAAGTCCTTGCCGGTTTTAATCAAAGAGGGAGCAAGGAGAAATAAGTGAGAAAGTTGTGAAGGAAAAGAGGTAACTGTGCTAACCTAATGTAGTTTGATGCATTAGGAAAAATGAGCTGATGTTGTTTATTTAAACTACCTAAGGAGCTAATGGTAAATGAGTTAGTAAAATGCTCTCAAGGAGTTTAGTAAGGGCATATGTGTTGTTGTATGTAATTGCAGGTCAAAGGCATATATAATGTGGGAAATTCAGTGTTTAAGGTTTATTCTATTTAAGGGCCTAAGAGCCATGCAATTTAAGGGCCTAAGTGCCAAGCAATTTAAATTATGCACTATATTGTGATGTAGTGTTAAATGGGTGAAGTTTTATGTGTAAGAATGTTCTTGATGGATTTAAGTGTTCTTGGATGTTTAATGGTGAAAACAATGTGTTTTGGTGTAACAATGTGCTAGTAGAACCCATGTCAAAATTTGGACTATGTACAAGAGGTTCTAAGTGTTTAAATGAGTTTTGGTGAACTATGAAGTGTTAGAAATGAATAAGTGTTCTACTAGAGAAGAAAACATGTCTTAAGGTGTTCTAGAGTGCTAAAAGAATTTAGGCATTATCTAGGAGGTTTTAGAAGTCTAATGAGTGTTTTAGGATACATCAAAGTCATGGTGAGATTGTGTTTAGGATTTATGCAAGTTTGGTAAACAATGAGGAGGTAATGTGTTGTAAGCAAGAGGTGTAATCTTGTGGAGAAACCTCAAGGAGTGGCATAAAGGAGTTTAGGTTAGTAAGAAAAGATGCTTGGAAAATGATGCTATAGGGGTGAGAAAACACTTTGGGCTAGTTGTTATCATAGGTGTGGAACACCACTAAGGAACTTAAGAAAATATATCACAAGTGTTGAGGAATTTTGCAAGAACTGGGTGATGGTTTAGACTAGGAATTAGAAGAGGTTTGAGGTGCCAAATTAGTGTTAAAACATGTTAGGATTTATGTAGAAACATTAGAAGAAGGTTAGGCTTGGTTTGGAGGTTGAAAAGTGGCTGAAAAATAATGTACTGGACTAATTTTGGAGTGGTCCGGGTTTGCAAATAAGTACCTAAACCCGGACCACCCCAAAAACATACCCGAGAGTTCATAACTGTGTGTGTTCCGGGTTTGTATCCCGGTACACAAACCCGGACCAGGTGAAAATGTAGGTAGAGAGTATTGCGATGATATGGTCCGGGTTTGTAACCTCGGACACAAACCCAAACCACCATAAAATGTTCCAGAGAGTGTTTTTAAGCATTTCCAAGGTGGGGATTTGAAAGCTAATGATAATATGTGATTGTTAGGAGATGTTTGGTGAGTTTTAATGACCATTAGGAGGGTGAATAAGTGTAGGTTAAGTGTGAAAGTAAATGAAATAATTATGTGAAGAAATTAGCTAACTATAACTCAAGTACGGTAATTAACCGACATTACTAAATGTGTATAGGAGTTGCATACAATGGAAATCAATCAAAGCAGGGACCAAGGTATGGTTTTCTTGCAGTCTGTTGTCTACCGGTTTACACCGGCTTATGTGTTGTTTGTTTTTCTGTGTGTTTATGACCTTGTAAGACTTAAGTCATGAAATGAGTTTACAGTTATTAATATTATTATTATGTTGGTAAGTTATGTCTCATTTCCCTTGGGTGTGGCTAACTAGACCTAAACACTTGCTTGTTGAGTTAACTTAGTAAGTTTCAATAATGGGACTTCTAACAAGTGCTAACGGGGGAAGTGAGGAGTCCGGTCGTTCCGGCCACGCGTGTGAGTATGGGAGTCGATGTCATAACCGGTTCGATTCTCTTTGTATGTTAAGGTTGTCTTCTCTTTTGGTTTTCAACCTTCCCTTTAGCTTAACCAAGGCTATTTTACTGACTCACGTTGGGCCATAGGGTTAAGTTAACCGTTCATCTAACAGGACGGTAACGAGTTATGTAACGAGCTTAGCATGAGTTTGGAAACAATCTCTAGGCTCATCCGGTGAACTGACTATGTTTTGGTTCGATTCCCAAAGGAAACCGCACTTGTTATGTTATGTGTTTATGTTGTGCTATGCGATATTACTTGCTATGCCTTATATGATGTATGTTTAAAATTAATGCCATGTCATCATGATAAATAGTTGCGCGTATCCCGGTAGTCGATGGGCTGCGCGCTAACCATACCAGCCAAGGGTTGCTGACCCCCTCGGGGGCTCCATATTTATTTGCAGAATGAGGATCGAAGAAGCGGACTGGCTTTAGATCCTAGGTTGTTGAATACTTTTGGTATATTTTGGATGTTGGGCCCGGGATGCGCCTGTGCTCCCGTGGAGTTATATTTTGGATCCGTTGATATTACAGTGGCGGTATATTAACTATTTACAGTGATGGGTTGTAAGTAAATACTCGGTATTGTATATTATGTATTTATGGTTTTAGTTCTATGCTCGGGAGTCTGATCATCAGACCGGTACAACTTGTATTTATTCTGCCTTGTTGGCCACGTGGGTGGCTAACGGCGTGTAGCACCAACTCGTTTAGTTATTGTTTAGTTGTTAATTTCCCCTGCGATTTTGTTAAATTGTTAAGTGCGTAGTAGGGGTGTTACAGATGGTTAAGGAATGATTTAGTAAATTTATATAAGTAATTAAGTAACATAAAGGTCAAATTAAGACTTTATGTGGAAAATTGGTAATTAATGAAAAATACTAGGTGAGGCAGAGAGTTTAATGTATTTTTGGGCATTTATGTGTAATTTATTTTATAAGCTAATGTTTGTAATAAGGCCATGTACTTTAGGCCATTTTATTTATGTATTTATAAGGTTTTAATTAAGTTTAGGTAATAAATAGATATTACCGCAAGGTATAGGGGTTTAAGCTGTAATTAAATTAAATTTGGGGGCTATATAATAATAAAGCCGAAAATTAGAGGTTAAAAGGATTTAAAATAAAAATTAAAAGATTTTATAAAGTTTTGGGGTAAATGGTAATTTCTGGAAGTATGGGTTCAAACCGTAATTTATGGGAATTGATGGTCAAGGAAATATTAAGGAGGACAACCTTGACCACATGGTAGGTTTTGACCAAATTAGATAAGTTAAATAACTTATTTAAGGTTTTATAATAAGATAAGTATTTAATTGTAACACTTTTATGTTATTACCGAAAGTTAAGGGTGTAAAATAGTATTATAAACACCCATGGCTATTAGGAATTTTTAGGAATTTATTGGGTTGATTTTGGAATTAAAATAAACTATATATGCATAATATATAGTTATTATGTCATTGTTACACTTTGGAACAGTAGATGGGGTGGAAATGTAAATACCGAGAGTATATGGGTTAGTAATGGTAATTATAACCCTTTGGTGGAATTTGGTGATTTTTGGAATAATATAAGAGTACTTAATAAGATATGTGTATAATATATAGTTTTAATGATATTATAAAACTATATGTTATAAATTGGGTCCAAGTGTAATTATAGAAAGTTGGTGGGTGGTAAAATAATATAGAACAGATATAGGGTATGTTCACAATTTAAAATATTATATAACCATATGTTATATTAATATTAAGGTTTAAAATGTTATAATATATGATATATATAACATAACATTATATATGTGGTCAAATTGTAAAATTTGTAAAGTTAAAGGGGTTGGAAATTAATTTAGAACAGCCTAAGGTCTGTTCGGTTATTTTAATAAAAATAACCATAGGTTATACCATTTTATAAGTTAAAAATGTTATATTATATGGTATATATAACATGGTATAAATTATGGAGTGATTTTGTAAATAAAGAAAACTATGGGTTATGGAAAAGAATAAGGTTTTAATATGGATGCCATGCGGCAAAATAAAATAGTTTTGTATAAAAACTATAGTTTATAAGTTAAAGGAAATAAAAATATCATATTATATGATATTAGTATATGGTATAACATTACATAATGTTATGGGGTTAAAATGAAATTAAAGGGAAGTTTAGTGCTGTACCGAAAATAAAAAGATTGGAAAATGAATTTTAGACTATGGTCTACAATGTTATAAATGTTATAACAATTATATGTTATTAATGGGATTTAAATGGGATAGATATAAGTAAGGATATTCACATTAAATAATGTGACAAATTATAAATAAATGAGATTTATAAACTAAGGTATATTGAATAAACCTTAGAGGTTGTATATATACAAAACATAATGTTACATAATATTAAGATAATAATATTCATATAAGTTGTATAATATAATACAATTAATGGGAATAGTCATCTAATATAAGATGATAAAAATGTAACATATAATATAAGAGTTTTACAACTCATGAAACTTACCTATATTGGTAAATATATACATATGCGAGAATGATGTATATAAGGAAGGATATATATTATGGTTGGAAACCATATAGTATAATGGTGGAGGTTATTACATGAATATAGTTTACAAACTATAAGTTATAAGTTTTGAATTCAAATATAGTTTACTAAAAGATTAATGAATTATAATACAATGTATTATAATGGATGGTGGAAAATAATCAATATAATAAATCATGCATGTATTCATGCAACTATAGGTTATATGCCTAAGTTCAATGATGGACAAGATTAAAGGAATATAATGAATTAAACTTAACAGTCGAAACATTACAACCTACGAGTTTTAGTAACAAAGCCGACTGGTTTAGAGAAACCCGTAACAATTAACTGTAGAAATCCGGGGATGAACTGTCGGGGTTACTTGTTATTCGGAATTACCGGATTTAGTTAGTCATGGAGACTGACGTATAGTTTTATTACAGTTTAAATCGTACTTCAGACAAAGGCGCCTGACGAGCTTAGTGGACTACACTGCGCATCCTAGGTCGGAGGTGTACGGTATTTAAAGGGGTTTGATCCGGGTTGTCTTGAGGAATTCCTCGGGCTCCGATTTGGTTGATATAACTTGTGTGTTATGTGTGTGGATACGTGTATGTGATTATGTGTGTTACTGCATTAATTATTTATGCACGAGCGTCTTACGGGACTAACACTACGTCGACTATAGATCGACTTATATAAACATACATATGCGTTTAATGTGATGACATGACGGATACTTGGTATAATACCATTAGTATTAATATTAAGTATATGGTAACCTAAGTAAAACACTTAGGTACGAGACACGACATTGTCAGTCTCTAGAGCATGGATCTCGAACATGAATATAACCTAGATTACTTCTAGGTATGCGTGAGACCCATTGGGCAGCTAATTAAGAAATTGTATTCTCGATAAAACTAAGAGTTTATCTTAAACATTATGAGAGAGTTGGTATGAGTTGAGGGGAGGAATCCCGGTAGTTTACGAACTACTTGGTTGCGCATTTGTGATCACTGAGGGGTACCCAATCGGGTTCCGCTCTAGGTATTTACCCAACGAGCCCTATTTGGATCATGGGTCAGGTGGCTACGGCCTTTATATGGACGCCTTACGAGGCAAAGTGAATAGTCAGGGGCCTCCGGACCTCTGGCGAAATGAGCACCTTTGTGTGTACGGGAGGACTACTGTTCATTGGTGAGGTTATCGGGTTGTCCCAACATGACGTCCAACTGGAAATTAAATAAACATGGTTTGGATGGATGGGGTCTTGAAGGCCAAATTAAATTAATTAAGGAAAGCGTTCGCTACAGCGTTTATTCAGTACTATTAATTCGATATGTTCGATTATACAACTGTTGTTTGTGATATCTAATGAATGTTTGGATTGGATGGTTATGTATTTATGAATGTTTGGATTGGATGGATGGTTATGTATTAATGCATGTTTATTACAGTATTGATTATATCTATAAAATGGTAAAGCATGAAACCAATCTAATAACAAAATGGTTAAAATGACTAAGTGACCAATAGGGTCCAGGCCCGGCATACTCAGCGTTTATCGCTGAGACTACACTCATTGTGCAGGTTGTTGATCGTTGTCGAAGCCGAAGTGCGGGATCAGGGTAGTTAGGGTTTACTTTAATTACCGCACATGGATTTTATTTGTATAACGATGTTAGACTGTGGTTTATATTATGGTACGGTTGTATATATATATATTCGGGATTGGGAAGACGCTCACTTGTCGACGTTTATGGTTTATGGACTTAGTATGATGTATAGGAGTTATCTCGTTATCACAGCGGTTAGTAGTGTTATTTATTTTGGTTGTTGGATATAGTTATGCTTCGTTACTTGCATAGGCGAGTAATGGCAGGTGACACCCGAGTGAGTATTAATTTTGTTATTTATGTTCCGCTGTAAGACGTTTTATTTATTGCTACGTGAGGGATTATTACGTGTTTATGGAGGGGGTGTGACAGAAACACTTGGAATGTTACCAGTACTGCGAGAATTATCTGAGAAGCGTGAGACGACGCGCTAGAGTGATTGAAATACCCCAAACTTAGATATGGTGTTTAAGTGATAAACTAAGTCATAATGAGGCTAAATAATGCCTTAGAAACATTAAGAAACATTCCTAACCAAAGAAAACATAAGGAAACACCAAAAGAGCAGTTTAAGCAAAAACGTGCTCTAAGCTTGGAGAGACTTGGGTGAGTACCCAAATATTGTTCTAAGACCTTAGTAATATCCTAATGGTCATTTTTAATCAATTAACAAAGAAAACCAAGCTTGAAAACAAGTTAAAACACAAAATGTGCTTTAAGGAGTCTTAAAGCACATTTTTGAAAATTGTCTTGTAAATGGGTTTTGAGTGGCTAGATGTCCATCATTACTCTTTAATTAACATGTGTACTAATTAGTATCACATTAGGAAGTATAAATCAATGGGAAATCAAAAATTTCACAAATATGTGCCTTGGTTAGTGAATAGTAACCGAATAGTGACTAATTTAGTATTTAGTTAATTAAGCTTAGTTAGTTGGTCAAACAAGACCATGACTTGCGTTAATTAATAGGGGGCTGGTTTTTCTAATGGTGTGACTCACCATGAGTAGCCAAATGATATTAGAAAAGAAGAGGGAAAAGTAAGGAGTTACTATTTACTTTAAGAAAACAAATATCTTACTTTACTTACCTCTCTCCTCATCTCTTCATTCTTCATCTTCTCCACCGGTTTTCTTTTGCTCTCTCCCATCTTCCTCACGTAAACAAGCAGCTCCATGCTAGCTTCAACTTCCCTTGCACACATCTTGCTCATTTTAGCTCCAAAACCAAAACAAATTACATATTCTTCTTAGTTAGCTCAAGCTCTCTCTTTCCATCTTTTCAAAACTTCAAGAGCTCCATTTTGGTGCCAAGCCAAACCACCATTATAGGAGGAAACTCAAGCTTGGAGACTCCATTGGCTTCTCCATTCTCTTAAGGTAAAGAAAGTGTAAGAAAATGTAGGTTTCCATCACTTTTCTTCATGACTGAAAATACATGCTCATGAGGCTTCATTTTAATGCCTTGTTCTAGCTTGTTTTCTACTCTTCAAAGGATAGAGGAGGTCCTTCTTGCTTCATATCCAAGCTTGTCTTGAGAAACCAAGGTAAAACAATCACCTTAATACCTTAAAGCACATTTTGACCTAGGGTTTGTTCCTTAGGGTTAATGTATTATCTAGTACTCATTGGAGTCATTGGATATTGGTTAGAACATTGGCAAGGAGAGTTTAAGTGGTGACCGAGATTGAGCAAGGAAAAACCTAAGGAGGAAAGTTTGTGAGCTTGTGAAAGAATAAGGTAAATTACTTACCTTAAGGTGTTTTATTGTTTAAGGGAATGAGATTTGGATATGTGATGAGTTTAGTGTAAAGATTACATTGGGAAAAGGGGTTATAAAACCTAGGAGAAAGAACAATGACTATACTTGTGAACTTGTGATTAAGGAGCCAATGAGAAAATAGTCAAACAATGTTGAGATGAATTACAAGAAGCATTTTATTTCAATGGGAGCCTTGTTGTGTGTATTCGCAGGTTAAAGACAAATATATGTGGAAATTCAGTGGTTAAGATTATTGTCATTTAAGAGCCTAAGTGCCAAGCATTTTAAGTTTATACACTATATGATGATGTGGTGTAGTTTTAGTGTAAATTGTGTGTTAAGGTGTTGTGATGAGAATTTAAGTGATCTTGGTTGTTTGAAGGTGAAAAACCAAGTGTTTGGATGTAACTATATACTAGAGAACCCATGGCAAAATTCAGAGGATAACCTAAGTGTTTGAGATGTTCTAAGGAGATTTCATGATTAAGGAAGTACTAGGAAGTTCTAGAGGTTGTCTTGATGAAAAAGGGTGGGATTAAGGTGTTTAAATGGTTTATATAATGACATAGGCATCACTATGAAGGATTTAGGAATCAAAAGAATGTACTTGAGTATTTAGGACTTAGGCAAATGTTGGTAAACAACTAGGAAGGAAATAATGTGTAGATGGATGGAAGCATAAGCTTATGAAGGAACTTTAAGTAAATGCATAAAAGAGTTTTAGATGGAGAAAGATGCTTGGGAGATGATGTTATAGTGGTGAGGAAGCATTTGGCATAGTGGTTACATTAGGTATGAACCACCACATAGAAAACTAGTGAAAAACAATACAAGTGTTGGCATGATTACAAAGGAAAATGCATAATGGCTAAGGTGGATGTTGGTAAGTGATTTAAAGTGTTTAGTGGTTGGCTTAAGGTGTATTTGAGGTTCCCAAATGAGGTTAGAACATACTAGGATATATGAGGAGAAGTTTGGAGTTAAATGAGAATTTAAAAACAAGGTTCTGGAGCTGACCGACCTAAGGGACGGACCTGCAAGGTCGGTCGAGCTCAGTTTACACTGCCGGAGAAAGTTTCTGGAACCGACCGAACTTGGGGACCGGACTTACAAGTTCGGTCGGGCTTGTATTTTGTGTACGAATTAAGTCTCTGGAATCGACCGAACTTGGGACCGGACTTGGCAAGTTCGGTCGAGCTCAAATTTCCCACGGGGAAACTCTCGGGAATGGACCGACCTTGGGGACCGGACTTGCAAGGTCGGTCGGGGTAGAATTTTCAAACGGTAATAAGTTCTGGAATGGACCGACCTTGGGTAAGGTCGGTCGGTAAGTTCGGTCGAGCCTTAAACAAAAAAAAAAAGGAAATTTTAAATTCTAAGGATGATGATTGGTATTAGGGTATGCCATTGGTAGGGCAATGATGATTAGAAACCTAAGAACATAAGGGGATTAAGTTAAGTTAAGTATAAGTTCATAAGTTTAAGAATAAGTTGCAAGGTTAAGTTATAAGACTTAAGAAGTGCTAATTGGGGACCACTAAGGGTTAAATAAGTTAAGCAATGTATAGATACTTAATCATCTATGTTGGATGGATATTTTAGGAGTTGAAAGTTGGAAACCGGAGGAGTATTAAACAACCGGGACGATCGACGGAGAACGGTACAATCTTTCTTGTGACCTGCTTGCTAACGAGGTGTCCCTCGGCTTGTGTGCTATCTGTTTACTTGCTATGACTAAGACAAGACAAAGCATGCAACCGGTTATATTTGTTCTCATTGTGTATGTGTTTTAGTTACACTAACCCACGAGACTTGAGATTGTTACTAACCGAGTTTAGTACTTACTGAGTTAAGAATAAGAGTTAAGTATTGGTGATTGTTGGTTAATACCCGTTAAGGTTTAACTAACACATGGTGTTTAAGATTTCTACTAACTGGAACTTGAGTGAGGAAACCCAGGACTGACTCCGGTCATGCATGCTAAGGAAAGGGGGACGGTATCTGAATCAGATCCGCCCTCCGCTTAAGGACTTGTCTTCGGACTTGTAGCCTAGGGCCGGTTGCCGGCTCAGCTACGCTGGACTCCCGTCCAGGGTAGGTGGCATTAAGATGGTGCGGTAGGATCACCTAAATCCTAGGTTTGAGATTAAGCTACAACCATTCCCTTCCAGGAAAGGTTTGTATACTGAGAATAAGATAAGGTTAAGACTGAGGTAAGATAAGGAACTGAGGTTAAGAAAATAAGGACTAAGGAGGGGGTTACTAACCCGCTTGATAATTGAACGCTTGTGTCGTTCATTGTGTGTGAGCTATATATGTTCATCTGTGGTTTGTTGTTTATTGCACTACATATCATGCTTGTGTACTTAATCAATTTCCATGCTATCGACAATTAGTCGCGTAGCCCCGTTAGCTTGGGGGCCATGAGAGGGAGTACCAGCATTCGTGCTGACCCCCTTTGGGGGCTGTTTTTACACTTGCAGGTAAGAGGCCCATTAAGACGCACCACGAGAGTAGGAGCTGTTAGACTTAGGATAGGTTGTTTATTTTGAGTACGGGTTGCGCTTGTGCACCCGTCTGTTATATATTGAAATTGATGTAAGTCTGTGATTGTGACTTAGTTACTTGTACTCGGTTGGTTGGTGGTACTTTGGTTGGTGGTGATTGGTCGGTTGTTCTTTTTGGATAAGTGTTGTAATATTATAAGGCCGGTATGTTCTAATGATCAGACCGTGGCAAGGTCCAGGTGTTTGTTATTTCCGCTGCGACGAATTCGATTAAGCGTTAAGTTTAGCGATAACCACGATTGGCTTTGGATGGGGTGTTACAAAAGTGGTATCCGAGCGTAGTTACGCTCTGATCAAGAAATACCAGACATAAGAAACCATCAAGTTAGGATATAAGTTAAGGAATAAGTGATGGGTGAAGAGTGTGAGAAGTTAGAGTGAGTAGAGTCGGATGACCACTAATAAGTGTGGATCGTCTTTACCGTCTACGGACGTTATAAATTCGTTAACCGAAACAGTGGTGGATGCGAATCTAATGTGAGTTATGCTTGTTCAGATGGCAGGACGTCCTAGAGGAGGCCGAGGTCGTGGCCAGGGCGATGATGCTTCAGGGATACCAGAAGGGCAGACGATCGCCGAGATCGTGGTTGCTGCATTAGGGCACATGGGCTATCAGCCTGGTGTGGGTGCACCACCTCCACCGCCACAACCCAGGGATCCAAATTGGGTGAAGAGTCTTGCAGACCTTCGACCCGCACACTTTAAGGGGGAGACCGATCCCGCCAAGCTTGAGGCGTACATCTCCGAGTTGGAGACCGCCTTTGAGACCCTTGACGTCCCTGCTGGGATCAAGGTGCGTCTGGCTGCTTTCTATCTGAAGGGGGCGGCAGGCGATTGGTGGAAGCTGGTGAGGGCCGAGCATGTGGCCAATCCAGAGTTCGGCTGGGAGCAGTACACCGCCTTGCTACGAGCAAAGTACTACCCCGCCCATGTCCAGATGAAGAAGCGCTTGCAGTTGGATGCGCTTAAGCAGACCGATAAGATGACGGTGGACGAGTATTACTCAGAGTTCACCGCCTTGCTCCATCTTCTGCCAGGTCTTGGATATTCAGACCAGATCCTGGTGGACCACTTCTATGGCGGGCTTAGCCATCGACTCCGCTACGGCATGGGGCCGATGAGTTACACTACCTTGCAGGTAATAATAATGATTGAGATTTGGGTATGTAAATGAGTAAGATTTAGATTATGAGAAATAAGAGTGACTAATACTGTGGGAAGCAGGAGTGCTATCATGCCGCTGCTAAGGTTGAGATAACCGTCCAGTTGAGGGACGAGGAGAATGCTAAGAGGAAGAGTGCTGGTAAGAGCATAGAGAGCCAAGGGCAAGGTGGGTACAAGAAACAGAAGTACCAGCCTCAGACCAAGAAAAGTCAGAATCAAAAGGGGAAGAGGAAAAGGAGAAGGCTCCGGAAGAGCCATTGAAGTTGACGTATGCTTACGCAGCTACACCCCTGCGCTCTAGGGCGCCAAAGGGTAAGGGATTGGTATTGATTGAGTTAAGAAACAATTAGTAACCGTTTGAGATATGAGTATTGATATTGTGAAAGATCAGGATCTGAGACTGAGAAGGGAGCCGGTGGTGGCTACCAGCGACGCTACATCTGTAGGTGGTGTCACAGGGACCACCCCGGGCTCGATTGCAAGGGGAATAAGGTGGAGTGCAACTATTGTGGGGTATACGGACACCGAGCATATGAGTGCTTCCGGAACCCTGCTAGCAGAGCCTATAGGCCCGATACTAAGGGCAAGACCGATCAGGGAGCTGGATCTGACGGTCAGAGGAAGGTGCAGCAAGCTGCAGACAAGAACCCACGGGTGACCCAGAAGTCGGGACCCACACTACACTTGGTGGACCGGGACGATGAGCCTGAACCCTCATCGAGGCCAGGTACCGCTATAACCACTTAGTAATAAAATTGCCTGCTTACCGTTTATCATGCATGTTTGGTGAATAATTGAGTTAAGTAAGAATGAGATGAGATTTGAACTTAAGTAAGATATAACCTACTACCACTTTAGGGAGCTTCAACATATGCTATCCAATACCATTTACACCTAACCCGGAGCACACCGACATCGAAACCATAGACTTTCCAACCGAACAATGTCAGGTTATCCACCCAGGTATGATTTTATTAAGGGGATACCTGACACCCGAAGCGCAAATAGCCATCATCAGGAAATGCAGTCAACTAGGAATGGGACCGGGAGGTTTTTACACACCGGAGTACCCAGGGGGAGCAAAGATGAAATTAAAAATGATGAGCTTAGGCAAGGATTGGAATCCGTATGCCAAGAACTATCAAACCACGAGGATTTCAGATGGAGTCTCACCACCGGGGATACCCGAAGAGTTCCATCCAATTATTACACAAGTCGTGGAAATCGCTCAGCAATTGGAAGCTGAACCGATTTCAGACATTCAAGCAAACATTTGCATTGTGAACTTCTATGAGAAGGATGGACGACGTGGACTACACCAGGATAAGGACGAGACAACGGAGTCTCTCGAAAGAGGGATACCCGCAGTGTCTTGGTCCATTGGGGATGATGCAGAGTTTTTTACGCGGCGAGAGGCGTGCGGACCGTGCGAATAAGTTGGTACTTAAGTCTGGAGATGTATTAGTTATGGGAGGAGAATCAAGGAGGTTATACCATGGGATTAAGAGAATCAAGCTGAATACAGCACCGTCAACAGTAATCAATGCGACGCATATGAGACCTGGGAGATTAAACCTAACCTTTAGACAATATTAGCCATGTAATGTTAGAATGAGATGAGGAATGAGATGTAAGATTGAAGCACATGTTGTAAACAGGATGGTTATGAATAAAATAACAGTGTTGTTCATATAAATTGTTACGACTCTTGTTATACCATCAATACTCATGAAGCTTGTGAACACAATTAGGTTATGGACTCGGTACGGAAGGTGCGCTAAGCATACTTACAGAGGCACAGGCCGACACCAGCGGTACTATCCTCACCGGCACCTTTCCGATTAATGGGATTGAGGCATCAGTTCTCTTCAACTCAGGGGCCTCACATACCTTTGTCTCGGCATCTTTCGCGAGCAGGTTGGGGCTAGACGCTGATGAGCTCCCCGTCTTCACGGTTACACTCCCGTCTAAGGAGAAGGTTCGTTGCACTCGTTACTACCAAGGAGCCATTGTTAGAATTAAGGGAGAAGACTTTCGAGTCAGTTTTATTGAGTTTAGTGAGCTAAGATTTGATGTTATCTTCGGGATGAACTAGTTGGAGCGGCACAAGGGATGTATCCTCTGCGCCGAGCATAGATTGCTGCTCAGGAGTCCGTCTGGGGTAACAATATCATACCGCTAGAGGCCTAGAGAGCCTTCGACTAAGATCATCACCGCCATGGCAATGTATAAGGAATTGAGGAGAAAGGAAGAAGTGTACCTCTACTATGTACAGGACATAGAGAGAGACCCCGAGTTCGACCCCGACTTACCGGTAGTGTCGGAGTTCCCCGACCTATTTCCACGGGAACTGCCCGGCATGCCACCCGCTCGGGAGGTAGAGTATACCATCGAGCTGCTACCTGGTACCGGACCAATAGCCAAGGCACCATACCGCATGGCTCCGGCAGAAATGAATGAATTGAAAGAACAGTTGAAAGATTTGTTAGATAAGGGATTTATAAGACCTAGTGTGTCACCATGGGGAGCGCCAGTCCTCTTCGTGAAGAAGAAGGATGGTAGTCTCCGCCTCTGCATCGACTACAGAGAGCTGAATGCAGTAACAGTGAAGAATAAGTACCCACTACCCCGCATTGATGATTTGTTCGATTAGTTGAAGGGAGCATCTGTGTTCTCCAAGATTGATCTCAGATCGGGGTATCATCAGATAGCCATTAAGGAAGGAGACATTGAGAAGACGGCATTCCTGACTGATACAGCCACTATGAGTGTACAGTGATGCCGTTTGGTCTGTCGAACGCACCGGCGAAGTTTATGGATCTGATGAACCGCTTGTTCCGGGAGCAGCTGGACAAGTCGGTTGTGGTGTTTATTGATGATATTTTGATATACTAGAAATCTAAGGCTGAACATGAAGAACATTTGAGGAGAGTATTGGAAATATTGAGGGAGAACCAGCTATATGCTAAGTTCTCCAAATGTGAGTTTTGGCTTGACCAGGTCTCTTTCCTAGGTCATGTCATCTCGGATGCTGGGATCTCAGTGGATCCAGCAAAGATTGATGCCGTAGGTACTTGGCCAAGACCGAAGACTGTTACCGACATCCGGAGCTTTCTCGGTCTGGCAGGTTACTACAGGAGGTTTGTTAGGGATTTCAGCAAGGTCGCAAAGCCGATGACCAGTCTGATGAAGAAAGATGCACCGTTCGTATGGACGGCTGACTGTGAGAAATCATTTCAGAGTTTGAAGGACTCACTGACCACTGCACCGTTTCTGACCATTCCAGACGGTATAGAGGGCTTTGAGGTTTATTGTGATGCATCCGGCAGAGGGCTGGGTTGCGTGCTCATGCAACATGGCAAGGTGGTGCCATATGCCTTACGCCAGTTGAAGAAACATGAGGAGAACTACCTCACACATGATTTGGAGCTGGGAGCTGTAGTCTTCGCTTTGAAGATATGGCGCCACTACTTATACAGGGTTAGTGTGACGATCAATACCGATCATAAGAGTGTAAGATACATATTTACACAGAAGGAGTTGAATCTCAGACAGAGGAGATGGTTAGAGTTCTTGAAAGACTATGACATTGACCTCCATACAAAGAGGGAAAGACCAATGTTGTAGCAGACGCCCTGAGCCGTCGAGCACACTCACTCCACTCGCTAGTCTCTTTCTCCAGCTTGGTTGATGAGGTGCGAGAGGCTCAGAGGACAGATGAGTACATGAGAGAGGTCAGACAGAAGTTGACAGATGGTACCTTTGAGAGTCAGAAATATGACTTCAGACTTCACGACGATGATCTGATCAGACTTAAGGGCCGGTTATGCATACCACGGGGCAACACGGATCTGAAAGACCATATACTTAGAGAATCACACTGTTCTTCAGTTTCCATCCATCCGGGAGCCTCTAAAATGTATAAAGACATAAAGAGATACTTCTGGTGGTCGGGGATGAAGACAGATGTTACCGAGTTCGTCTTGCGGTGTCTCACATGCCAGAAGGTAAAAACGAGCACCGACGACCGGGAGGAATGGTACAATCGATGCCAGTTCCGGAGTGGAAGTTCCATGATATCTCCATGGACTTTGTAGTTGGACTCCCACCTGCTAGGGGAGGTCTCAACATGATATGGGTGGTGGTGGATCGCCTTACCAAAGTAGCCCAATTCATACCGATGAAGGATACTTGGAAGGTGACCAAATTAGCTGAGTTGTTTGAGAATGAAATCATGAGACATCACGGGATACCGAAGACCATAGTGTCAGCTAGAGATACCAGATTCCTTTCGAGGTACTGGAGAGCTACCAGAGAAGCGTTGGGTACAGAACTCAAGCTGAGTACTGCGTTCCATCCTCAGACAGATGGTCAGACTGAGCGTACGATTCAGACACTCGAGGACATGTTGAGGGCATGTGCCTTAGACTTCCAGGGCAGTTGGATTGACACACTACATCTGATTGAGTTCTCATACAACAACAGCTATCACGCTTCGATCAAGATGGCACCTTTTCAAGCGTTGTACGGTAGACCATGTCGTACACCGCTCTGCTGGGATGAGTCGAGTGAGACGGTCATTATAGGACCAGAGTACTTAGAGCAAGTTAAGGCTGAAGTTCAGCAAATCAGGAGAACATGAAAGCTGCTCAAGATAGGCAAAGTCGTATGCTGATGTTCGACGACGGGACCTGGAGTTCGCAGTGGGCGACCAGGTATTTCTGCGAGTTTCACCGATGAAGGGTGTATTCAGGTTTGGGCAGAAGGGCAAATTAAGCCCGAAGTTTGTTGGTCCTTATGAGATTACGGAGCGGGTGGGCCCGGTTGCTTACAGATTGAATCTACCTGTTGAACTGGGTAAAGTGCATGATGTTTTCCATGTCTCATAGCTGAAGAAATACATGCACCACCCCTCCCATGTGTTAGAACCTGAAAGGTTGACATTAGAACCGAATATGAGATCCGTGGAGACTCCTCAGAGAATCTTGGACAGTAAGACTAGGGACACTCGCCACAAGTCAGTGCGACTGGTGAAGGTTCTCTGGTCTAACCAGGATGTCGAAGAAGCCACGTGGGAATTAGAGGATAAGATGAGGGCAAAGTACCCTTCTTTGTTTACTGACTAGATCGTCTGTATAGGGTAGAGCTTCCTCGCTTTTGAGTTAGGAAACGAACTTGTTGTCGTTTGTTTGGTTGTTTAAGATGTGAATTTGTGTAAGTTGCTACACTTTGGTGTTAAGTTTGAGTTATGTATAA
Source organism: Limonium bicolor (assembly GCA_023374045.1). NCBI lineage: Eukaryota > Viridiplantae > Streptophyta > Magnoliopsida > Caryophyllales > Plumbaginaceae > Limonium > Limonium bicolor. The sequence continues at coordinate 84,559,366 of CM041782.1, forward strand.
TACTTATGTATTGTATTTGAGATCGACCTTCGAGTCTTGAGATGTGTGAATGTGAATATAAGATGTGGTGTTAAGATTAAGGGAATTGAGTACCGTGAATGGTTAAGCATATATGTGAACTTTGGGGACAAAGTTCTTTTAAGGGGGGTAGATTGAAATACCCCAAACTTAGATATGGTGTTTAAGTGATAAACTAAGTTATAAGGAGGCTAAATAATGCCTTAGAAACATTAAGAAACATTTAACAAAGAAAACATAAGGAAACACCAAAAGAGCAGTTTAAGCAAAAACGTGCTCTAAGCTTGGAGAGACTTGGGTGAGTACCCAAATATTGTTCTAAGACCTTAGTAATATCCTAATGGTCATTTTAAATCAATTAACAAAGAAAACCAAGCTTGAAAACAAGTTAAAACACAAAATGTGCTTTAAGGAGTCTTAAAGCACATTTTTGAAAAATTGTCTTGTAAATGGGTTTTGAGTGGCTAAATGTCCATCATTACTCTTTAATTAACATGTGTACTAATTAGTATCACATTAGGAAGTCTAAATCAATGGGAAATCAAAAATTTCACAATATGTGCCTTGGTTAGTGAATAGTAACAATAGTGCTAATTAGTCTTTAGTTAATTAAGCTTATTAGTTGGTCAACAAGACCATGACTTGCTTAATTAATGGGGGCCGGTTTTTAAGGGTGACTCACCATGAGTAGCAAATGAATTAGAAAAAGAGAAAAGTAAGAGTACTATTTACTTTAAGAAAACAAATATCTCTTTACTTACCTCTCTCCTCACTCTTCATTCTCTCTTCCCCCGGTTTTCTTTGCTCTCTCCCTTCTTCCTCACGTGAAACAACCCCATGCTAGCTCAACTTCCTTGCACATCTTGCTCATTTTAGCTCCAAAACCAAAACAAATTACATATTCTTCTTAGTTAGCTCAAGCTCTCTCTTTCTATCTTTTCAAAACTTCAAGAGCTATTTGGTGCCAAGCCAAACCACCATTAGAGGAGGAAACTCAAGTTGGAGACTCCATTGGCTTCTCCATTCTCTTAAGGTAAAGAAAGTGTAAGAAAATCTAGGTTTCCATCACTTTTTCTTCATGACCGAAAATACATGCTCATGAGGCTTCATTTTAATGCCTTGTTCTAGCTTGTTTTCTACTCTTCAAAGGATAAGGAGGTCCTTCTTGCTTCATATCCAAGCTTGTCTTGAGAAACCAAGGTAAAACAATCACCTTAATACCTTAAAGCACATTTTAACCTAGGGTTTGTTCCTTAGGGTTAATGTATTATCTAGTACTCATTGGAGTCATTGGATATTGGTTAGAACATTGGCAAGGAGAGTTTAAGTGGTGACCGAGATTGAGCAAGGAAAAACCTAAGGAGGAAAGTTTGTGAGCTTGTGAAAGAATAAGGTAAATTACTTACCTTAAGGTGTTTTATTGTTTAAGGGAATGGGATTTGATATGTGATGAGTTTAGTGTAAGTTACATTGGGAAAAGGGGTTATAAAACCTAGGAGAAAGAACAATGACTATACTTGTGAACTTGTGATAAGGAGCCAATGAGAAAAGAGATAGTCAACAATGTTGAGATGAATTACAAGAAGCATTTTATTTCAATGGGAGCCTTGTTGTGTGTATTCGCAGGTTAAAGGCAAATATATGTGGAAATTCAGTGGTTAAGATTATTGTCATTTAAGGGCCTAAGTGCCAAGCATTTAAGTTTATACACTATATGATGTGGTGTAGTTTTAGTGTAAATTGTGTGTTAAGGTGTTGTGATGAGAATTTAAGTGATCTTGGTTGTTTGATGGTGAAAAACCAAGTGTTTGGATGTAACTATATACTAGAGAACCCATGGCAAAATTTAGAGGAGAACCTAAGTGTTTGAGATGTTCTAAGGAGATTTCATGATAAGGAAGTACTAGGAAGTTCTAGAGGTTGTCTTGATGAAAAAGGGTGGGATTAAGGTGTTTAAATGGTTATATATGACTTAGGCATCACTATGAAGGATTTAGGAATCAAAAGAATGTACTTGAGTATTTAGGACTTAGGCAAATGTTGGTAAACAACTAGGAAGGAAATAATGTGTAGATGGATGGAAGCATAAGCTTGTGAAGGAACTTTAAGTAAATGCATAAAAGAGTTTTAGATGGAGAAAGATGCTTGGGAGATGATGTTATAGTGGTGAGGAAGCATTTGGCATAGTGGTTACATTAGGTATGAACCACCACATAGAAACCTAGTGAAAAACAATACAAGTGTTGGCATGATTACAAGGGAAAATGCATAATGGCTAAGGTGGATGTTGGTAAGTGATTTAAAGTGTTTAGTGGTTGGCTTAAGGTGTATTTGAGGTGCCCAAATGAGGTTAGAACATACTAGGATATATGAGGAGAAGTTTGGTGTTAAATGAGAATTTAGAAACAAGGTTCTGGAGCCGACCGACCTTAGGGACCGGACCTGCAAGGTCGGTCGAGCTCAGTTTACACTGCCGGAGAAAGTTTCTGGAACCGACCGAACTTGGGGACCGGACTTACAAGTTCGGTCGGGCTTGTATTTTGTGTACGAATTAAGTCTCTGGAATCGACCGAACTTGGGACCGGACTTGGCAAGTTCGGTCGAGCTCAAATTTCCCACGGGGAAAACTCTCGGGAATGGACCGACCTTGGGGACCGGACTTGCAAGGTCGGTCGGGGTAGAATTTTCAAACGGTAATAAGTTCTGGAATGGACCGACCTTGGGTAAGGTCGGTCGGTAAGTTCGGTTGAGCCTTAAACAAAAAAAAGGAAATTTTAAATTCTAAGGATGATGATTGGTATTAGGGTATGCCATTGGTAGGGCAATGATGATTAGAAACCTAAGAACCTAAGGGGATTAAGTTAAGTTAAGTATAAGTTCATAAGTTTAAGGTTAAGTTGCAAGGTTAAGTTATAAGACTTAAGAAGTGCTAATTGGGGACCACTAAGGGTTAAATAAGTTAAATAAGTTAAGCAATGTATAGATACTTAATCATCTAAGTTGGATGGATATTTTAGGAGTTGAAAGTTGGAAACCGGAGGAGTATTAAACAACCGGGACGATCGACGGTGAACGGTACAATCTTTCTTGTGACCTGCTTGCTAACGAGGTGTCCCTCGGCTTGTGTGCTATCTGTTTACTTGCTATGACTAAGACAAGACAAAGCATGCAACCGGTTATATTTGTTCTCGTTGTGTATGTGTTTTAGTTACACTAACCCACGAGACTTGAGATTGTTACTAACCGAGTTTAGTACTTACTGAGTTAAGAATAAGAGTTAAGTATTGGTGATTGTTGGTTAATACCCGTTAAGGTTTAACTAACACATGGTGTTTAAGATTTCTACTAACTGGAACTTGAGTGAGGAAACCCGGGACTGACTCCGGTCATGCATGCTAAGGAAAGGGGGACGGTATCTGAATCAGATCCACCCTCCGCTTAAGGACTTGTCTTCGGACTTGTAGCCTAGGGCCGGTTGCCGGCTCAGCTACGCTGGACTCCCGTCCAGGGTAGGTGGCATTAAGATGGTGCGGTAGGATCACCTAAATCCTAGGTTTGAGATTAAGCTACAACCATTCCCTTCCAGGAAAGGTTTGTATACTGAGAATAAGATAAGGTTAAGACTAAGGTAAGATAAGGAACTGAGGTTAAGAAAATAAGGACTAAGGAGGGGGTTACTAACCCGCTTGATAAGGGAACGCTTGTGTCGTTCATTGTGTGTGAGCTTTATATGTTCATCTGTGGTTTGTTGTTTATTGCACTACATATCATGCTTGTGTACTTAATCAATTTCCATGCTATCGACAATTAGTCGTCGTAGCCCCGTTAGCTTGGGGGCCATGAGAGGGAGTACCAGCATTCGTGCTGACCCCCTTTGGGGGCTGTTTTTACACTTGCAGGTAAGAGGCCCATGAAGACGCACCACGAGAGTAGGAGCGGTTAGACTTAGGATGGGTTGTTTATTTTGAGTACGGGTTGCGCTTGTGCACCCGTCTGTTATATATTGAAACTGATGTAAGTCTGTGATTGTGACTTAGTTACTTGTACTCGGTTGGTTGGTGGTACTTTTGTTGGTGGTGATTGGCCGGTTGTTCTTTTTGGATAAGTGTTGTAATATTATAAGGCCGGTATGTTCTAACGATCAGACCGTGGCAAGGTCCAAGTGTTTGTTATTTCCGCTGCGACGAATTTGATTAAGCGTTAAGTTTAGCGATAACCACGATTGGCTTTGGATGGGGTGTTACAGTGATTCCTTGGTGAACGGTATGGTTTTCTTGCAATCTGTGTCCTACCAAGTTACACTCGGCGTGTGTGCTACATGTTATTGTGTGCCCACCTAACAAGATAAAAGCACGAAAATGTTTATTGCAATTGATATTTATAAAGATCTTGATGCCTATTGTGTTAACTAACCAACCTTGTTTGAGTTGCGAACTAACTAAGTATTTTTGTCCAACTCACAATAAAACAACATTTGGTTACAGACTCATAGTGAGAGTCGTTACCCAAAGTAACTAAAACGTGGAGAAACACGTAAGAAATCTCAACTAGAGAATAATTATAGTTCAATCTTATGAACTCTATTAAAACGTGAAAAGAGATATACAGGACTATAGAACTCCCTCTTTATGCTAGTCGACCTCCTATATGAGGATTCAACCCGATATGAGAAAATGACCCGAACGTATAAGTATTCGAAATGTTGGGGCAACCCTTAAACCTGAGAATACAAGAACTCAAGAAAATTCCTAAGCTATTAGATGACATCAAGAGCGATGCTTCTAGGCTAATATACGTAGTTATATTGTGACTCCGAGGAGAGGAGTATTTGGGAATGTGAGAAGTCCGATGGAATTTCGGACGTAACTAAGAAAGTGGAACTAAGAGAGTAGTTCCGGTTTCCAAATGAACCTTTCCACCATGCTAGACCGGTGTAGGGTTGAAACTGGAGAAGTAAGACTAGAACCCGAAAGCCCGGGGTGAGATCTATATGTGTCTCTACCCGGAGGCCTAAGAGGCTTAACCGTAGTTATCCGACTTAGATAGATGAGCGGATAAGCATGAGAAAGGACCGGTGATGAGAATTGAGAGAGTCTATGCCCGGTGCACTACTAGAAAAAACGGCATTAGCGACGGACAATTCCGTCTCTAATCCGTCGCTAATATTTAGCGACGGATTAGAGACGGAATTGTCCGTCGCTAATGCCATCGTCGCTAATGCCAAAGTCGCGTCGGAAGCCGTCATCCGTCGCCAAATAGCGACGGATTAGAGACGGAGCGTCCGTCGCTAAATCCAAATTGGCGACGGATTAGAGACGGAATGTCCGTCGCTAAGCTGGCGACGGAAATTTATTTTTCTTATTTATTTGTTAGCGACGGAATGTCCGTCGCTATTCCGTCGCTAATCTGTTTTAATTTTAAAAAAATATTTAATATTTTGATTCGTAGCCATATTTTCACCTGTAAATGTGGACATATAACACATTTTATTCATATCCACCTTTAATATGCAATACCATAAACAGTTGTACTCATTAATCTCACTAGCAGACCAAAAATAAATGTTCAGTCAACACAACCATGAAATAGTGCAGTCGAATTTGATACAGACATAGTTCAAGCTAATAAAGTCAAATATCATATCTATCTAATACCCGCCCCCCCAACCATGTCCATCCCCTGGACGATATCCCATATGATCACCCGGACCACCCGAACCACCTGAGCCATCATGTGGATCTCTAGGCCACTGACCCCATCCACCCGTACTAGAGCCAGCACCAGGATCACCGTACGGTCGACTCTGCTGAGAGGGAAACATTTGGGAGATCTGCGCTCGTATCATCCTCTGCATCTCCTCGCCGTATATCTCCTGGCGCATCGCTTCCCTCTCCTCAATACGAACCTGCCGCCTGTAATTTTCATCGAACTCTGTCAGATCCTGCTCAATCTCCATCTTCATGGACTCGTATGTGTATGGTCTTTGCCGGAAGCACGTGAGCTAGTGCCGGTGGAGTGAAATGAATCAGGGAAGTACGCCGGTGCTAGCTCGCCCACACCATAGACCCTCTGCTTTCTGGATTTCCCTTCAACAGCCTTATAAAAAATTTCATTAGGGTCTACTGGTGTGGCTTGCAGAGATGGATCATCAGGAGTGGTTGACTCCTGAGTGGCAGCATCTAACAGCTCTTCGTATTTATGCTTCATAATCATAACACAATGATATATATATAATTAGTACTCATCGCTAATGAATAAATTTCAATAATGTAATCAACTTAAATAAGTTAAATTAAAACACTTACAGCAGTTTCCTCGACCTTGGGGCATACAGGCACACTGTTTCCATGCTCATCCTTGCTCGAATGAGTGTGTATGAACAATGTGTAAGCATCCGGTTGTGTACCGTATTTCTTAGTCTACAAAAAAAAAACACTTGATTAAATTAGAAGCAAGCCTTTAAAAAATTTGACAGAACCTCCCCTGTTTTTTTACATTTCCCACACATAAAAACCAGGATTGTTCAGTCAGAATCAGATAATGATTAATCAATCAAGGCTTAAAAAAATCTGACATAACCTCCCCTGTTTTTATGCATTTGCCCACACATATACAATCCAATATTGCACATATCAGAATCTGATAACAATCACAACTCACATAATGCATTCAAAGTTGCATTATCACATTCACATTCACATTCACATGTACTTGCATCCATTTTCATATACACTTACATAACAAAAAAACTCACCAGAACCCTCTGATGCTCCTTTATCGAGCGAGAACCGCATGCATGAGTAGATAGACCACCGCCAGGTGTATGCTCAGTCCGCCGGTTGCGAGAGTTAATCTCGCTGATCTTCTTACGCTTCTCATTCGCCCATTCGTGTTCCCAAGCCTGCCAGATTTCATCGCTGACTTTTCTCCTCATTTCTTAGCCTTCATCTTGTAAGTGTGTCTGAATAACGTTTTCTGGCCAAGGCGCAGAATATCTCATAGACAACACTCTCAATGGCAGGATCCCAACGGAAGCGCTTCTGCATAAATTAGTAAGTGTAAGCATAACATATACAAAAAAAGAAGTTAAATATCAAGAATGGTTAAATACCTTGAATTCATTGAAATAGAATCTATGCCCGTCCTGGCCCAAACCCTCCCAATTAAACCCTCTGGAAACCACCTCGTCTCAAAGCAAGGAAGAAAAGAACGAGCAACCTTGTTTGCAGGTAGTAGCTCCCTATAATTATATAATGCGTCACAAATTGACAATTAGCATATATATATTTAAAACAAAGTTTATTGAGAATTGTTTTTTACTTACATAGTACTTACCTCAGAGATAGTAATGACCACGCGGGGATCAACACCACCACCGTGTGTAGGTGTGAAGCGTCTGAGCTATGCGGTGCTTCGTCAGATGGTGGTGAATCATCATGTAGTGAAGGAGTAGACTGATGTGGAGGAGTAGGCTGACGTGGAGGAGTAGGCTGCCGTGGAGGTGGAGGAGTAGACTGTCGACGTAGAGGTAGAGATACAGATCGACGTCTCTCAACAGACGGCTGTGAATCTGGGACAATCGAAGAATGGTGTGGGTGAGAGTCGAAATAAGGGGTCCCCATGGGTGCTCGTCCTGACAAGGAGGAGGGGGCGGAGGTGTAGACAAGGGGATCATGACCGGAACCATCACATGATCAGCTGCAGGCTGCTGCGAATCACCTGGGGGAGTAGAAGTGCTGGCCCTGCTTCTGCTTCGACCAAATGACCACCCAGATTTAAAAAAACTTCTACCACCTGCCATCACTGTGAAAACCCATGCATGACAAACATCACATTAAACAATTAGTAGAATAAATATTTTTATACACTAATTAAAAAACAAATGAAATCAATAATATATTGTTGTTGCATAGTAGTTGTATGTAAGTTTACTTTTTAAATTTATGTATCTGTTATGTCTACTAAATCAAATGTTTCTTCATCATCGACCAAAGGTGATAAAACCACATGATCTACGGTTTCATCTTGCAGTGGCTGAACCTCCTCATCAACTGCTGATGAGTCGGCATGTTCAAAGTGCTTCTCGCTTTCACTTTAGAGACAGCCCACCAATCTTTCCTATCCCTCTTCTTTGATGGGTATGAGCAATAATACACTTGAACGGCTTGATCAGCTACATAAACGGCTCGTACTTGTCAAATTTTCTTGTGTGATTAATGTCAACCAGCTTATATCGAGGATGTACTTGTACTCCTCTCTTTTCTGGGTCAAACCAATGACAATTAAACATTACAATCTTCTTCACAGGTAATGCGGGATACTCTAATTCGATGATCTCTTTCAGCACCCCGTAATAATCATACTGAGTCACCATAGTTTGTCCCAGATATGCAAACACCACAGTTGTACGTTGTACGGTCTTCTGAGTAAGACTCTGTGTGGAATTTGTACCCATTCACATAGAAACCAGAGTAGGAGGTTGCCACGTTCAACGGGCCTTGGGCCAAGCTACGAACGAATTCGTTTGGCGTGGTAACATCGTTTGACTGTAATTTAAAAAATAATATCTTAATACCATATTTTGTATTGACCTTTATGTATATATATAAAGTCACTCACATATGATCGGAACCATAAGGGAAAATCTGTTTCCATCTTAAGGTTGATTGTCTCATCCATTAATGTTGGTTCTACTTGTCGTAGTTGTCGCTCGTACATTCTACAACAAAAGATTTAAACTGAATTGTGAACACACTATTGAATTATACGTAAGAACGATGAATATAACTAATATTTGTATATATCTTACTCAAAATAAGGCTCCATTTCTGCACAATTTCGTAGAATGTACGATTGAGCGGCATCTAACTCACGAGCTGTCAACATTCTTCTTGTTCCTTTGCCAATCGGTTTACCCATTGTTTTAAAAACAGATAATCTTTCTGGGTTGTCATCAACATCCTCTACAATTGTCTCGTTTCTACCAAGCTTGTATGGGTACGATGGTCCATCGTCAACGAAGTAAAACTTTGTGAATTTGGTGATCTCTTCCAGAAGGAATCCATTGCGAATGGATCCCTCAACTTTGTTGTTGTTTCTGATGAACCTTTTCAGTTTCCCCAAGTACCTATATATATATATATATGCAAACCAGTTACACCAATGAGTTACATATCACAAAAGTACAACATGTAGTACGTGCATTATTGAAACTTGTATAGAATGTACCTCTCAAACGGATACATCCACCTGTACTGCACAGGTCCACATAAAGTGCTTCAAAGGCGAGATGAAGAGGGAGATGTTCCATTGAGTCAAAAAAGCTTGGTGGGAAATTTTTTCCAATTTGCACATTATTTCTGGAATTTGACAGTTTAACCTTTGCATATTCGACTCTGAAAGCGACGTGCATGTCAACTCTTTGAAAAATAGGCACAGTTCGGTAATTGGCTCCCACACCTTTTGATCAAGAAGATGTCGAAAAGCTATGGGCATCAACCTTTGCAAGAAAACATGACAGTCATGACTTTTCATCCCAAACATTTTTCTGTTGGCCATGTCAACACACCTCCCAATGTTAGAAGCAAATCCATCAGGGAACTTTAAATTTTTCACCCATTCACACAAGATTTGAATACTATCTCTGTCCATGACATATTTTGCCTTAGGAATTGTGTTTGAACTCAAATCCGGTGCCAACTCAGGACGGTTGCAATAATCGTTCAACTCTTGCCTCGAGTTAAATGTGTCTTTCGTCTTGTCCTTCACATTTACAACTGTGTTGAATATGTTTTCAAAAACATTTTTTTCAGTGTGCATCACATCTATAATATGTCTGATCAATAAATCTTTCCAATACGGTAGATCCCAGAAGATACTTCTTTTACTCCATCCACAAGTTTTAGCAATTTGAACATTTACTTCAGCCGAACCAATCTCAGTGACCTTCATAAAACCCATCCGACTCAACTCTGCAAGTATTTCGTCACCAGTTTTGAAATGTGGGGCAACCTTGGTCTCTCTGTGCCCTTTACGAAAAGACTTTTTATCATTACGAAACTTGTGGTCTGGAGGAAGAAACTTTCTGGAGTTGTCAAACCACGACTGCTTCTTACAACGCAATGTGAATGCGTCACTGTCTTCCATGCAATGTGGGCACGCCAGTCTACCAGCAGTGCTCCAACCTGATAGCATTGCATACGCAGGAAAGTCGTTTATGGTCCATATCAATGCAGCTCTCATTTGAAAATTTTTCTTTCTAGACACATCATATGTTGTGACTCCAGCCCACAACTCTTGCAACTCAGCTATAAGAGGTTGTAAAAACACATCAATCTTTCCTTTAGGATTTTTAGGGCCAGGAACAAGTACTGTAAGAAAGAAGAACTCATCTTTCATACACATCCCAGGCGGTAAATTATATGGTGTAATTACAACTGGCCAGCAAGAGTACTGTCTTCCAGAAGCAGTAAATGGTTGGAAACCATCAGTACATAACCCAAGTCTGACATTTCTAGACTCCGAAGCAAAAATAGCATGAATCTGGTCAAAGTGTTTCCACGCTTTTGAGTCGGAGGGGTGACACATGTTGTCATCTTCCATTTTGTGTTCTGCGTGCCATCTCATATCGGTAGCCGTTGCAGGAGAAGCGTAAAGCCTTTTCAGCCTTGGAATGAGAGGGAAGTACTGCATCTTCTTGAAAGGTACCTTACTTTTTCTCCTTTTTGTCCCCTCTTTGATGGGCTTGTATCTGGGACGAGTGCAAAACTTGCATACATCCAGATCTTTATCTTCTCCCAGAAAATCATACATAGTTCGGAACAACAATCGATTTCTTCATAAGGTAACCCAAGACCACGTATGATTTTCTTTGCTTCGTAGAAGTTTTTTGGAATGTCAGTGTTTTCTGGACGGAGCTCGCAGTAGGTTTTGCAAACTCGATCAATCAATGCCTGAGGTGCTTGGTAGTCATTCTTAATGGACATTAATTCAGTGGCGATAGATAGTACACTATGATGCGTGCCACTGAATAACTTTCTTTTAGCATGTTCCATCAACTCATAAAATTTTTTAGCCTCAGGATTTGGAGTATCCTCTAGATCCTCTTCAACCTCCTCCATAAAATTAATTGTATCCCCGAATTCTTCTGGAACCTCACCAACAGCATGTGCAATCATTTGCTCTAACATTTCAACATGTGGAACCTCATTAGGCGTAGTGCTTCTCGAGGTAGATTGTACGGGTGTGTTATCTTCTCCATGGAATATCCAATCAAAGTAACCGTACATAAAACCTTTCTGTGCTAAATGAACCTTAACAACATCAGGCTTGAGATACTGTCTGTTTCTACACCTTGTCATGTCGCAAGGGCACTTAATTTTACCATCTTCCATACATTCAGGGTGTTGTAGTGCAAAAGCGACAAACTCTTCCATCTTCCTCAGCCATTCGGCAGAGATTCTACCTCTCTCAAAGGTTCTCTCATCGTACATCCACAATCTCGGGTCTCATGCCTATCGGGTTGATGACGAGGTCTCATACCTATCGGGTTGATGACGATTCACATTATCAATCGAAGAACGAATTGGACTGGAGAAAGACAAAAAGAAGAAGAAGAAGAAGAAGAGAGAAGAAGAATAAGAAGAAGAAGAAGAAGATAGATGGTGGTGGTGTCCGGTGTGTGGTGGTGGTGGTGTGGGTGCCGTGCCATGCGACTACGCCTGAGGGAGGAGACCAACCGAAATATAAAATACGGTGATTATCAACACTATTAGTTAATTTTAAAAAAATTCGACATATATTAACTTAATTGATTTTATCAACTTAATTATACAATTAAATTATCAACTGAATTATTTAATAAGAAACAATATATAAAAGGTATTTTAGAAGGAAAAAACAAGCCTTTTTTCGTAATGAGGTAATGACTGAGTTTAAAAAACAAAGTGAAGTATTATCATAATATACATTTAATTATATAGATAAATTTAGTACAATTTACAAAATCTAATACTCCCTCGTTAAACTTGCACGATAAGAAATGATACATATATATTATACTCTATATAATTAAATCCCACATCAACAAGATACACGATTATCAAAACTTCAAAAAAACAGAGACTTTCAAAAGAACAAAAGGTCTGATTCCATTTGTATTATTGATAAAAATCCTCGGTTGGTCGTTGATTATAGTTAAATATATTAATTAATTAAAGAAAACTTTATAATCATTCGGCGACAACATTATAATCTCTTATGGGCGTATTAAAAACAGTTTATCTCATTAGTTTTACTTTTTAACTCTATACGTCACATACATTAATTGTTTAAATTTTTATTATTTTATCTTACATAATTCACCGCCAGTGATATGTACCATGGTATGATGAAGAACACTAGTAACCTGTAACTTGTATCTTTCTTCCTACATATGACATCAGGGGAGGGAATGCACTTTGAATAGTTTGTTGAATGCATATGTATTGTTGTTAGCTGGAGTATATTATCAAGAGGAAATTATACCGTAAAGCAATCAATTATCAACTTATATTTATTAATTCATGTTATAATATGAAGCGCCATTTTTAAAGTGTACTTAAACATTCTTATATTTGAAAGTCAAAAAAACATTCTTATATCTGAGTTGCTATATAAATTGTGGATCAAAACTATGAAATACTTGTATTAATTAGAACGAAGGACAAAGAAAAAACAATAATGTTCCCAAAAATATAATTAATCCAAACCAATAAAACTGACAAATAATATAATCCAAACAATAGAGAAGTAGCCAAAAATGAGTGAGCCCAAATCAATTTTCTATTTGACAATATTGTAACCCTAGGTCTAATACCACAAAAAAAAATCAACAATTAACATTCATAATTACCACACAACATCAATACATATTATACTAGCTGATAATGAGGCAAGCTAGCTGCCCAGAAATTTCATACCATATTTTAATTCTAATATCATTTCATAAATATATGTTTCATAATTTTAAATGTATCCTCTGAAACAAAAAAATTCTGAAAGCTACAAATTTAATTAGTATGTTGACTGATAACGATTTTTCAAATTGATGACTAAAAAGCAACTACCAGCAGAATAATTAGCACAAATTTGCAATGAAAACCACACAATCTAAGTCAAAACTAACAAATTTATATTTTGTATTATTATTTGTGAAAACCTTGTAAATCACAACGGTAATTCTATATTGAGACTTAATCAGAGAAGATTATACATAACGAGTATATTGCACTAATAAAGCAACTACCAGCAGAATAATTAGCACAAATTTGCAATGAAAACCACACAATCTAAGTCAAAACTAACAAATTTATAGATTTGCGAAACTAATTTTCGGAATTAATGAGTTAGGGTTTCGTAAGTTACCTGAGAGCAGGAGAAAACGAGGAAAAGTTGACGCCAGAAACTTGCCGGGGACGATGGGAGTGGTGGTTGGCCGGAAAAACGAGTCAGAAATCGCCTATTTGCTCACCTGGGTGTGCTGGTTCGCAGGTCTGCGCAGAGGGATGTTCGAGTTTGGAGAGCAGAAGAATAACGAAGAAGACTGCGGCGCGCGGCGCGATTCTTATTTTACCTAATTATTAGCGACGGACAAGTCCGTCGCTATTCCGTCGCTAAAACCAATTAAAACGGCGTCGTTTTAGTTAGTAAACTTAACCGCGGGAGATAAGACAATGGGACAAACGACGTCGTTCGAGTAGCGACGGACAAGGCCGTCTCTATTCCGTCACCAAAAGTAGCGCCAAGACCGGAAATTTTAGCGCCACCGGACCCGCCCAACTTCCGTCGCAATTCCGTAGCTATTCCGTCGCCAATAATTCCGTCGCTAATCCCTCGCTATTCCGTCGCTAATTAGCGACATAAATGTTGCCGTCGCTAAATCCGTAGCTAAAATGGTGTTTTCTAGTAGTGGTGGTCAAGTGAATTGACATGTGTATTATTCAAAAGTAGAATAATGAAATACCCCAAACCTAGATATGGTGTTTAGATGATAAACTAAGATGTAAGATGGCTAAATAATGCCTTAGAAACATTAAGAAACAATTTTAACCAAAGAAAAAACAAGGAAACACCATAAGAGCAGTTTAAGCAAAAAATGTGCTCTAAGCTTGGAGTAACTTGGGCTAGCACCCAAATATCATTCTAAGACCTTAGTAATATCCTAATGGTCATGTTAAATCAATTACCAAAGAAATCCAAGCTCAAAAACAAGTTAAAACACAAATTGTGCTTTAAGGACTCTTAAAGCACATTTTTGAAAAATTATCTTAGAAAGGGGTTTTAAGTGGCTAAATGCCCATGATTACTCCTTAATTAACTTGTGTACTACTTTGTATCACATTAGGAAGCCTAAATCAATGGGAAATAAAAAATTTCACAAATATGTGCACTAATTTGTGAATAGTAACCAAATAGTGACTAGTTTAGTCTTTAATCAAATAAGTCTCATTGGATGGTCAAACAATACCATGACCAACCTTAAATAAATAAGGGGGCTGGTTTCTAAGGGGATGAGTCACCATATAAGTAAGCTAGTTTATAAAAAAGAAGAGATAAAGTAAAGGTTACTATTTGCTTTTGAACAAATATCTCTTATTTACTTACCTCTCTCCTCCTTTCTTCATTCTCCATCTTCTTCACCGATTTTGGCTGCTCTCTCTCTTCTCCATTCACATAAAACTCAACCTCCATGCTAGCTCAACCTTTCTTTGACCATGGCTCACTCATCTTTGCTCCAAAACCAAAACAAAATACATATTCTTCTTAGTTAGCTCAAGCTCTCTCTTTCTATCTTTCCAAAACTCCAAGAGCTTCATTTTGGTGCCAAGCCAAACCGCCATTAGAGGATGAAATATAAGTTTGAGAAGTTCATTGGCTTCTCCATTCTCTTAAGGTAAATAATATGTAAGAAAATCTAGGTTTCCACCATTTCTTCCCTGGTCCGAAAATTTATACTCATGGGGCTCCATTTTTATGCCTTGTTCTAGCTTGTTTCTATTCTCCAAGAGATAGAGGAGGTCCTTCTTGATTCATATCTAAGCTTGTCTTGAGAATCCAAGGTAAAACATCTAATTCAATACCTTAAAACACATTTTAACCTAGGGTTTGTTCCTTAAGGTTAATGTATTATCTAGCACTCATTGGAGTCATTGAATATTGATTAGAACATTGGCAAGGAGAGTTTGGTTGGTGACCGAGATAGTCAAGGAAAAAGGCTAAGGAGGAAAGTTTGTAAAACTTGTAAAAGAGCAAGGTAAATGTCTTACCTTAAGGTGTTTTAATGCATTAAGGGACGGGATTTAGATATATGATAAGTTTAGTTTAGAATACACATTAGGAAAGGGCTATGTAACCTAGGAGAATCAATGACTATATTTGAGAACTTGTGATTAAAGAGCAAAGGGGAAATGAGATAGTTAGACAATTTAAAAGGTGAATTAAGAGCATTTATATTTCAATGGGAGTCTTGTTGTGTGTATTTGCAGGTCAAAGGCTTATATATGTGGAAATTCAGTGGTTAAGCTTTATGTCATTTAAGGGCTAAGTGCCAAGCAATTTAAGTTTATGAACTATATTGTGATGTAGTGTAGTTTTGGTGTAAATTGAGTGTTAAGAATGTGTGGAAATAATTTGGGTGTTAAAGATTGTTGAATGGTAAAAACCAAGTGTTTGGATGTAAAAATATACTAGGGAAGCCATGTCAAAATTTAGTGAGAAAACAAGGAGTTTAAGGTGTGTAAATGAAGTTTGATGACCTAGAAAGTGAACTAGGGTGTTCTTGAGTGTTTAAAGGACTTAGAAGTTGTCTTGAAGGAATTAGAGTTTAAATGAGTGAGTTTGATGCTCTAGGGTTATAGTGGGAGTGTGATTAAGCCTTGTACAAGTTTTGATAATTAAAGGATGAATAATGCTCACAAGATTCTAAGTGTAAGCTTGAGGAAGTTTGAGAGTTTGTGTAAAGGAAATGGGAATGAGTAATAAAGCTTTAGGAGTGGTGATAATGCCTATGGAGAAACACTGTGGTTAGTTGAGTTTTTAGGCAAGTTTACATGTTAGTAGTGTAGGAAACTAAGTATAAGTGTTAGAATTTTTGTAAGAATTTGAGTGAATGATCAAGGAATTAGGTATGAGATGGTGGATGGATTAGGAGGATTTTAAGATGCTAAAATGGTGCTAAAACATGCTAAGATACTTATGGAAAGGTTGGGAAAAGATTGGGCAAGATTTGAGGTTGAAAAGAAGTCAAAAATTGCATTTTTGTACATGTTTAGCCTTGGTCGGGTTTGTAACCAAGTACATAAACCCGAACCACATCAAAAACTATCCAGAGATTCATACCGTGACATGGTCCGGGTTTACATCTAAGTACACAAACCCGGACCAGTCACAAAACTGTCCAGAGACTTATGCGATGTATTGGTCCGGGTTTACATCCTCGGACACAAACCCGGACCAATCAAAAAAAGCTATAGAATGTTGAAAAATTGGGTTTTAAGGTTGGACTTGTTGGTAATGATACTATAAGATTGTTAGGACATAATTAATACATATAAAGGTCATTAGGGGCTTAAACAAGCTTAAGAAATAATGAGAAGTAAGTGGCTTTTGAGGTTAAGATTAAACTATTAGGACTTAGTGATTTTTAGTGGGTAAACACTAGTGGTTAAGCAAGCTAAGTAAGTTGGGATGAGTTAAGTAACTAATAACCTAAAATTGAATGAATGTTTTAGGACTTGTGAATTGGAACCCGGAAGAAGATTAAACAAACAACCACCGACGGTGAACGGTACAGTCTTTCTTGTGACCTGCTTGCTAACGAGGTGTCCCTCGGCTTGTGTGCTATCTGTTTTTTGCTATGACTAAGACAAGATAAAGCATGCAACCGGTTATACTTGTCCTCGTCGTGAATGTGTTTTCTTTACACTAACCCACGAGACTTGAGATTTGCTACTAACTAAGCTTAGTACTTATTGAGTTAAGGAGAAGAATTATATATCGGTAATGTTGGTTAATACCCGTTAAGGTTTAACTGACACATGGTTGTAAGATTTTCACTAACTGGAATTTAAGGGGGGAGTGAGGAACCGGGACTGACTCCGGTCATGCATGCTAAGGAAAGGGGGTCGGTATCTGAATCAGATCCGTCTTCCACTTAAGGACTTGTCTTCGGACTTGTTGCCTAGGGTCGGTTGCCGGCTCAGCTACACTGGACTTCCCGTCCAAGGTAGAAGGCATTAAGATGGTGCGGTAGGATCACCTAAATCCTAAGATTAAGATAAGTTGTTTATTTAACCAATGGAGTTAATAGCTCATTGGCTAGGGTTGCTTTTGACCCGACACAAATAAACATTGAGGTAAAATACATCCATTCTAATTAAAGAACGGTTTGTATACTGAGATTAAGATAAGGATAAGACTAAGGTAAGTTAAGGTGAACTGGGATAAGTGGAATCAGATCTGGAGGAGGTTATTACTAACCCACTTGTTAACGGAACGCTTGAGTCGTTCAATTGTGTGTGAACTATATGTATTCATTTGGGAGTGGTTGTTTTATTTCACTTCATATTATGATAGTGATTCTAATCAACTTCCATGCTATCGACAATTAGTCGTCGTAGCCCCATTAGCTTGGGGGCAATGAGAGGGTCGTACCAGCATTCGTGCTGACCCCCTTTGGGGGCTATTTTTACTTTTGCAGGTAAGCGGCCCATGAAGAGTCACCACGAGAGTAGGAGCGGGTAGACTTAGGAGGGACTTTTATTTTGAATACGGGTTGCGCTTGTGCACCCGTCTGTTGATATTAAACTGATAGTAGTTATGTTGTTAGCAGAGATACTGTTGGGGTAAAACCTAACGGTAAATTGTTGTTGGGGGTTTAACCTAACGGCAAGTGTACCGGTCGATTATAGCAAGTTTAAATCTCGGAGTATTCCCTGAGTATCGAATCCAAGGAGGCAGTGGCTAGTTTAATTTCTACTTAAAAACAAGACAATAAAAATAACAGGAAATTGGGGGTTTTTGTATGTGATGGTGAATATTGTAAAGGAGTTCAATAAGCAATAAATAACAGGTAAATAATTGTTTTGATTTTGTTTGATAAGGGAAATTCCGGTTTACTACTTCTCTCTAGGTCTGCAATTTCTTCCCGTAAGTGATTTCTACAGAATTCTGAATAAAACCCTAGAATAAGGATAACTCGTATTCGGTCTCCCGCTCCACGAATTCTAATTAGCAAAGACCGAATCCTAACTCGTTATGAATCCACTGTTTACTAATTGCTTTAAGTGTAGTCTAGATTAATGGTCAGCTAGTGTTTAGAGGAATTGCCATCTCAATACTAACTGGTTCTTTCCTGTAGTCAATTGATAGTCGCAGTTCTCACTTATAAGCTAACAAACTGATAAACTCATTTAATTGATCAGATTAACAAGTCTAGGAATTCATAAGGGAAAAGAACTTTATTCTAGTGTACTGCAGAAAATCACAAAGGTTTAGAAATAATTATTCTAGAGATACGTAGTAAACCGAAATTAAAAGCGACTACTCAGCCATGGACAAAATAACAATGCTCAATATAAACAGCATAAGGATAGAGGGATTTAGCAGAAAAACTGATTTTAGAAGCCGTCCGATTCTGCAATTTCCACACTCGTCTGAGTCACGTCCGGCTGTCTTGGGTCGGACGCAGATCCGGACGCGTTTTCCTGGTGCTGTCCGGATCCGGACGTCAAATCCGGACGCGGGTAAATGAAGCCCGTGAGCAGTTTTCTTGTCTGTGGGTGAGGGTGAAGAGTTACGGAGGAAAGTTTAATGAATGGAGATGGAGCGAGTCGTGAATGAGAGGATATGAGAGGAGGAGAGTGTATTGCTTAGACTTAGAGTCTGGGACGAATTGGAATGAAGGCTGAGTGACTGCTTAAATAGGCTTAGAAAATAGACATAGGTTAGTGGAAGCTTGGTTTGTTCGTCATTAATTGAGTATGGCTGTGTATTAATAAACGTTGAGGTATGGGCTTAACTTTCTTTCGGCTGATAATTGCGCCAAAAGCCCGATTATCAGCGTGATTGCGTTTTTATTTTTCATCTCTCTGTGACGTCCAGATCTATGTCCGGATCCGGACGTGACACAGAACTTTTAGATCTGAAACTCGGAATATGTAGGATCGCTGTCCGGATCCGGACAAGACAGAGAACTCTCGGATCTGGATTTTAGGTCACATCCGGATCCGGCCATGAGACGTCCGGATTTGCGTCCGGCCAAGTTGACCCGGACGTGACCAATTTTTGTGTCTCTTCTCCTGATTTGTTCCCCGTTTGTTGTGCTGTAATCCTTATGATGTAAAATCTTCATTTCCTGGGTTTTTCCTATATTTGGCATATAGAATACATCAGTTCTTATCAAAACGTCAATCTTAGGAAAAACACATAATAAGTGGGAAACATTGCCTGAATTGTTACAAATTATAAGGTATTTAAACCCTAAAAAGCCTATATGTTTCACACTTATCAACTTCCTCACACTTAAGCTTTTGCTTGTCCTCAAGCAAATAAGGAATAAGAATATCTCTAAAACCGTCAAATAATCTCAAAATTAAACAAGTGCAGGGCGAAATCAAACAAAGTGATAAATGAAAGAATAATCTTGCTCTCTAGAGGTAGGTTTTCACAAACAGTGAAACAAGAACAATTTTGTAAAAGCATAGAGAAACTAGATTTGTAGAAAACAAGTTAATTTAGCTTGGGACTTTCCACCAATTTTCATTCCTCTAACCTTCGGATGACAAGGGGTGTGAAGTCATACCTTATTCCGCAATACCTTTCAACACCACTCACTCATGATCAAAAAAATAAATTTAACTGCAATTATCTCTTCTGTAAGCGAAAGCATTCTTCTTCAAGGATTATGTATAAAACAAGCTAATATTGAAAATTTTTGTAGAGTTATTCCGTAACCCAGACTTTTCTCTTTATCCTTGAGATGGTGTTGGGCCAACTATCCCAGATCCCGAGACCTTAGGTAGATAGGTGTTAAAGCACCCTTAAGACTTAATAACCGGATAGACGAGGCCTCCTATTGTTAGGAAAAAAAATTTTGATCAGTGAAGTACCTTGCCTTATCCTTTTCATTCCAAACATTCACTTCATTTCCAAAATCCCAAGCTAAAATAATCTGGTTTCCACAACTAGCCAATCTACCAGATTTTAGTGAAAAGAGAGTATTTTTTTAAATAAAATTATTTATACAAACCTCATCAAGCAAAAAGATTCCTACGGTTTTTCACTTGGTTTAATTTCACTCGGTGTGCACAGGCATTAGAGCAGCAAAAAGCAAGTGTGGCATTAAAGAACAACTAGCATGTTTTCAGGGAAAGGTCTTTCCTTCCTCACACTTAAGAGGAGCAATGTCCTCATTGGTCATAGAAAAAGCAGTGAAAAGAGCTTTCAAAACATGCTATACTCATAATAGATGCATATGCAATAAGTAACCCTCAACGCAAGAAAGGTGGAACATCAATAAGTTAAATTAGGAACTGAGACTCCCCTGGTGTTATAGATTGAGGGAGATGTTCTTCCTCACACTTGAAGTTTTGCAGGGGTCGAGATATTCCTCATGAGTCACAGACAGTATGCGTGTTGTGCAGAGTAAAAGTTGCTAATTTCCCAAGCCATTCGTTTCGCAGTCGATAGGACATGTAAATAAATCAGTGACGAATGCTTTACTGCTCAGAGAAATAAGAAACTTAGCAGTTCAGAATTTAAGCACAGCCAAATATAAACACCATCACTTCACCTGTTAGTCTCGTGGTGTACCGTTAGTTTTAACAGACAAAAAGTACATCAATGCATAAAAATAGAAAAGTACTGAAAAACAAATAAAATAAAAGAAAGCAGTAGAGATAGGATAGCTGTCACTAAGGCGGGGGTGGTGGCGGAGGTCTCGCGCCTATCTGAGCCATGAGCATCTGTAAGATCTGGGTAGTCTGGGTCTAATGAGCGGCTGTCTCTCTCTGTAAAGCATCACTGCGCTCCAAGCGCTCTGCGAGCATAGTCTGTGTGTCACGGATAGAAGTCTGCTCTGCCTGGAGGTGCTCCTGCGTCTGGCGGATGTCATCTATGTGTCCCTCCATGCGCACCTGGCGCTGCTGGACATCCCCAAACTACTGCTTCATGCCCCCAAAGCGCTGCTCCATCCTCTGCTGCTGCTGAAGTAGGGAGTCCATCATGGTCTGTATCTCCAGTGGGATGCTCATCACTGGGGGCATAGAAGGTGCCATGGTAGCAGTGGCCGCCGGAGTAGAGCTGGAACTCACAGAGGTGCCTGGATCCGAGACCTGAGCTGCCCTTCACCCAGCTGCCGTCATCGAGGCGTAAGAAGCCCCATCTCCTGAAGGTCCCAAGGGAGATGGGTGTCTCCCCCTCCCTCACCGTAATATCAGTAAAGATCTCCTCGGGGAGGGTGGAGACAAGAAGATGGTGGAGAAACATGGGAAAGATAGGGGTGATCTTCTTCTTCTTCATCCACAGATAAGTCACCACCTTATGCAGCTGCCTAAACATGACGAAAGGAAGCAGAGCTGCTGAGCTGGTGGATGTGGTGAGGCCAGGAGGTAGTCTAGGAGCACACAATCCTCTAGAAGCATCATTTCCGGCATGAGGCCGGATCTGATGACTGAGGATCTCTGCCAGGGTCCTCTGTGAAAGGGAGGGGAGGATAGCATAGGGGAGCACAGTCTTATTTTCCTCACCCCATCGGTGAGTAGTACTCCCGACCTCTTGTAACCACCTAGACTTACTCTGCCTAAGTGAATCCTCTGAAAAATCTAAATGTGTGTCTCGGTTGTCCGGGAGGAGTAAAAGAAGAGCAAAAGTCTCAGGGGTTACCTCCACCTGGAACTGGCGTACGTAGGAGGTAATGCCATGTGTCGTGTCTGACACCACAGCATTGGCGTAGAACTCTCGTACCAGCTCCGGAGAGAAGACACCCACGCCCATGCGCAAGATACTGGTGGCGCCAATACCCTCAAATAAGTCTGTAATCCCGGCGGCAGCTGATGCCTCATCGCTGATGCGCCTCTCAATGACGAAGGCCCCGCCCTGATCGTACCAAGCCCGGGCTCTAGCAGATCTGAATCCATCATCGCGTAGTGGGGCAGCGGCTGGCTCAGACTGGTCGTCGGGGCGTGGGTTCCTCGAAGAAGAACCGGTGCGTGTAGCACCTCCTCTAGTGCGAGCCATCTAAACAATAAACAAAAAGCAGTAAGAAATCTAAACAGCAAGAAACAGTAAAGGAAGAGCAACAGACACACAGATACCCGAAACCAATCGAACAGCATGTTCTATTTGAACATATTCTTTCACATAGTTAATCTACAATTACCAATGCATTAAAACATCTAAACATAGCAAACAATTGCCTTAGACAGTACAACATAAACCTAGAAAACAATTTCAGAAAATTCGCAAAATTTTAACATGTCCGGATCCACGTCCGGGTCAACCTAGCCGGACGCTGATCCGGACGCACCTGTAACCCTAAAAAAATTTTGTGCCGCGACAGAGCAGCGCCGATACCACAAAATCCAACCAGAAAACATCCAAATTTCGCATAAACCCACGTTTTAGCAGTGCAACAGCAAATTAACATCAAAAATCACACAACTACAACCTAATCTAACCCTAATCGACATTAAAATCGAGTAATATCACAAGAATGCAGAACCTGTTGCGTTTATTTTCGGTTTCGAAAATGGAGGAATGGGAGGGAGGTGTGGTGCTGAGTTCCGGTGGTCGCGGCGCTGTTGTGGTGGTGGCGAAGGCGTTGGATGTTGCTGGGCGGTGGAATTTTTGAAGATGGAGGAAGAAGATAATAGGGGAAGCAAAGTTTCTGGTTTTTGAGTTCGTCGGGAGGAGAACGAAGAAGAAAAAAGGCAGAAAGAAGAAGGAAGAAAGAAAGAAAAGAAAATTCGGCGTGCGAGTTTTTCACGTCCGGATGAGGCGTCCGGATCGGACAAGGTAGGTTTGCGCGACCGGATTTGCGTCCGGCTGGGTTTAGCCAGACGCGTTGAAAGCTTTTATTAAATTAAATTAAAAATCCACTAATCTAAAACACCTCAATTATAAAAAAATGAAATATTACCAAAAATAAATAAAAAACAACCACAAAAATGCAGAAGTTAAATAGCAAGAGTGTAAAGGACTCCCTGATCCGTGATGAACACTGCTGTGATATTTCCTCACACTTGAGTTTAGTTTAGCATTAAAATGAAGTACCTGAAAGATTAAATCTGCGAAACCAGAAGGACTTAAGTGGAACCAGGCAGAATTATGTATTGAAATAGCGGAGTCCGGGCTCGTGCTGTCAATTGTAAAAAAAATTCTCAATAAATTAAAAGTAAATTATATCAAGTAATAGGAAAGTGTAAAAAGAAGGTGGAGATAAGATTTTATACTGGTGGGTTGCCTCCCACCAAGCTGCCCATCTTTTCGGTCTTTAGCTAGACCTTTTATTTGTGTACTTAGCATGGCGGGTTGTAAACAGTGATCACCGAGTGAACTTCGGCACTGTTACTACCCAAATAATGTTTTAGCTGGGATCCGTTGACCTTGAATGTCTCGCCTTCTATGTTGATTAGATCAATGGCTCCATAAGGTGAGACATCTGTCACTGTGAATGGGCCGGACCAACGAGATTTTAACTTTCTTGGAAATAGTTTCAGGCGGGAGTTGAATAGAAGAACCTTATCCCCCACGTGAAACTCACGCTTGACCAACAGCTTATCATGCCACCTCTTCGTCTTTTCCTTATAAATCTTGGCGTTTTCACAAGCTGCCTCTCTAAACTCCTCCAGATCACACAGTTGTAGCTTACGCTTTCACCAGCCTTTTGGAGATCAAAATTCAATGCCTTAAGTGCCCAAAAAGACTTGTGCTCCAGCTCCACAGGTAAGTGACACGCCTTGCCATAGACCAACTTGTATGGGGACATACCTAAAGGTGTTTTAAAGGCAGTGCGGTATGCCCATAAGGCGTCATCTAACTTAAGGGACCAGTCTCGCCTCGAGGATGTGATAGATTTTTGGAGAATCCACTTAAGCTCCCTATTGTTGATCTCAGCTTGTCCGTTCGTTTATGGATGATACGGTAGAGAGACCTTGTGCCCTACACCATACTTCTGCAGAAGAGCTTCAAACTGTTTGTTGGAGATGTGTGTACCCCCATCACTAATGATTGCTCGTGGGACACCAAAACGGGAAAAGATATTCCTCTTCAAAAACTTAAGCACCACTCTGGCATCATTGGTAGGTGTTGTTATTGCTTCAGCCCACTTGGTGACATAATCTACTGCTACCAAGAAGTAGAGGTTACCTTGAGATGGTGGGAACGGTCCCATGAAATCAATGCCCCAGAGATCAAACGGCTCAACCTCTAAGATCGAATTCAATGGCATCTCGTGGCATCTGGATAAATTCCCCTACCTTTGACATTGATCACAAGTGGAAACAAATTGATAGCAATCCTTGTTCAGACTTTTCCAAAAGAAGCCAGCCTCCAAAACTTTTGCAGCTGTCCTAGTCGGACCAAAATGACCCCCTGCTTCTCTAGAATGGCAATGCGTCAGGATGTCTCTAGCTTCATTCTCCGATACACAACGACGATTCATACCATCTGCACAGACTTTAAACAGAAACGGGTCGTCCCAAAGGTAATGCTTGACCGTGGAGAAGAACTTCTTCTTCTGCTGATATGACAACTCTGAAAGAACAATGCCCTTGGCTAGGTAATTTGCAATATCAGCATACCAAGGGTCCGTGGAATGACCAATCATGTAGACATACTCATCAGGGAAATACTCATTGATCAGCCTGCCATCATCTGGAACTTCCATACGGGATAAGTGATCCGCTACTCCGTTCTGTGCTCCAGGTTTGTCTCTAATCTCAATGTCAAATTCCTGCAAAAGAAAAATCCATCTGATCAAACGAGGTTTAGCGTCAAATTTTCCAAAGAGATACCTGAGATCTGAGTGGTCGGTGTGCATGATGACTTTGCTGCCAATGATGTACGGTCGAAACTTATCACAAGCAAAGACAATCGCCAACAGCTCCTTCTCTGTCGTGGCGTAGCTCTTCTGTGCCTCATTCATAGTCTTACTATCATAGTAGACTATCCTCAATACCTTGTCATGCCTCTGACCCAAAGCTGCTCCCAATGCATAATCGTTGGCATCACACATAATCTCGAAAGGCAACGACCAATCAGGAGCAACAATAATAGGTGCAGAAATCAACTTAGCTTTAAGCAAATTGAACGCATCCAAGCACTCTTTTGTAAACTCAAATTTAGCATCTTTAAGTAATAAATCAAAAAGAGGCTTAGAGATCTTAGAAAAATCCTTAACAAAACGCCTATAAAAACCGACGTGACCGAGAAAACTCCGAACATCCTTTACCGACAATGGTGGTGGCAGCTGCTCTATTACTTCAATCTTTGATTTGTCTACCTCGATCCCTTTCTTAGAAATCTTATGTCCGAGCATGATGCCTTCCTGCACCATGAAGTGGCACTTCTCCCAATTGAGCACTAAGTTAGTTTCCTTGCACCTAGCTAAGATTAAATCCAAGTTTCTCAAACAAGAATCAAAAGTCGGTACAAAGACAGAAAAATCATCCATAAAGATTTCAATGCACTTTTGAATAAAATCAGCAAAGATAGCGGTCATGCATCTTTGAAAAGTAGATGGTGCATTACACAAACCAAAGGGCATGCGTTGATAAGCATAAGTACCATACAGACGTGTAAAAGTGGTTTTATCTTGGTCTTCCTTAGCAATTGGAATCTGAAAATAACCGGAGTAACCATCTAAGAAACAGTAATATCTTGTCCTGCAAGTCTCTCCAGCATCTGGTCAATAAAAGGAAGGGGAAATGGTCCTTCCTAGTGGCGGCATTTAATTTCCTGTAATCAATGCAAACTCTATGCCCGGTAATAGTACGCTGAGGATTAATTCACCTTTATCATTAGGCACCACAGTTAAACCTCCTTTCTTAGGTACGACCTGTGTAGGACTTACCCATTCGCTGTCAGAAATGGGTAGATGATACCTGCATCCAAGAGCTTGATAACCTCCTTCTTAACCACCTCTTTCATGTGCGGGTTCAGTCTTCGCTGAGGCTGTCTCGTTGGTTTGTCATTCTCCTCAAGGTAAATGCGGTGAGTGCAGAATGTAGGGGCAATGCCTTTGATATCAGCAATGGACCACCCTAGTGCCTCTTTGTTCCTCTTTAGAACCTGCAACAAGGCTTCCTCTTGTTCATTGGTTAAACTATTAGAAATAATGACAGGCAAATCAGATGGAGGAACTAAGAAAACATATTTAAGGTGACTAGGGAGAGGGTTAATTTCAAGGGAAGGGGGTGAGTCCACAGAAGGAGTTAGCATCTTTGGAACTCGGTCCAGCGGTTTCTCTTCGATTCTGTGGTTCTTCCTATATGGCCTCCCAGCAGCAAGCTGAAATGCTGCAGCAGAAATCTAGGGTCATCATGAGCTGTTTCTATGGATTCTACCAAGCACTTCTCCAATGCATCCAGCTCCGTGGGCTGTAAGAATAGTCCTGCATCAAGGTATCAATACAATCTAAACTGAAACAAGCATGACCATCAGAAGGGTGAGTAGTAGCCTTGGTCATATCAAATGCAAGCTGCTCATCATGTAACCGAAGCATAATCTTCCCTCCTTCGGCATCAATAAGGGTCCTTGCTGTACACATGAATGGTCGGCCTAAGATAAGCGGTACTACCTTGTCTCCTCCATGTCTAAATAACAAAGTCAGCAGGGAAAGCAAAAGTACCAACCGAAACAATTAAATCCCTTACCACCCCTTTAGGTAGGATGATTGACCTATCAGCTAATTGTAGAGTAATTCGGGTAGGTTCACATTCTCCCAAACCAAGCTTCAAATACATTGAAAAGGGCATTAGATTAATACTCGCACCTAAGTCACATAAACCCTTACCACAGTTCACATTACCTATGCGCAAGGTATGACCGGAGTACCTGGATCATCAAGCTTAGGTGGAAGCTTCTTCGAAAAGACGGCTGAAAACGATTATCTCTTAAAACCGCGGTAAGCTGCACAGTATCCTTCTCCACTAAAGGACGTCTATTGGACAGGGTCCTTCATGAATTAGCATATATTGGCATCTGCTTCAACGCTTCAGAAAAAGGAATGTTAATGGTTAGTTCTTAAAAATACTTAAGAACTTCCAACCAAACTTCATCCAGGTCTTCTCTTCTTTAACCGGTTTGGAAAAGGAACGAGCTTCATCAACTGCGCGGCGTGGGGGTGGGGAAATTTTTGGAGCCTTGCTATCGCCACCTCCTCTTCAGCTGGTTCCTCCTGAGAACTGCTGGTGAGTTCTTCATTTCAATTCAAATTAGGAAGAGGGGGCTCAGCTTAGGGATCACAGGACAAGGTGTACCACTCCTCAATGTGATTGCTGGCATGCTCTCTCGGATTCTGCTCTGACGCCGTGGGCAAAGAACCCAAAGGACGCGAGCCAACTGCTGTGATATAGAGATAGCTGAGTCTCAGATGTCCTATTGAATGTCCTTTGATCATTGTTGAAGGTCCTCTGCTCCTGATTGAAGTCCAGCTCATTAAATTTCTTGGTGTTTAACGTGATGAAACATTCATTCTGGCCAGAACTTTCATCCATACTAGAGGACGCACCAGCACCTGTTTCTGTACTTAGAGTTCTGTAGTGCTCTTCTGATAAGAGGATTATACTGTTGAGGTCTTGGTTGTAATTGTGTTACCGCCAGCTTGGTAACGATTCTGCTGTGAGAATGGTACCGGGTTGCTTGATTCTGAAATAATTACCCGTGGTGTACAACATAGTTTGCTACCTGTCTTGCGGTGGAACACTGGCACATGTTAGAACTTCTACCACAATACTCACATTGAGGGAATGAATCTGATAGCCGATGCGTTTGATTTTGGGTTACTCAGGTGCACATCTTCTCAAACTAATAGGAATGCTATCCATTTTAGCAGCTAAGAGGGTTTCGAGTATCTACCTATAAATTCCTGCATTCTTCTTTGGAAGATCTCAGTGCAGCTCTAGCACCTCCCCATTGGTTAGCTGAATTGGAAGAGTTTCCAACACTCCTTTATCCTGGTGATTGGAAGCAATAAGACTTCCTCCTGCACGGTATCAACTAATAGACGGCTCTGGGGTCAGATCCTTATAACATGATTGCAATACAACTTCTCTCCCAGACCATGATGTGACACTCCTTCTACAATTCCTTGATCGCTCCAAGCTTCAGAAAGAGTTTCAACGCTATACTATGTTGAAGTTTGTGATCTCACCTCTCATACCAGCATTCGGGACGGTGGAAAGTACTTTGCTAGGAACGCATTTGCTAGCTCGTCCAGGAATGATACTGTTCGGAGATAGGGAGTTCAGCCACTCTGCAGCTCTGTCCTGAGTGAAAAGGAAACAAAGTTAGCCTGGCTACCTCCTGAGAAGCTGGGGTTGAACATGCTCAACCAGTCGCAGGAAGGATGTAAGGTGAACATTGGGTCTTCAGTGACTCCACTGAACTGTGGAGCATTCAGGACCACGTAAACATAGGGGTCTTGAATTGCCATTCTATATCCCTTCCGGTAGTGCAGGGATTACTATTGGCGATGTGAGTCCCTCCACGTCGGCGAGTGTAGTCGTTCATCCTTCTTTCTCTGCTGATACCGTCCATAAGATATCTTTCTTCTTGAACAAAGGTATCACCTGGTGAGTCTTTGAGAAACACTTCTGGTTCAACTGCAGTTTCCAGTACCAATCCCTGACGACTTCTTCTTGTAAGTCGTTCTATCTCATGTTCCAGCTCAAATTCAGGATTTCCTTCAGAACGAGTTTTAACCATAAACCAAAATCAGATAACTGACAGTAATGTAGTTGTAAAAGTAAACTCAATCGGGTAAAACCAAAATAACTAGAACCAAAAACAAATTGCACAAAACTAAGAAAATGAACAAAGGAAAATAAAATAAAATAAAACAAAACAAAATAAACTAAACTAAAAAAGCAAAAAAAACAAAATTAAATGAGATAATACCAATATAAGAAAATTAAACTAAGCAACCGTGCCTCCCCGGCAACGGCGCCAAAAACTTGTTGGGGTAAAACCTAACGGTAAATTGTTGTTGGGGGGTTTAACCTAACGCAAGTGTACCGGTCGATTATAGCAAGTTTAAATCTCGGAGTATTCCCTGAGTATCGAATCCAAGGAGGCAGTGGCTAGTTTAATTTCTACTTACAAACAAGAACAATAAAAATAACAGGAAATTGGGGGTTTTTGTATGTGATTGAATATTGTAAAGAGTTCAATAAGCAATAAATAACAGGTAAATAATTGTTTTGATTTTGTTTGATAAGGAAATTCCGGTTTACTACTTCTCTCTAGGTTGCAATTTCTTCCCCTAAGTGATTTCTACAGAATTCTGAATAAAACCCTAGAATAAGGATAACTCGTATTCGGTCTCCCGTCCACGAATTCTAATTAGCAAAGACCGAATCCTAACTCTCGTTATGAATCCACTGTTTACTAATTGCTTTAAGTGTAGTCTAGATTAATGGTCAGCTAGTGTTTAGAGGAATTACCATCTCTATACTAACTGGTTCTTTCCCTGTAGTCAATTGATAGCCGCAGTTCTCACTTATAAGCTAACAAACTGATAAACTCATTTAATTGATCAGATTAACAAGTTAGGAATTCATAAGGGAAAAGAACTTTATTCTAGTGTACTGCAGAAAATCACAAAGGTTCAGAAATAATTATTCTAGAGATACATAGTAAACCGAAATTAAAAGCGACTACTCAGCCATGGACAAAATAACAATGCTCAATATCAGCATAAGGATAGAGGGATTTAGCAGAAAAACTGATTTTAGAAGCCGTCGCCGATTCTGCAATTTCCACACTCGTCTGAGTCACGTCCGGCTGTCTTGGGTCGGACGCAGATCCGGACGCGTTCTCCTGGTGCTGTCCGGATCCGGACGTCAAATCCGGACGCGGGTAAATGAAGCCCGTGAGCAGTTTTCTGTCTGTGGTGAGGTGAAGAGTTACGGAGGAAATTTATGAATGGAGATGGAGCGAGTCGTGAATGAGAGGATATGTAGAGAGGAGGAGAGTGTATTGCTTAGACTGAGAGTCTGGGACGAATTGGAATGAAGGCTGAGTGACTGCTTAAATAGGCAGAAAATAGACATAGGTTAGTGGATGCTTGGTGGTTCGTCATTAATTGAGTATGGCTGTGTATTAATAAACGTTGAGGTATGGGCTTAACTTGCCTTTCGTGATAATTGCGCCGAAAGCCCATTATCAGCGCGATTGCGTTTTTATTTTTCATCTCTGTGTGACGTCCGGATCTATGTCCGGATCCGGATGACACGAATGTTTAGATCTGAAACTCGGAATATGTCTGATCGCTGTCCGGATCCGGACAAGAGAAAACTCTCGGATCTGGATTTTAGGTCACGCCCGTATTGCGTCCGGATCCGGCCATGAGACGTCCGGATTTGCGTCCGGCCAAGTTGATCCGGACGTGACCAATTTTTGTGTCTCTTCTCCTGATTTGTTCCCCGTTTGTTGTGTTGTAATCCTTATGATGAAAAATCTTCATTTCCTGGGTTTTTCCTATATTTAGCATATAGAATACATCAGTTCTTATCAAAACGTCAATCTTAGGAAAAACACATAATAAGTGGGAAACATTGCCTGAATTTGTAACACCCCATCCAACAACAACACACTTAACAACTAACTGCAGCGGAAAACAACTTCATCACATTACTTAACTCGTTGGTGTTACACGCCGTTAACCACCCACTGGCTAACAAGGCTATTACATATATTGTATCGGTCTGATGGACTAGATTCCCGAGCGACTACACATTCTTCCCTTCCCATTTACAACAACCATACATATACCTTCCAACTGTACCGAGTATTTACAAACCAATACCGATAACAATTTCGGTCTTACTACACCTACAATACATAAATAATTTAAATGGCTACCCACGTACAAACGACTCCCCGTCCTACTCTCGAACGACTTGCAGCTCCTTGTACCTGAAAAGGAAAGAGAAAGGGTGGCCCCAAGGGGCTCAGCACCTTTGCTGGTATGGTAATCCCGCAGCCCGCATGCTACCGGCCACGCACAACTAATTGTCATCTTAGCATGAGGTTGATTATATTTGAATCATGCATGTAAACTATCAACACACAACACATAACCTTCCACCACAATGGGCTCAACAAACAGATAACACATCCATACTTGATAAGTCACTCATTGTGTTCATTAACCCTAGAGGGTTCTCCTCTAGTGGAGCTACTTCTTTAATAGACGACACTAACCTAATAATCGGTTATCCATAAACGTATCTTTTATAAACTAGGATTCATATCCATGATCCACATACACCACACAACAACACTTTTCACGTTTCAACGTGCACATAACATAACATCGCAATGGGAATTGCAGTACAACAATAACACATAACATAACGGGAACGGTTCTCTTAGGAACCGACCCAAACATAGTTAATTCACCTGTGAGCCTAGAGAATGATATTACCCTCATGTTAAGCTCGTTATACAACACTCATTACCGTCCTAATAGTCGGACGAGTAACTTAAGTTAAGATGGTTCGGATATAGTGACCCGGACACACCACACAAACACATGTTCCCCCTAAACTGATCATAAGTCAGAATAGCTAAGCTTTGGAGTAAGCTAATGGGAGATAGTAACCCGTGGAGGAAACAACCATAACAGAAGGAGGGTAAAGCTAAGAAGGATACCCACTCCCAAACAACGCGCGACCGGAACAACCGGATTCCTCACCCCCGTTAGTACATATTTACTTGTAGATAAATAGTTAGAGCCCGACTATGAAATCTATCACATCCACACACCAAAAGGTATTTCAACTGGGTTAAACACACGAGGGAGGTCCATACATTCACACACAAACATCACACAATTAACTCACGCATAGCCGTGGTTAGAACGTCCCATGGTTCGGGTCGTTAAATCCGAATACCGATCTCTCATGTGATCCTAGACTCCGTTAGCTAAGGTTTAACACTTTCGAGGTTAAATGGTATCGGAATTGAACACACCACATAAATGAATTACTATAAATTCATTACATGTTTTATTTTACAACGTGGCAAACATACAGAAAAACACTTTGACATACAAGCCGGTGTAATCCAGTAGGACACAGGTTGCAAGAAAATCATACCTGTCACCGGGGTTTCACTCTAACGTGCCATCACATGTTCCTCATAACATCTTTGAACAACTGGTAACATTACATTTACTTTCGTTAACATCGGGGTAACTTGCTTGTTTAAAGTTTAAAGTTCATGACTTACTCCGTTAACCAGTTAAATAACTTCACATTTTTAACTTGTTTTACTTTTACATTTTAATACAACTTTTCACCCACTCAATTGTCATTATAACTCACTTAACATGTCCTTAACAATCTCATAACATCATTACTTATCAATCCCCATCATTAGATATCATTTTCTAACCTTAAACAAATTTTTGGCCAAAACAGCACCTTGTCCGAACTTGCGTCCGACTTCCCAAGTTCGGACACTGTTCGAGGCCAAATCCGAAATAGAGATAGGTGTGTCCGAACTTCCAAATTCGAATGGTAGTTCGGACACTGTCGAAGCTCAGGAGACTTACGCGCAACAGGCATGTCCGGACATCCATGTTCGGACGGTAGTTCGGACGTGCCCAAAACTTCATTTTCTATACCTTTAAACACTTACTCATTTCTTGCCTAAATACTCAACACTTATAATATTTCCCCTTAGGTTTATAGCATGTTCCCACACACTATTTAGCCCACCAAAATACTTTATGTCCTTCCAATAATCTTCGCCACAATTTTCACACATCTTCCTTACAACACCTTACTTCCTCATTGGTACTAAAACTTGTATAAATCCTTACACATTCACCATGAGCTTGAAGTTCCTTAAAATATTCATTTGCATCCTAATCCTCCAAGTTAACACCCAAGGCATTTTAAACACCTAAGAAGACCTTATTTCACCTTCTTTCATAAATTTAAACCCTAATCATTCCTAGTTCAACCTAGGTCACCAAACTCATTTGAACACTTAAAACTCCTTGTTCATTAACCAAATTTTGACATAGTTTTCTCTTGTCTCTTCTACACCAAAACACTTAGGTTTTCACCTTTTCACAACCAAAAACACTTAATCACTTAATACACATTCCTTCACACAAACACATTGTTTTTCCTCCTTCACCCATCCAAGACATTCATCTTCACAAAGAATGTTCTTTACACACACAAAACCCTTAACTACACTATATAACATATAGTGCATAATCTTAAATTGCTTACACTTAGGTCCTTAAATAGCATGGCTCTTAGGCCCTTAAATTGCATTAAACTTAAACACTGAATTTCCCACATATATTGCTTTGACCTGTAATACACTCAACACCTCATATGCCCTTAATAAACTCCTTGAGAGCATTTTACTAACTCATTTACCATTAGCTCCTTAAGTAGTTTCAATGAACACTTAATCTCATTTTTCTAATGCATTTAAACCACATTAGGTTAACACATTTACCTCTTTTCTTCAAGATTTTTACATGAACACCTTTGTTCTTCTTTGTTTGGAAATCGGCAAGAGGACTTGGTTGCTTGTCAATGTTCTAATCAATATACAAGTAAAACCAATGAGCATTCAAGCTTCATGTTTAAACTCACTTACAAACCCTAGGTTATATATATTGTCTTAACACATTAGGATAGTTGTTTTACCTTGGAAACAAAAGAGAGCTTGAATAAGCATCAAGAGAGGACTCCTCCTTGTCCTTTAAAGATTGAAATGGAGCTATGAAAGAACAAGAGAAGACACCATTAATGGTGAATTTTCGGGCATGCATAAAAATGAAGGAAATGTTGTTTTCTTTGGTTTTTCCTTACCTTGAAGCAAAGGAGAATAACATGGCATGAAAAGGTGAGCTCAAGCTCCTTCAATGGATATTCTTCATGGCACCAAAATGGAGTTCTTGAAGATTTGAAAAGAGATAAGTGTAGAGCTTGGCCTAACTAAGATAAATATGGTCTTAGAATTTGATTTGGCATATGGAGCTAGAAGTTACAAGCTATGGAAGTTGGAGATGGTGTGGTTTGCTGTAGAAAAACCGATGGGGGCTTGGGAGAAAATGAAGAAATCGGTGATGATGGAAGAAAATAAGAGAATGAGGTGAGAGAGTACTCTTTTTAAGATATTTATGTTATAAAGTAACTTTCTTCTTTTAACTTACTTTTCCTTCCTTTCTTTAATTGATTTTTACATGGTGGTGAGTCACCACTTAGGAAACCGGACCCCTTCATATAATAGGGCATTTCATGACTTATGTTGACCATTTAATTAAGCTAAGTTGACTTAAGTCAAAACTAGCACTATTTGGGCACTATTCACTAACCAAGGCACATATTTGTGAAATTTTTGATTTCCCATTTATTTAGACTTCCCAATGTGATACTAAGTAGTACACATGTTAATTAAAGAGTAATGATGGACATTTATCCATTCAAAACCCATTTACAAGACAATTTTTCAAAAATGTGCTTTAAGACTCCTTAAAGCACATTTTGTGCTTTAACCCGTTTTCAAGCTTGGTGAGTAAATTACTCAGACCCCCCTTGAGGATTTGGGATATTACAGTTAACCCCCTTGTGTTTATCATAATTATTGGTAACCACCTCAAGGTTAAGGTATTTTTTACTACAAGCCCCCAAACTATAACTTTGTGATAAAAAAGTTAACTACGTGTTGACCTATCAGCTTAATCACATTAATAATGTAAGGATGGGCAACAAAACTGCTTAATCAACATCGTTTAACTCTCTCTCATTCCACTTTTGATGCATTTTCAAGGAAGGTTTGACATTTTTAGGAAAATAACAATGCAAATTAAGTAGTGTTTTTGGTCCAGCATGACCTTATTAATATGATTAAGCTAATAGGTTAACACATAGTTAACTTCCTGATAATAGAGTTATAGTTCGGGGGCTCGTAGTCAAAGATAACTTAACCTCGAGGTGGTTACCAGTAATTATGATAAACACAAGGGGGTTAATTGTAATATCTTAAATCCTCAAGGGGGTTCTGAGTAATTTACTCTTTTCTTTAGTAATTGATTCTATATGTTCACTAACATGTAATTAAGGTACAGGTATGACCTTTAGGTCTTATACAAACTTATCCCAAGCTTAGAGCACATTTTTGCCCATATTGACTTTAAGGACTTATTTAGCCTTATTAAATCATAATTGAATATTATTAAGTCTTGGTAGGCTCTTTGGGTCCTAACCAAGCTCACTCCAAGCTTAGAGCATGTTTTTGCTCAAACTATATTTTAGTGCTTTATTGTTTTTACTATGGTTTAAATTGTACACTGATGTTTCCAAGGCACTCTTTAGCCTTTAAATACCATAGTTTAATTGTTTTAACAACATATCAAGGTTTGGGGTATTTCAGAATTGTTACAAATTATAAGGTATTTAAACCCTAAAAAGCCTATATGTTTCACATATATCAGATACTAAGAACTCGGTTGGTGAATGTTTTGGATATTCGGTATGTTCCTTTTGCATAAGCATTGTAAGTGAGTAAGTTCGGTATGTTTCATTGATCAGACCGTGGCAAGGTCCCGGTGTTAGTTTATTTCGCTGCAACGTTTATGATTAAGCTGTAAGTTTGCGATAACAACGATTAGCTTAGGACGGGGTGTTACAAAAAGTGGTTTCAGAGCGTAGTTACGCTCTGATCAAGAAATACCGAACATAGGTAACCACCGAGTTAGGATATAAGTTCAGATATAAGCAATGGGCTAAGGGTGTGAGAAGTTAGAGTGAGAAGAGTCAGATGACCACTATTAAGTGTGGATCGTCATTACCGTCTACGGACGATACAAATCCTTGAACCGAAATTGTTATGGATTTGAACCTAATGTGAGTTGTGCTTATTCAGATGTCAGGAAGGAGAGGAGGCCGTGGCCGGGGCGATGAAGCCAATGAGATACTAGGAGGGCAGACGATTGCAGAGATCGTGGCTGCCGCATTGGGGCACATGGGCTATCAGCCTGGTGCACCTCCACCTCCACCGCCACAGCCCCGGGAACCGAACTGGGTGAAGAGTCTAGCAGACCTTTGACCCGCTCATTTTAAGGGGGAGACTGATCCCGCCAAGCTTGAGGCGTACATCTCCGAGCTGGAGACCGCCTTCGAGACCCTTGACGTCCTTGTTGGGATCAAGGTACGTCTGGCTGCGTTCTACCTAAAAGGGGCAGCAGGCGATTGGTGGAAGTTGGTGAGGGCCGAGCATGTGGCCAATCCAGAGTTCGGCTGGGAGCAGTACACCGCATTGCTACGAGCTAAGTACTATCCCGCCCATGTCCAGACAAAGAAGCGCCTACAGTTGGATGCGCTTAAGCTGACCGACAAGATGACGGTGGACGAGTATTACTCAGAGTTCACCGCCTTGCTCCATCTTCTGTCAGGTCTTGGATATTCAGAGCAGATACTGGTGGATGCTTTTATGGCGGGCTTAGCCATCGACTCCGCTACGGCATGGGGCCGACGAGTTATACTACCTTGCAGGTAATAAGAATGGTTGAGATACAAGTAAGTGAATAAGATTTAGATTTTGAGAAATAAGATAAACTAATACTTGGAAAGCAGGAGTGCTATCATGCCGCTGCTAAGGTTGAGATAACTGTCCAGTTAAGGGACGAGGAAAATGCTAAGAGAAAGAATGCCGGAAAGAGTACCGAGCACCAAGGGCAAGGTGGGTACAAGAAACAGAAGTACTAGCCTCAAGCCAAGAAGAGTCAAAACCATAAAGGGAAGGAGGAAAAGGAGAAGGCTGAAGAGCCATTGAAATTGACTTATGCATATGCTGCTAAGCTCCTGCGCTCAAGGGCGCCGAAGGGTAAGGGAAAATTAATATTGAGTGAGTCGAGAGACAATTAGCAACCGTTTAAGATATGAGTACTAATATTGTAAATGATCAGGATCTGAGACTGATAAGGGAGCCGGTGGTGGCTACCAGCGACGCTACATCTGTCAGTGGTGTCACAAGGACCACCCCGGGCTCGATTGTAATGGGAACAAGGTTGAGTGCAACTATTGTGGGGTATACGGGCACCGAGCATACGAGTGCTTCCGGAACCCCGCTAGCAGAGCCTTTAGGCCCGAGATGAGGGGCAAGGGCAAGACTGATCAGGGAGCTGGATCTGACGGTCAGAAGAGGGTGAAGCAAGCTGCAGATAAGAACCCACGAGTAGTCCAGAAGTCGGGATCCACACTACACATGGTGGACCGGGATGATGAGGCTGAACCCTCATCGAGGCCAGGTACCGCTATGAACCATTTAGTAAAAAAATTGTCTGCTTACTGCATTTCATGCATGTTTGGTAAATAATTGAGTTAAGTGAGAATAAGAAAGATTAGACCTTAAGTAAGATATAACCTATTACCAGCTTAGGAAACTTCAACATATGTTATCCAATACCGTCAACACTTAACCTGGAAGACACCGACATCCGAACCCGAGACTTTCTACCCGAACAATGTCAGGTTATCCGCCCAGGTATGATTTTATTAAGGGGATACCTGACACCAGAAGCACAAATAGCCATCATCAGGAGATGCAGTCAACTAGGAGTGGGACCGGGAGGTTTTTATACACCGGAGTACCCAGGAGGAGCAAGGATGAAGTTAAAGATGACGAGCTTAGGCAAGGATTGGAATCCATATGCCAAGACTTACCAATACGCGAGCACAAGATGGAGTCTCACCTGGAATACCCGAAGAGTTCCATCCGGTTATTACGCAAGTCGTGGAGATCGCTCACAGTTGGAAGCTGACCCGATTCCAGACATACAAGCAGACATTTGTATTGTAAACTTCTACGAGAAAGATGGGTGACTCGGACTACATCGGGATAAGGACGAGACAACGGAGTCTCTCGAAAGGGGGATACCCATAGTGTCTTGGTCCATTGGAGATGACGCTGAATTTTTTTACGGCGAGCAGAAGCGTGCGGACCGTGCTAATAAGTTAATACTTAAGTCAGGGGATGTATTAGTTATGGGAGGAGAATCGAGGATGTTATACCATGGGATTAAGAGAATCAAGCTGAATATAGCACCGTCAGCAGCAATCAATGCGACGCATATGAGACCAGGGCGATTAAACCTAACCTTTAGACAATATTAGCCATGTAATGTTTTAAGTATGATGTAAGGAATGAGATGTAAGAAAGAAGCTCATGTTGTAAACAGGATGGTTATGAATAAAATAACAGTGTTGTTCATATTAATTGTTACGACTCTTGTTATACCATCATTACTCATGAAGCTTGTTAATACAATTAGGTTATGGACTCGGTACGGAAGGTGCGTTAAGCATACTTACAGAGGCACAGGCCGACGCCAGCGGTACTATCCTCACCGGCACCTTTACGATTAATGGGATTGAGGCATTAGTTCTTTTCGACTCAGGGGCCTCGCATACCTTTATCTCGACATCTTTTGTGAGAAGGTTGGGGCTAGACACTGATGAGCTACCCGACTTCACGGTTACGCTACCGTCTAAGGAGAAGGTTCGTTGCACCCGCTACTACCGAGGAGCCAGTGCCAGTATTAAGGGGGAAGACTTTCCAGTCAGCTTTATTGAGTTCAAGGAGTTGGGATTTGATATTATCTTCGGGATGAACTGGTTGGAGTGGCACAAAGGTCGTATCCTCTGCGCCGAGCATAGACTGCTGCTCAAGAGTCCGTCTGGGGTAACAATATCATACCGCCAGAGGCCCAGAGAGCCTTCGACTAAGATCATCACCGCTATGAAAATGTATAAGGAGTTGAGGAGGAAGGAAGAAGTATATCTCTGCTATGTCCAGGACATAGAGAGGGACCCCGAGTTCGACCCCGACTTACCGGTAGTGTCGGAGTTCCCCGATCTCTTTCCACGGGAACTGCCCGGCATGCCACCCACTCGGGAGGTAGAGTTCACCATTGAGCTGCTACCTGGAACCGGACCGATAGCCAAGGCACCATACCGTATGGCTCCGGCTGAGATGAAATTGTTAACGGATCAGTTGAAAGACTTGCTAGATAAGGGATTCATTAGACCAAGCGTATCACCCTGGGGAGCTCCAGTTCTCTTCGTGAAGAAGAAGGATGGTAGTATCCGCCTTTGCATCGACTACAGAGAGTTGAATGCAGTGACTGTGAAGAATAAGTATCCACTACCCCGCATTGATGATCTGTTTGATCAGTTGAAGGGGGCATCTGTGTTTTCCAAGATTGATCTCAGATCGGGGTATCATCAGATAGCCATTAAGGAGGGAGATGTTGAGAAGACGGCATTCCGGACACGATACGGCCACTATAAATTTACAGTGATGCCATTCGGTTTGTCGAACGCACCGGTGAAATTTATGGATCTGATGAACCGCTTGTTCCAGGAGCAGCTGGACAAGTCGGTTGTGGTATTCATTGATGACATTTTAATATATTCAAAATCAAGAGCTGAGCTTGCGGAACATCTGAGGAGGGTATTAGAGATACTGAGGGAGAACCAGCTATATGCTAAGTTCTCCAAGTGTGAGTTTTGGCTTGACCGGCCAGGTCTCTTTCCTGGGTCATGTCATCTCAAATGCTGGGATCTCGGTGGATCCAGCAAAGATTGATGTCGTGCGTACCTGGCCTAGGCCAAAGACAGTTACCGACATTCGGAGCTTTCTTGGTTTGGCGGGTTACTACCGGAGGTTCGTTAAGGATTTCAGCAAGGTCGCGAAGCAGATGACCAGTCTGATGAATAAAGATGCACTGTTCGTTTGGATGGATGATTATGAGTTATCGTTTCAGAGTTTGAAGGACTCACTGACCACTGCACCAGTTCTGACTATTCCAGACGGTGCGGAGGGCTTTGAGGTTTACTGTGACGCATCCGGCAGAGGGCTGGCCTGCGTGCTCATGCAACATGGCAAGGTGGTGGCATATGCCTCACGCCAGTTGAAGAAACATGAGAAGAATTACCCCACGCATGATTTAGAGCTGGGAGTTGTAGTCTTCGCTTTGAAGATATGGCGCCACTACTTATACGGGGTTAGTGTGACGATCTACACCGATCACAAGAGCTTGAAATATATATTCACTCAGAAGGAGTTGAATCTTCGACAGAGGAGATGGTTAGAATTTTTAAAGGACTATGACATTGACCTCCAATACAAAGAAGGGAAGGCCAATGTTGTAGCGGACGCCCTGAGTCGTCGAGCACACTCACTCCATTCGCTAGTTTCTTTCTCCAGCTTGGTTGATGAGGTGCGAGAGGCTCAGAAGGCAGATGAGTACATGAGGGAGGTCAGGCAGAAGCTGACAGAGGGTACCTTTGAGAGTCAGAAATACGACTTCAGACTTCATGATGATGATCTGATCAGACTTAAGGGCCGGTTATGCATACCACGGGGCAACACAGATCTGAAAGACCGTATACTTAGAGAATCTCATTGTTCTTCAGTTTCCATCCATCCGGGAGCCTCTAAGATGTATAAAGACATGAAGAGATACTTATGGTGGTCGGGGATGAAGACAGATGTTACAGAGTTCGTCTTGAGGTGTCTCACATGCCAGAAGGTGAAATTCGAGCACCGACGACCGGGCGGAATGGTACAGTCGATGCCAGTTCCAGAGTGGACGTTTCATGATATCTCCATGGACTTTGTAGTTGGACTCCCACCTGCTAGGGGAGGTCTAAACATGATATGGTGGCGGTGGATCGCCTTACCAAAGTAGCCTGATTCATACCGATGAAGGATACTTGGAAGGTGACCAAATTAGCTGAGTTATTTGAGAAGGAAATTATGAGACATCACGGGATACCGAAGACCATAGTGTTAGATAGAGATACCAGATTCCTTTCGAGGTACTGGAGAGCTACCAGAGAAGCGTTGGGTACAGAATTGAAGTTGAGTACCGCGTTCCATCCTCAGACAGATGGTCAGACTGAGTGCACGATTCAGATACTCGAGGACATGCTGAGGGCATGTGCCTTAGACTTCCAGGGCAGCTGGATTGACAAGTTGCAACTGATCGAGTTTTCCTACAACAATAGCTATCACGCTTCGATCAAGATGGCGCCTTTTCAAGCGTTGTACGGTAGACCATGTCGTACACCGCTCTGCTGGGATGAGTCGAGTGAAACGGTCATTATAGGACCAGAATACTTAGAACAAGTTAAGGATGAAGTTCAGCAAATCAGGGAGAACATGAAAGTTGCTCAAGATAGGTAGAAGTTGTATGCTGATGTTCGACGACGAGACCTAGAGTTCGCAGTGGGCGACCGGGTATTCCTGCGGGTATCACCGATGAAGGGTGTATTTAGGTTTGGGCAGAAGGGCAAATTGAGCCCGAAGTTTGTTGGTCCTTATGAGATTACGGAGCGGGTGGGCCCAGTTGCTTACAGGTTGAAGCTACCTGCTGAGCTGGGTAAAGTGCATGGTATTTTTCATGTTTCACAGCTAAAGAAATCCATGCACCACCCTCCCATGTGTTAGAGCTGAGAGGTTGACGTTAGAACCAAATATGAGATCCGTGGAGATTCCTCAGAGGATCTTGGATAGTAAGACTAGGGACACTCGCCATAAGTTAGTACGGCTAATGAAGGTTCTCTGGTCTAACCATGATGTCGAAGAGGCCACATGGGAATTAGAGGATAAGATGAGATCGAAGTACCCTTCGTTATTTACAGACTAGATCATCCGTATAGGGTACGGGACGTACCCCTTTTTAAGGGGGGTAGAGCTTCCTCGCTTTTGAGTTATTAAACGAACATGTTTATCGTTTTGTTTGGTTGGTGTAAGATGTGGTTTGTGTAAGTTTATGTAAGTTGTTACACTTGTGGTAAGTTTAAGATATGTATAGCTTATGTATTGTACTTGTGGAAGACCTTTGAGTCTTGAGGTGTGTGAATGTGAATGTAAGATATGGTGTTAAAATTAAGGAAATTGAGGATCGTGAATGATTAAGTATATATGTGAACTTTGGGGACAAAGTTCTTTTAAGGGGGGTAGATTGAAATACCCCAAACCTAGATATGGTGTTTAGATGATAAACTAAGATGTAAGAAGGCTAAATAATTCCTTAGAAACATTAAGAAACAATTTTAACCAAAGAAAACACAAGGAAACACTATAAGAGCAGTTTAAGCTAAAAATTTGCTCTAAGCTTGGAGTAACTTGGGTTAGCACCCAAATATCATTCTAAGACCTTAGTA
Organism: Limonium bicolor; assembly: GCA_023374045.1. Classification (NCBI taxonomy): domain Eukaryota; kingdom Viridiplantae; phylum Streptophyta; class Magnoliopsida; order Caryophyllales; family Plumbaginaceae; genus Limonium; species Limonium bicolor. The sequence goes on from CM041782.1 coordinate 84,601,851, forward strand.
ATATCCTAATGGTCATGTTAAATCAATTACCAAAGAAATCCAAGCTCAAAAAAAAGTTAAACCACAAATTGTGCTTTAAGGACTCTTAAAGAACATTTTTGAAAACTTGTCTTAGAAAGGGGTTTTAAGTGGCTAAATGCCCATTATTGCTCCTTAATTAACTTGTGTACTACTTAGTATCACATTAGGAAGCCTAAATCAATGGGAAATCAAAAATTTCACAAATATGTGCACTAATTTGTGAATAGTAACCAAATAGTGACTAGTTTAGTATTTAATCAAATACGTCTAATTGGATGGTCAAACAAGACCATGACCAACCTTAAATAAATAAGGGGGTCAGTTTCTAAGGGGATGAGTCACCATATAAGTAAGCTAGTTTATAAAAAAGAAGAGATAAAGTAAAGGATACTATTTACTTTTGAACAAATATCTTATTTACTTACCTCTCTCTCCTTTCTTCATTCTTCATCTTCTTCACCGATTTTGGCTGCTCTCTCTTCTCCATTCACGTAAAACTCAACCTCCATGCTAGCTCAACCTTTCTTTGACCATGGCTCACTCATTTAGCTCCAAAACCAAAACAAAATACATATTCTTCTTAGTTAGCTCTAGCTCTCTCTTTCTATCTTTCCAAAACTCCAAGAGCTTCATTTTGGTGCCAAGCCAAACCGCCATTAGAGGAGGAAATATAAGTTTGAGAAGTTCATTGGCTTCTCCATTCTCTTAAGGTAAAGAATATGTAAGAAAATCTAGGTTTCCACCATTTCTTCCCTGGTCCAAAAATTTATACTCATGGGGCTCCATTTTTATGCCTTGTTCTAGCATGTTTCTATTCTCCAAGGGATAGAGGAGGTCCTTCTTGATTCATATCTAAGCTTCTCTTGAGAATCCAAGGTAAAACATCTAATTCAATACCTTAAAACACATTTTTAACCTAGGGTTTGTTCCTTAAGGTTAATGTATTATCTAGCACTCATTGGAGTCATTGAATATTGATTAGAACATTGGCAAGGAGAGTTTGGTTGGTGACCGAGATTTTCAAGGAAAAAGGTAAGGAGGAAAGTTTGTAAAGCTTGTAAAAGAGCAAGGTAAATGTCTTACCTTAAAGTGTTTTAATGCATTAAGGGACGGGACTTAGATATATGATAAGTTTAGTTTAGAATACACATTAGGAAAGGGCTATGTAACCTAGGAGAATCAATGACTATATTTGAGAACTTGTGATTAAAGAGCAAAGGGGAAATGAGATAGTTAGACAATTTAAAAGGTGAATTACAAGAGCATTTATATTTCAATGGGAGCCTTGTTGTGTGTATTTACAGGTCAAAGGCTTATATATATGGAAATTCAGTGGTTAAGCTTTATGTCATTTAAGGGCCTAAGTACCAAGCAATTTAAGTTTATGCACTATATTGTGATGTAGTGAAGTTTTGGTGTAAATTGAGTGTTAAGAATGTGTGGAAAGAATTTGGGTGTTAAAGATTGTTGAATGGTAAAAACAAAGTGTTTGGATGTAGAAATATACTAGGGAAGCCATGTCAAAATTTAGTGAGAAAACAAGGAGTTTAAGGTGTGTAAATGAAGTTTGATGACCTAGAAAGTGAACTAGGGTGTTCTTGAGTGTTTAAAGGACTTAGGAGTTGTCTTGAAGGAATTAGAGTTTAAATGAGTGAGTTTGATGCTCTAGGGTTATAGTGGGAGTGTGATTAAGCCTTGTGCAAGTTTTGATAATTAAAGGATGAATAATGCTCACAAGAATCTAAGTGTAAGCTTGAGGAAGTTTGAGAGTTTGTGTAAAGGAAATGGGAATGAGTAATAAAGCTTTAGGAGTGGTGATAATGCCTATGGAGAAACACTTTGGTTAGTTGAGTTTTTAGGCAAGTTTGCATGTTAGTAGTGTAGGAAACTAAGTATAAGTGTTAGGAATTTTTGTAAGAATTTGAGTGAATGATCAAGGAATTAGGTATGAGATGGTGGATGGATTAGGAGGATTTTAAGATGCTAAAATGGTGCTAAAACATGCTAAGATACTTATGGAAAGGTTGGAAAAAGATTGGGCAAGATTTGAGGTTGAAAAGAAGTCAAAAATTGCATTTCTTTACATGTTTAGCCTTGGTCCGGGTTTGTAACCAAGTACATAAACCCGGACCACGTCAAAAACTATCCAGAGATTCATACCGTGACATGGTCCGGGTTTACATCTAAGTACACAAACCCGGACCAGTCACAAAACTGTCCAGAGACTTATACGATGTATTGGTCCGGGTTTACATCCTTGTTTGGTAATGATACTATAAGATTGTTAGGACATAATTAATGACATATAAAGGTCATTAGGGGCTTAAACAAGCTTAAGAAATAATGAGAAGTGAGTGGCTTTGTAACACCCCTATCATTAATACAATCATTACCGTCCAATCTCCTCGTGCTTCCGAGTCACGCAGCAGATACTTACTTACATACAGTGGGTGATACAATGCCGTTAGTCACCCACGTGACTAACAAGGCTACTACTTCTACATACAGCATCGGTCTGATGGACCGGAATATCCGAGTGCTACACAAATACAAGCTTCACTACAATTACCAATTATGTATTACAACTTCCCATTCAATACAACACTCCATAAGTTCAATACATGTTAATATACCGAGTTTACTAAGATCCTTATACAAGTAGAATACCCCTTTCAATTCCATACATGCTCATTAAGAGTCTAACTACTACCCATTCCTCACAAACTACTTGCTCCCTAGGTGTAGGGGGGTGTGCTACTTAGTACACCTCTACATTCTACTACTAGCTATCCAAATGTAGTCACCGGTCTCGTGCCTTGACCATATCCTCTTCGGGTACCTGCACACTAAAAACGTTCCCCCGGGGGGCAGCTTTCACTGAGCATGATAACCGCATACCCCGCGTACTAGTGAGGGTACGCCGACCACTTGGTCGAATACATGCGATTGATTTCATTCAACATACATGCATACATGCTCTTATACACAATATTACAATATGTTACAAGACATACATACATACACACAGTACTATACACACAAGGGAGACAATACAAGTCCACCAAATTCCTACTTACCTTCTTCCGGGCTACACATACACGATACATACATAGTACTTACGCAATACATACACAATAATCCATACTTGTTAGCTTCATTGGTCCACCCGGGTTAATCGGGTGGAGATTACTCTTTTACTCGTTCCACAGTACTTACGCATACATACTCATACTCATACATACTTACTTACTCAAGTCAAGTCGTCGGGACCTCCGGCCCGGGGAACTACTCGCTCCCACCACCGGGATTTACTTGGTTCACCAATCCAGGAGGCTACCCATTTAAGGGATTTGGGCCGTGGACCAGTTTAAGAACCAGGAATCGGATCCAACCTCTTGTGTCCTCATCCTCACGCGTGGCCGAAGCTATATCGGACTTCTACTCATTCCAATTTACTTAGTACTTTTGTTAGGAGTTAGGTGGTTAGGAATTAGTAGAAGTCATTCACTCAAGCCACATACACAAATACATTGCTCAATACACATTCATATACAATACAATACTTAAGTACAATACAAGATTCGAATACAGTTCATCATCATTCATATTTCAAGAATTATACAAACTATTGTTCAAGACAAATATCAAGAACAATGTAAACAAGCACAAGTAAGTGCAATATAGTTCGATTCATGCATTTATCTTATTAGGTGATCAAATAAGCACACAAATCGGGGTAACCAGATTAGGATACAGGGCATGAAGAAATCATACCTTTTTACTGGAATTTACTTTGTCGGGTGCCTTCTTGTTTCTTAGTCCTTACTTGTTCCTCGAGTCCTATTCTTGAACCTCCGGCTACATGCCAAATGGTTCAGTCAATACTAAATATTACAATACATACACAACTACTACTCCCGTACTCACCCGTTGTCCCATTGTTTCGGGTTAACTTAATGTTCATATACTTACAACTTCCTCACTTACTTTTCCAACTTGTTTATACCTTCAATGACCTTTAACATCATTAATTAAGTACTAATTATCTTATACTATCATTACCATTTATTACCTCATCTTAAAACCCATTTAATAAGCTTAATTTTACAATTTTTGGTTGGTCCGAGACCTCGTCCGGGTCTTAAGTCCCGGACCAACATGTGGTCATACTCCTCGGCCTGTTTTCAATTATGGTCCGGGACCTTATACATAAGGTAAGTCCCGGACCCAAGGCTTTGAAATCTCTCGAACGGAATTTTAATTTGGTCCGGGTCCTTGCACATAAGTCAAGTCCCGAACCCATACTTATTGAAACTCTCGGCCTATTTTGATTGGGTGGTCCGGGTCCTTGTATGGGACTTAAGTCCCGGACCACCATCTGTTATCAACTCTCGGCCTGTTTTAATATGCTGGTCCGGGACTTAGTTCTGGACTTAAGTCCCGGACCCTGCTAAATTTTCTACTGATTTTAAGTTTTCAAAATCTGTTACATTCCATACTTTGCCTAAACAATTCCCACATGTTCCTACACTTAATCCCACATGTTTAAGCACCTAATTAAACTTCTAAACATGCTCAAATCCATTACCAACTCATTACTCCTTTTCATACTAATTCACACACTAATTCTCCACATTTTCATTCCAGCACTTACATTATTTCTCCAAGTAGTTTTTGCTACAGATTTTGGGTTCTTATTTCCTCCATGCCTAGTTCCCTCTCCTAATACCATCTTACCATTCCAATTCATTTCCAAGCAACTACAATATCTATACCCAAGTCCAACACTCTTTTTACCAATTCTTGCACATTAATTTATCCTAACTTCTCCAATGCATTTTGATACACTTTGCTACAGATTTTACACTTCTTATTTCTTATATACTACTACTACCACTTCAGTACTACTAAACATACCTACTCAGTCCAATATACACCTTGGTTCTCCCATTCACCAAGTCATTCTTAAATACATAGTTCCTACCAAAATTTCGCCATAGCTCACCTACTTTTCTTACTTCTCCACATACACACTCTTCATCAAATTCATTCCTAATCTAGCCACACCCATACAAGGGTCCTACCAGCACTCAAGTCAATACCAATACTCCAATACTTCCATCAAGCAACAATGCCAATACAATTACACAATACTTGGCTCTAAGGCATACAATCCAAATACAAGCTCACAATTACTCAAACTTCTACAACTACAATACTAATACAATGTTTTGGGTTCTTTAAATTGGTTACCCATTCCCATTACCCTAATGCATTGAATCTTAACCTTAGGAGAGAGCTCTTACCTTGAGCTTACAATTCCTTCATTCCTTTTTCCACTTCTCCTCTTCTCTCTTTCTTGCACAATCGGTCACAGGGGGAATGGAGTTGTCAAACTCCATTCCCATCACCCAATACACACAAAACAAGTGCAGTTAAACTACTAACCCTTTTCAACCTTTAAAGCTAAATGTAAGTTTTAGGGTTTTAGAAACTTCATTACCTTACAAGGGTGTAGGTAATGCTTGGAATAGCTCAAGAACAATATTTCTCACCCTCCAAAGAGCCAGAATCGGCTAGAGTACAAAGGAACCAACAAGAGTTTAGTCTAAATTTCGTTTTGCCCACAAGGGCTGGAAAAAGGTAAGCTTTCAAGAACATTTTTACCTCAAAATGACAAGGAGAAGAAGGTGGTTCTAGTGGTAGTCTTGAAGCTCCAAATGCTCCATACCCATGGAGATGAAAGTTGCCCTTTTCGGATTTTGAAAAGAGGGAAGTGTTCCTCTTGATGAGAGGAAGACAATGGTGTAATTTTTATAATTTTTGGAGGAGATTCAAGGGAGTACAAGAGGAGAGAAGTGGAGTATGGTGTGAGTTCTCTCATTTCTCCATTGCTATCGGCTGAAGGAGGAAGAAATAGAGAGGAGGAAGGTGAGTGTGTACGTGAGTGAGAGAGTAGAATAGAGGAGAGAGAGTAGTGAGTGAGTAAAGTAGTTACTTTTTGATTTTTATTTGTTTTGTCCTTTTGCTCATGAGAAGGGAATTAAGGGGTGTGAGTGGGGCTCAAAATCGGACACACACACAGCCCACTAGTAGAAAAAAGGCCTATTTCGGCGGTTCCAATAGGCCTATTTCGGCGGTTGTGAACCGCCGAAATGAGCACCGCCGAAATAGGTGTGAGCACCTATTTCGGCGGTTGTAAACCGCCGAACTAGATGTACCTATCTCGGCGGTTCTTAGAGAACAACCGCCGAGATAGGCCCCTGGGATTGACCGTGTGTGAGATTGACCATGGTCTATCTCGGCGGTTCTTAGAGAACAACCGCCGAGATAGACCCATGGTCAATCTCACACACGGTCAATCCCAGGGGCCTATCTCGGCGGTTGTTCTCTAAGAACCGCCGAGATAGGTATATTTTTTTTTTGTTTTTTCCATCCCAGCTTATATATATATATTCACCACATTTCATTCAATCAGACCTGTAATAATGCTTCATCCATACAGGGAGCTCCAGCACACATTTAAAAAGTTATAAAAGCTCCCAATTAATACCAACGACGCACCACAATTTGAGAGTTAACAAAACCAATGCAATTACACTTACTTTCACACTTTCAATACAAATAAAAAACACCATTACAATTCAAATCTACCATTACACCATCCACAAGTGTACAGAGTTATATTTACATATTCGAAAAAGTTAGCAAAACATCTTCATGATCATCAATTCATTAAACTTGTGCAGACGAACTCCGACCATTCCTCAAGCATCTCAACAATTTGAGCATCATCATACTGACCATCTTTGAACACTTGTTCGTAAGCCTGGAAAAAAAATGAACATTAATCTAAAACGTACAAGTCTAACAACATGTAAAGAGCATAACTGAAACTTTCAAAGAATGTTACCATGTCTAACGAGTGCTCTGGTAAAAGGTTCGCCGCTCCTACTATGTCACTCATGAATCTCATGACATAGTATCCACATTCTGACCCCCCAGGCTGCACCGGACACTATACAAACACACATATTGACAGTTATAAACAAGTTTAAACATTATCACACAAATTTATCAATTAATAGAGTACCTTGACAGTGTTCCAAGGGATGCTATTCTTCATTGTTATACCCAGGCATCTTAATGCAGCTTTCATGGAACTATATACATCAGCAATATATATAGTTTTAAGCATCAGTAGCAAATTATGAAACAGTTAATGTTATGTAAAATAATTGTTGTTTACGATAACAAAATAATTACCCCTGTATTGCGGTGGAGATCTTCGGTCTCTTGGCACCCGCACCAAGTGAGTCAAATTGCAAGATTCGTGGGTGCTTCCCCATCACCAGCACAAGCAATGACCAATGTCGACTGTCCACAAATTACACAATGTGTTGAAATCATTAAGCAACTAACACAAACTATATGTTTTAGATAATACCAATAGAAATAGTCAAATATCATACCCTGAATGATATGGCAGCATAAATAAATGACTTTTTCGAACATTCATAGAGGGCATTCGTCATATATTGCATAAGGCCTTGCGGATCACTTGTCATCTGGACTTCATTGCACATAGCAGGACACAGGAATCCAAATCTTTGATCTTGATAGAGATTGATCGCCTTATCATGCACCCACCTATGAGGCAATATCATTAGTAATTAACTTTATATTCAAACATCTAATTCATCACCAATTAATGAATTCAAAATATAAAAGGTAGAAGTCACTCACATGGCGGCCGACTTGATAATCGACACATTCAACCAATCCCTCCTGAAGCACTCCTCGAAGTCGGACATATACATCCCAAATCGATGTATATCTTCTCCTTGAACTATATAGTGAAATATCCGCTCGGGATCTTCCACAATGAGGGAATCACTATCCGGTGGTAGCACCAACAACGAGGAATGCAGAATCTGCATATTGGTCGACAAGCCGGCCAATATTCTCTTCTCCACCAAAGCAGGTCTAAGCACAAAATTTGTGGAAGCCTTTGATTGCACAGGTGTGGCAATTCTTTTTCCTTTGCCCTTATCAGTCTTCGGTGGGGTCATATCCTATGATATTAGTCTAATTAAGTATATGGATGCAAGGTGGTACACCAATAGTTTTATAGCAACGGTTAAGAGTAATACCTGCCCAGGGAGTCTGACCAATCGTGCAGGCCACTGCACTGTCGCAGTCTGTGCAGAACGCACGGTAGGTCTTTGTGGGACCGGCACCGGTAAACCGACGTCAGCATGCTCTGCAACAAATTCGTCTACAAGCACTCGTGCATGGTAATGTCGGAGTGGTTCACCGTGCACAATATCACTTGGACGAGAGGGGAAAAGTTTTCCCCATGCAACCATGACCTCTTCTACTCCAATTTGTAAAAACAGATGGCACTCAGTGGGTGCCTGAGTGTTATGTGGAACTTGTTTAGATAAAAATTGAGAATTCTTCTATGATGATATTAGTGATCAAGTTAAAAATCATAATCGTCATGTACTCAATTGAAATGTAAGTCTAACCTGTAGAGATGCATAGGGAAACGGATCAGCCGAGTGGACACTACTTCTCACTACCGGTGGTCGAGAAACCTCTTGGCTTTCATGCTGCTGTGGCTGAATCCTTGATATAGCCTGAGCGATCCTCTCGTCGACGTTCTGAGTAATCCTCTGCTCCATCTCAGACATCGCTCTCAGGTGCTCCTCGTAGCTAATCGACTGTCCCCGGCTGATTCTGGACCCGGGTGCGCCAAATGCCTGGCGGATACCAACGTGCCCACCAAACCCAATGGCACGACCTGGATGATCCTTCTTACCAAGAGCGCGTGTAAGAGGATCATCATTCCTCTGTGAGGTCCAGGTGCCCTGGGTGAGCTGAGAGCTTAATTCACCCTAATATAACACACAAATACAGTTATTAGTTTAACATAAGTTCATATACAAAGGAAATGAACAGTTTGACTGAAAATGAAATGATATCACTTACCATTTGAGCAATAACTGCTCTCGTGGCTTCATCATATTGAGGATTTTCGGGAGTAGAGTTCTTCGGAATGTGGCTTAACTCCCACACTTTCATTCTTCTGCCACTGGCATCCAATGAGCCATCCGTGGGCAGATATCCCTTTTGCTCCCATTCTGGTACCCTTTGAGCAATACTTTTTCCACCTAAGTGGTGAGGGTACAGATTCTTCTTAGCATTTGCTTGTTGTTTCGCACGGAGAGCCTGCATAAATTAATGGGATCATGTTAAGTGAAATTGAACACAAAAAAACATAAGAAATTAAGATTAATTTATGTATGTATGACAATAAAGTGCACCTGGAACTCAGGTGTGTGACGCCTCTCAACAAATTGTAGCCATTGCTCTTCTGTTATGCCCTCGTAAACCTCCCATGGTGGTCTCACACCGTCTCCACCATGATCTGGCTCATCTGGATCTTCTGGAGTAGGCATCTTGTAGATGTACTTGTCAGCCAACTTATTCTTGTGGTCCCGGAACTGTTTCGACATCGCTGATAGCACATCGTTTTTAAGTGCGGGATCCACGCGAAACGAGACTACGTACATGATCATTCAGTTAGTAAAGTAAACATAAATGTTCTATTATTTCACAAAAGATCATAGTAATAATGTAGAGATTTACCTGAAGACGCTGAAACATAGTATCCTTCAATGATTGAGGCACTTGCTTCCAGGTGTGGTTTATGTCGCAATATGACTTCACCAAATGGCTACCGTAAGCGGTGAAGTCATTCTTCCAATTTCCATGGGGCTGGTTGAATTGATTGAAGTCGACCGGTTTTGTAGGAGGGCCCTTGTTAGCCTTCAGCCCACGTGTTGCACCTCTTTTCTTCTGCTTCTTCGCCTCTGGTGGTACAACCGACTCCTCTTCGGTCTGCTGTGAAGGGCCAGCCTCAGTCTCGTGTACTGCTACCTGGTCCTTCTTCTTCTTTCCTCCTCTCGTGACCCGCTTACTTGGTCTATTCGGCTGTGGCTCAGGTTCTCCAGTGGAGATAAGCCGTCCAATGGGGTCATCTATAGGGTGATCATCCACTGCAAAAAAAAATCATAAAGCATTTTCATCAGTTAAACTCATAACATAAATACTATGATGCATAACAATAACAGTTAAGATGATATTACAGTCTACATTCTACTAACAACATTACCTGACACGTACAAAAACATAAATCATTTCATATTTTCTACCCAAACACCCTCATCATGGTCTGATCGTGCGTAGAGCAAATCGTTTTCAGTATCATCAATCGAATCCGGTAATCCAGTAGGAAACAAGGATGTTTCCTCTACAGTCCCATTTTCATCGTTATCCTCATTTTCATTCATTCTTTTCCATTACAATTCTGTAATAAAAACAAGGAGATTTTCCTCTACAGTCACATTTTCATATCCTCATTTTCATTCCATTACAACCGGCCTTCTTCCTGGAAGAACAACAGACCATTGCAGTCTTTCGGATCCTCACATACCACACTTGTAGACATATACACATACATCAAACAATATTAATTACGAAGAATTTAAAAAAAAACGGCATGACTTTTGCATAATTTTACCTATCCCATGCTTATTATTAAGCATTCACCAACCATTCATCAACACAAATTTCCATCACAAATCAAACTAATACCAACTTTATCCATCAAACCAATTTTAATAATTTGTGGAAATCAAATACAAAGTAAAATAAAGACACAACTATGCCTATTATTAAGCATTCACCAATTATTCAACAACACAAATTTCAATCATAAACCAAACTAATATATACCAAATTCATTCATCAAACGAAATTCCAATAATTTGTGGAAATCAAATACAAAGTACAAAAGAGAAAAATGATACGTTAGATTATATTACCGGTTCGAAAATGAATTGTTCTCCGCTCCGCTTTCAATCTACCATCAAATGGTAAAGAAGCTCCTTAAGTATTTATCTGTAGAGACACAAAAGAGAAAAATGATAAGTTAGATTATATTACAGTGAGTGAAGAGAATGAAGAGTTAAATTTAAAAAAAATACCGGTTCATAAATGAATTGTTTTCAGCCCCTCTTCTCAATCGGGCGTGCGAGACTTGTGTAGCAACACCAATCTCTACAGAGGCAACGCATAAAGATTGAACAACATTCAGATCAATTAGAATAATTTTATATTAAACTTAACGACTATACAATACTCATATATATATATATATAAATACATTCTCACACCTCTACTTCAAACCGCTACTAAAACGGCTAATACCTCACCTACTACAATATTTTTCTACTATGACTGCTTGTTCACGCTCTTACTCAATTATACACTACGAAACGTTCTACTCTTTTTCTACACTTACATTACATCTTTCATGTGCTGCACATCCTTTAAATGTTTTTCGTATTACTATAAAGATTTGGAAAGATGATTACTTTGACATTTTGTGAGGTTGTATCGGCTGTCGGAGCTGACGTTATTATTATGAATTGTTTTAGTGAACATATCTATATATATCAAACTTAAATATTAATAGGGACTTCGAGCTGTGGAGCGAAACATAAATTCACGTGTTAAGAGAATCTCTAGGGTTACCCACTTCTTGTATATTAATTAGTTATCGGGTGTGACTTGTTATTTGGGGTTTAAATTTCATTACCTCTCGCCCAAAAAAATAATAAGGAAAAAAGGCCTATTTATAATTCAAATTCACCAGCTACATTTTGCACTGGGTCTGGATTTTCTCTGCCGTAGCCAAATAATTAACTTGGATTGGCTATTCTAATTTTAAGAAAGCATTGTACATTGAGCAGGGTCACGTTTAGTCCTATAATTAATCGTCTTTAAACTAAATTAGATTTGCTTTTAATTTTAATAAAAAGCAGGAGTAGCAATCTGAAGAAAGGAAGTTTGGAAAACCAAATCGAATACTTTTACTTTTCTTCTTCTATCTTACAAAAATAGACGAAAAATCTATTTTATGTCATTGGTCTATTTAACGTTCTTACAATTTTGATAGTAGAATATAGTCTAGTACAATCGAGTGATAGTTTATAAAGATTCTGTGTATAGTTTGATAATTTTTTATTTGGTCTGGATAAACATCTATGTAATTAATCTACTATCAAAAAACTTTTATGTTTTAATAAAGTAGTACTAGTGTAATAATGTCTACCAATCCAACATGAAATCTTTATTAGATCTCGTAAAATGTTTATTAAACTTTATAATAATACCTAGTAACACTCTATGATCTAAATCTCAAAAGTTGGTCACACATGTTGATGATGCACATTAATAACACTCATTCATACGTTTATAAGCTTAATAAATCTAGCCCAAATAAGCTAACCTAACTATACTTAAAGAAGGGCAAAAAACAGCACAAAAATTCACTCGGACATTTCGTCGAACACCTTGTGTGCATACATAAATTTAATAGTTTAACAACCAAATCTTGCAAAGATTTCACACACACAATAAATATCATCATCCACAATCACAATGTGACAACAATCTATCAATTTTAACAACAAATTAACAATTTACTAAAACAAAGTCGAACCCAAATTTTAGGTTGCACTCACCTCTGTTCGCCTCTGTTAGTGGCGGATGAGGCTGGCGACACCAACCCGCTACCACACCGACGGCGCGACACCGGCGACAGCAAGGGAGGAGGAGGGCGGCGGTCGACGGCTTGGTGGCGGTGGTTTGCTCGAATCGCCGCGGAACAGAGAGGAGAAGAGGGGTAATTAGGCGCGCTAATGAAATGTCGTAATGTCGTAATTTGTTTCGAAACGGGGTTGGGGGGTTAATTAAAGGACCTATTTCGGCGGTTCCTTGTTAGGAACCGCCGAAATAGCCCTTTTTAATTATTAAATAAATTAAATAGACCTATTTCGGCGGTTCCTAACAAAGAACCGCCGAAATAGGTGATTAAATTTTAAAAAAAAAGAAAATAGAAAACCTATTTCGGCGGTTTCGTGTAGGAACCGCCGAAATAGGTCTATTTAATTTTTTTTATTATTGAAAAGGGCCTATTTCGGCGGTTCATATTTAGGAACCGCCGAATAGACCCCTTCTTTACATACTGTTAACATCTCGGGCCTCTATGTCGGCGGTTTTATCTACAACCGCCGAAATAGGGGCGCCGAAATAGACGTTTTTTGTACTAGTGGCCCATGTGGGGTTGTAAAACTTTATTTACAATATTGGACACACTAATTTGGGTTATTTATGTTTCTACCCCACACTTCCCGTTTTTGACAGTTTTTACTAATTTCTCGTTTTATTGATTTTATTGGTTCTAAAGCTTCACTAATATTATTAATGACTATTTAGTTGACCAAAATTGTTACGAGTCTATTTGACCCGTTTAAAGTCACGTTTTCCCGGTTACCTCGAAAACGCGCTTTAATGTTCATTAGTGTTTTTAATCCATTTTGAGGATCCGTTTTCTTCGGGATTTGTTCCCTAATATTTATTTAGACTCAATTAAGCCTTTAGAATCCTTATATTACGCTAACCGAGGTCTCATACCTCCTATGGTTGTTTAACTCTTATTTAGCGTTTTACGCTTTTTAAGCGTTTCTTTATTTCTTTTGATTTATTTTTTCTTACAATATTACTTAGGCGTCATTAGGCCCTTTAATATGTATTAGATTAATTTTAGTCCCTTTATTTAAGTTCGGGGTATTTCAATCTACCCCCCTTAAGAACTTTGTCCTCAAAGTTGTTCGAGGTTATAGGTTTACAATGCTTACTCATTCTTACGTGTCCAGTACCAAGAGTCATACATTCTTCCTCCTTACTAATTCCCAAATCCATCACTCAAGGTTTCTACATACCATGTCGTACCAACGTGCAATAATTACTCCAATCCGCATTACTACCAACCATCCAGTTCCTCATTACAAACTTTATACATACATACAGTGCAGAGCTATCCCCAAAGCAATGCGATACACATTACAATCCCGCAGGCACTCAGGTCATCTCGACACAGGACTCCTCTATGTCCCGCTGCCCTTGGAATAATACAACATGCTACACTACTATCTTCCCCGATACAAGCTTCTAACCCAATCTTCATTCTCAGTCTAAGGAAAATCCTTCCTAACCGCTAATTAGAAATCTTCTAAAGCATCCAACTCCAAGTTCCACTTTATATTCATTACTTCTATCCTATGTGTGATTCTTGTGACCACTTGAGGGGAGCTTCGAGAATCATTCGACCCTGATGTGATCAGCATCAGTGTCGAACTATCTTTCCACCCCATTTGTGTCCGGTTTCCCTTGATCTGATCAGGATCAAGTTCGACTTCCCACATCAGTTTCAAACAAGCAATTAATTCAATTATTTTCATGTTTTATCTTTTTACTTTTCCTAGTCCTTCATACATCTCCGAGGGATGGAATTCGGTCCATCAGTCATTCTCAATCTATTTCCCAAATGCTTTACTTCGAGGTTCAATACCTAAGTGCTCATTTCATCAACCTTCACTACTTCCATACATTTACCTAGGTATACACTACCCCTAGACTTCATTCATCTACTACTCTCATTCATTTCGTACTACTTCTTAGGGGTTACAATACTTGTGGAGCTCCGTCCACTACTCATTACTCTTCCTTACTAGTACTCCTATACTAGGGTTACAAGATGGGTATATTCATCCTATGGTATTTGCATCTCTGGTGCCTAATTACCACAATTATGATATGGATGGATACATATGTTTATTTAACATAAGTACCAATCATCAATTCAATTCTTATTTGTGTTATGCACATTATAGTTTATGTGTTTTATTTATGAAACTTACATTGAGCGGTTTTCGCTCTACCCCCCTTAAAAGGGATTACGCCCACGTAATCTACCATATGTTATTATTATTAAACATTGGTTTACTCAATTTGGGCAATCTGAAGCGCTTAGCTTCACTACGGTATACTATATAATATGCTCTGGTCAAAGGGTCTTAACCATACCAATGGTTTAGTATTTGCATCAAGAATTCCTATATGGGTTTATTTAACTCATAGTTAATTCGGTTCTAGCCTAACCTGCTTCAAGGCATTAACAGCCATTTTATTATACTCACTAGGTACATTAAATCTCCTAGCTAGGGCCCACTAGCTTCTACTGCGCGACCCTGATAACTTGGGTTACTCACCCTCCGTGTTATCCTTAATGTGCTATACATCACCCTTTTATTCGTTGATTATGGGAATAAGGTTTACTAACAATGTGGTATTCTTTCACCGCTGTTTGAACTTAATGAGTTTAAGATTTATAACCTGCTCTCTGGCAATCTATTATGTATACTATTCGTGCTCCCATGATTATTCACTAAGTTCCTCCGACTTATTGTCGGCGAGGTTAGTCAAGGTCACACCGCTTAACTGTAGTGCTTCCTCTGTTATCAGTAGCTTCCGATTACACCAGTTCTTCTGGTTCAATACAAGTGTTCTATACTTGTATGACCTTGCAATGATATGCGTCGGTCCTAGTGACTTTCTTAAGTCTCCTTTCACCTTTTTATTCTATTGGAATTCACATCTATGATTGTTAGTGTGTTTCACACTCTTCGTGCTTCTTTGGCCTTAGGCCGCACGGTTTGTTGCTAAGCTTGCTTAATTGGCTTGTGCCACGTTCGTTGGTGAAAAGAAGGGTTACTACCATTTACATTTTCTATATCCCTCGCTATCCCATTAGATCATTAGCTGCACAAGTGCAATACCAAAACACTCAGTCATACAGAGTGCAGAGGCGTAAACGCTTGACAGTAAGTCACTTATGTGATAGGAAGGAATATTTCTGCCTGTCATTTCGTACTTATACTCCGTGTCATTATCTGCTACTTCCTCATAGCGGTCGCTTGTTGCGCACCGTATTCTACTCATTGTACACATTGTTTTTACAGTTTCTGTTACTGTGGTAGTTCCTCTTTACTTATTGCCATTGTCATTGGCACCATTTCCTTATGGCATGAACACTGAGGGTTTCCTCTGTTCGTGTGTATGACAGTTGTCGTAACATACCCGCAATTGAAAATACATAATTGGTCCCTCCAATCTCACAGACGTACAGAACACCAAGAGTTATAGTGGTTCGGCCAATAATCCGGCCTACATCCACTTCTAGACAGTATCTTTATTTACTTCTTTGGTATTACAACTTTAGAGAGCTTTCTAGTGTTTTCTCTCTCTTCTCATCTTGTGTCCCCTTACAAATGAGCCCCCCATCTCTATTTATAGACTTTCTATGGTGAAGTCTCTCTCTTAATCCTTGTACATGTGTTATCACTTTATTAGAGCAACCTTCTTAATTTTGGTACATCTCTCCTTGTAAAGCCTTCCGCTCCCAAAGTGTGAGATGCGGGATCCGGTCACGGGGCACGGGGCCGGAATAAGGGGCCCGATCATGGAGTGCGGGGCCGGAATACGGGACCCGATCATGGAGTGCGGGGCCAGAATACGGGACCCGATCATGGAGTGCGGGGCCGGAATATAGGACCTGGTCATGCGGCCTAGGACCCGGATGACCCGGATTGATACTTGGTGCCCAAATTGGAGCCTGAACAGGGTCCTGAAGGAGGCTGATGGTCTGGGCCGGGTCTAAGGTGTGGACCGCTTTGACCTTTTGTCTTCGTCACATTCTTGCCCTTCTCATCAGTCCCACAAGTTCTACTTTTGGTTCTCCAAAAAGTGGAACTTACAAAAAGAGATAGAAATTTACATTTTTTTTCTCCTTTCTCCTATCTCCTAGTCCCACAAGTTCTTTTTCTTTAGTTTTTACAAAGAAACATGAACTTACAAAAAATTGGTTCAATTAGTACAACCAAAAGTCCCATAAGTGTCTTTCTTCTGAATCTGACAAATTGGTAATGCTGGGACATAAACCCTTTGAGATAATATATCTTGATGGACGGATCCCATAATATCTTGATGGATGGATCCCCTGATGTTCTGATATATAATACTTAAGAATGCCAGAAATCCAGAAGTCCAGAAGTCCATAATAAGATCTAATAAAGAAGACCAATGGTTCTTTTTATAAGAGCCATTCCCTTTTTTGAAAGGGTGAAATATATGATGATTAAATCTTTGCCTATACTAGCCAAAGGATGATAATTCCCTTAAAGGGAGAATAAAAAATAATATATTTTCCCAATTTTGCTTATGCTAGCCAAAGGATGGTACTTGTGATTCAAGTATGGTGCGGCGTCCCACACCTAACAATGCACCCATTACAGGCGACCAGAGCTCCTGATGGGGCCAGAGATGGGTTTTTTTTTTTGTTGGCTCGATGGCCGGGTTTCATTTCAACCCAAAGTGTTGCTTTTCAAGGCACAAGTGCCTGCGGCTCGTTGGCCGGTGCTTACTTTCAAGGCATGATAGTCTGCGGCTCGTTGGTCGGTGCTTACTTTCAAGGCATGATAGCCTGCGGCTCGTTGGCCGGTGCTTTCTTTTACTTTCAAGGCATGATAGCCTGCGGCTCGTTGGCCGGTGCTTTCTTTTACTTTCAAGGCACAAGTGCCTGCGGCTCGTTGGCCGGTGCTTTCTTTTACTTTCAAGGCACAAGTGCCTGCGGCTCGTTGGCCGGTGCTTTCTTTGATTACCTCAGGGGGTGATCAGTCCCCTGGAAAAAGGTACCTGCACTTTCTTTACAAACTTATTAGTATGATAGTGCAGAAATGATGTAGACCCTTTGAAGATTTTTTTACAAAATACCACTTTTGAAGGTATCCAAAATAATAGAAACATTTTAAGTGGCTGCTTCAGAAATAATACTGACGCAGCTTGTAAAAAGGTGGTGTGAACTTTTAGAAACTTATCCAGTCCTGCACCAGTATGTTGCCAGACCGTTGATGTCTTTAATTTATCTGGACTAGATTTCAGCGCCCGGTCCTGGATAGGAGCTGGTTGCTTGCTTTTCATCTTTCAAGCCCGTTTTAGTCTTGATTACTTCTTTGTGCTCTTGCCGAGAGCTTGCGTCCGGTTGAAAAATGACTTTTGATGTTTTGAGATTATGGAGAATATCCCTCTGACGCAGCAGGTGCAGTCTGGTTGTACATGGCTTATGAAAGAAAAATATGATTATCTGAGATCAGATTATTATAACGTGGGAGCAAAACGTAATTAAAGCAGTGAAAAAAGAAAAAGAAAAAATTTGGTCTGTAAAACTCAGATTCTAAAAGGGAGCTGTAACAGATTGTGCGCTTGGGCTTTACCTAAATATCAGGAAACACATTGCATCATGTATTAAGCGATAAACATAATTATAAAGTATCAAAACATCTAACTAGGCTCTAGTCAAAATCAGTCTATATGAACTGTAATTAAGAGATAGCTAAACAGAGTGCAGAATCATCCATATTATTTAGGTTAGTTCTTTTATAACTTTGAATAAAGGCCAGAATAGAAATATGCATGGTTTTTTATTCCGAAACTAGACTGAATCGGGGGCATAATCTGGAATATGCTCAAGAAAAGGCTTGAAAAACAACAAATGGATGGTCAATAGCGATGGGATTTGCTGCAGCAGTAGTGTCAATCTTCATAGCAAAGCATGAGCAGGAATGCAAGTTTTTTATAGCTTTTTTTTGGTTTGCAGAAGCATAGTAACAGGTGATGGGCTAATCAAAACAGATAGCAAGTTATATCCTAAGACAGCTTGTGGTTCAACAATGCTAACTTTGATCAGGAAGCATAAAACAAATGCAACTTTATGTTGAATAATCCATATTATACAGGCATCGCATAATAACAAATCAGGAAAAATTCAAATAGCTCTAATCATACGTTGTTCTTTTAGCAGATTTTAGGACTTTCCCTCTAAAATGTAGTAGCAGAATACTTGTTATATGAAAAGAGAAACTTGTTGAGAAAAGTATTATCAACAGTATCAAAAGCAAAGGTAGAGCAATATATTTTACAAGTCTTTGAAGCATAGCAAGGTCATCATAAACAGAGGAAGAAAGGGTAGCCCAGAGACCAGACACTTTAAATATTTTGCAAACAAGTATACTACCAGCTCCTTCCTAAATCAGAATCCTTAAGAAAAGTAAGAGTGAAAGTTATAAGATCTCAAGCTTGTGCCAAGATAGAAGTGAACCAGGATACATGAGGATTTGCAGAAATTGGTTCTTTAAAACAATAGTAGCCCCGAACTGATCATAACTTTTAAAGATCAGATTTGTACAATAAGCAGCGAAGTAGTATATGTGTGAAATAACCAAATGATAGCTGGACTATGAGTCTTTCAGGCTGTTTTCGGCAGATTTGTGAAAACATAAACTGAAATCAATGATGAAAGTTTTGCATTTTCTTGAATCGTGTCAAATGTAGAAGACTGCTTTTAGTGATGAAAATACTTTTTAATTAAGAGAACATAATCAAAAACCAAACAGCCATAAGTATTCTCTCATGCTGTAGTAATTAACACCCATTGTAACAGTATGGATAATATATCTCGCAGAATCATATCCTATTTAGATCATGAAGATAATCAGCTTGAATGATGGTAAAATAAATGATTCAAGCAGTATTAAAACAGAAGCATAGAGCTATAGCAAAGTTGATAGAATCTGGTTTTACACATGTTCTTGTTCGGTAGCAACATTAGTACTTAAATCAGAGAAAATATATTGAAGTACGGTTTTACTTTGTATACTGACCACCCTTGCTCAATTCAGTTTGTCTGAAGCAACATTTAAAACTGATGTAGCAGATATTACTGATGCGATAGAAACAGAAATAATTTTAGAGCTGCACATTACTTTTTAGGATCTGAAAAAACTAATACAAGGAAACCGGTGTTTAGCCCAAAAATGTTGATTCTAATAGCTCAGAAACAATAAATAGTCAAAGAGTTTCAATTTTTGTCATACTGACCATAGTAGCAACAAATGATCCATAGATTAGAACAAGGATCAAGAAGAAATCCCGGATCAGATTAAGCAAAATAATTTTGCACATATTCCTCATGGAATTTCTGCAGTTTCTCAGACTGATCAGAAACAAAAATTTATCAGAGGTAGATCAAAGTAATAACAGCTTAACCAGAGGTACCTGAAACTTGTTGTTACACACGACTCAAGAAGTAAATATAGAAGGAGCCGAGATTCTTTCTGAAGCAAAAAACAGAAGCAATGAAGACTCCTTTTTTTTGAAAGAAAATTTTATCTAGAGATTCAACCAGACGAGAAGATTTATAAGATCAAAGTATTTATCTAAAATCTATGCTATAGAAACAGCAACAATTTGTGCCACAACAGATACTTGAGATGAGGTGGGTATGATTTCTTTTCTCGTAACAGACCTTGTGACAATCGACATGATCACTATAGGGCAAGACAATACATGAACTGTTTTATGCAACAGCAAGGATGGATGGATAAGAAGAATGAAACCAAAATCAAAATTAATGACCAAGAAACGCTTTTAAGCGTTCATAAACTCATATTTAATCGTCTTTGTCTTCATAATAAAAAATCAGGGGAATGAAGACCTTGATCTATAATCATGAAATAATGCTTAAAATAGATGGAATAATTTAAAAATGAAACTTAGAAGAAGCGCAGGCAAACATTTAGTCAAAATTCATGGCCTGAATATCCATTAGCAAGCTATGTGGAGCCTTAAAACAGATATGCATAGTAGAATATATTTTATACTCAGTTGTTTGCAAAGCAGTGACAGATTTTGATTGCACTGAATTGATTCAGGAATATAACACAATGTTTGTCCTATATAATACTAGCTAATGCGTGTCAAACAACAGCAAAGTTATTTGTCAAAAGCTGTGCTCATGTAGTAAAACAGCCGATGTTTTATCAAATTCTTAAATTCCCGACATGAGAAAAGATTTTTGGGCAATCAAAAGTAAGCACATCTCTGGAAATCCGAGGCAATCATGCTCAACACATAACAGATAATTAAGCCAATATTGCGAGATTGATTGACTTATCTCAGTTTGAGGGTTGCTTGTTTCATATTTTAATCGATTGTCAATGCCGCGTGGCTCTTAGTCGGTGACATCGTCCGGCCTTTCACTTGAGGATGCGGCCGAGGAAGTTGAATTGTCTTCCGGTCATGAACATGACCCTCAAAGCTTCTGCTCCAGGTTTACTCTCCTCGAAAATTTGGGAATTCCTCGTATCCTTCTTTTGGAGGTTGTCGAATGGTTGCTTCCGGTCGTTGTCATCCGACCTCTGGTCGGGGAGCTTCCGGCCGTTGTCATCCGGCCTCCAGTCCGGCCAAAGAGATGCGGTCATGGAGATCCGACCAAAGAATGCGGCCAAGAAATTGCTCCGGCCAAGAGGTGGTCAAGAAATTGCTCTGGCCAAGAGGTCGGTCAAGAAATTGCTGCGGCCAAGAAATCGATGCGGTCAAGTAGCTGATGCGGCCAAGAACTGGTGCGGCCAAGAAATTTCTTGCGGCGAAGAAGTCGATGTGTCAAGTAGCTGATGCGGCCAAGAACTGGTGCGGCCAAGAAATTTCTTGCGGCGAAGAAGTCGATGTGGTCAAGTAGCTGATGCGGTGCGGCCAAGACTGAGATGCAGCACAGTTTGTATCCAAGAATCGGTTTAGTTGCTTTGTTTTTTCTCTGGATTTTGAAGATTTCCCTTGGCTGGTCCGAAATCTTAACATGATTGACCTCAAAATATCCGGCGCAGTTGCTCTTTCGTGCATAATCGATCGATTTGAGACCCATTGTCCCTAACTGTTTGATCCTCTTTTGCCGCAATCCCTTAATCTTCTCCTTAATCTCCTAACTGCCTTGACGCATTACCCGGTCGTCTTTTGGTCGTTGAGCTTGCATATCTAATAATCTTCCCTGCCTAGCCTCCGGCTTGGCGATTGCGGAATCTCCGTGATTGCATGCTCATTTCTTTGATCTTTGTACGTATGCTTCCAGTCGTTTTCCTACCTCAGAGCAAGCAAAATTAGTGTTAATCCTTGATTACTTTGAATAGAATGTAGATGATGCGTGGTATATCAGATAGTAAGGAAAAGAGGAGAGATATTTTCTCGATTATTTTCTCAATTTGCTCAATTTCCTTCCGGTCAAGGAGCATCCGGTCATTGTTGCTTGGCTTCTGGATCTGAAAGTCTGACGCCCGGTTCGAGGCTGATAACCACACTTTGAAGAATTTGATCGCCCGAACTAGAATGGAGAAAGCCGTCTGGCTCTGATTTGAGAATCTTCCAAGATTTTTGTCGTTGAAAATCTTCGGCAATTTATTTGGCTCGGAACTGATTCCATTGGTGCGAAATCTGCAATCTTCCCTCTTCGATCCTCTTTTGATCCCCGACGATTACGGCTCTCCCTTTATTCCCTTTTTTCCTCTTGATTCCCTTGCTTAACTGAAGCAATTATCAGACGAGTGCACGCGTTTGATGTGAATCAAGATCTGAATCGGTAGCGAGTTGTGTCTACCGTTTTGAGGATCATTCTCCCAGATCGGTTAGGCACAAGGCGGCAGTCATTTGATCGAGCTTTGATTCCCATCGTCTTCCTTGGTACCAAATCAACATCTCCTCAAAGCTTCATCAATCGATCTATCTTTTATTTTTCGTTCGAGTTTCTTGCTTTTATGGAGATCGAATCAAACTTTCCCTTTTGATCTCTTCTTTTATCACATTGATCTTGATTCTAAGTTAACGATCTTTGAAGATTCGATCGTCGCTTTTCAGGGATGAAGCGTTTTTCACAATCTGCTCCTCCTCGTCTCTTTAGGCGGTGAGATCTCGTCAGGCGATCTTTGCCTCCCAAATGTATCACCAGTTCAAAAAGTAGAATCTCGTCGAAGAACTCCGAGGAACTCCTTCGGTTACTTCTCCGTCTGTCGATGAATCTAGTTCCATTTCTCCGCCTTGGCTGACCGAATTAGTTTTCCGCGTTGCTTTACACCTATCTCGCCCGCGCCTATCTCACCCGATCTACTCAACTTTGAGATTTTTCTCCGTTTATCTTCTCTCCGATTTCCGAATTTGACTTCATCGAGAATTTACTCGAATATGCTGTAGTGGCGTTTGATGATCTGACATTTCCATGTATTTTGATCGAAAATGCGAACATATCTTTCCGTGTATCTTGGGTTTCCTCACTCTGATGATCGTGAACTTGTGGCTGATCGTGGTCACCTTTCGGCTGTTCGATTCCCACAGACGGCGCCAAATGAAAATACATATTGGTCCCTCCAATCTCCAGACGTACAGAACACTTTATAGTGGTCGGCCAATAATCCGGCCTACATCCACTTCTAGACATATCTTATTTATTCTTTGGTATTACACTTTAGAGAGCTTTCTAGTGTTTTCTCTCTCTTCTCATCTTGTGTCCCCTTACAATGAGCCCCCATCTCTATTATACTCGAACGTCTCTATAAGTGTGCTGAATAGGAAATCTCTCTTTTCCTTTCCTTGTTTCTCTCTCCTTCTTCCGGTCTTCTCTTTCGTGCCGCTTTGTCTTCGATTGTCTCGCTCCACAGCTTTACCGTTCTGCGCTTCTATTCCTTCTTTCCGTGCAAAGATGATATGGTGGGATTTCTCTTCGTCTCTCGATCTCTTCTGACGTGCTCCACGGTTCTCTGCATTAGTGCTCGTGCTCGCGCCTTGAGCTCTATTGTGGTCTTCCTGCTGCGACCTCTTGGTCTGCTCTTCGTCTTGCTCTATCTCCTCTCTCTCTTCTTTTTCGCCTTCTTCCTCTCTTTCTCTATTCGGGTTCTCTCTATCCGATTGCCTATATCAGCCTGATTCCCTTAGATCTGATCCTTCCATTCATTGTCAGTAATCGGTTATCTCAATATTATGAAATGTCTCCTTCTCCTCTCTTTATCGTTTGCTCTCTGTTTGTCTGATCTCTTTCTTGTCCTTCTTCGTGCTCTATCTCTGTCTTCAATCTACTCTTCTCTCTACTTCTCTTGGGTCTTCCGATTCATCGTTTCCCTCTCTCTCGTCTCTGTCGCAGTTCTCGTTGCTTATGCGTTCCTCGATCTTTTCTTCCTCTTCGCCTCATCTCTTCGTTCTTCGGCGACACTCTCGCTTCGTCTCTTCTAATCATTTCTTTTATTTCCTCGTTGATGATTCCTCTCTCTTCTCGGTATCTATATCGGTCCGCTTTCTTCCTAAGAATGCCTCTCTGAGATGATTTCGCCTCTCTGGCTTCTCATCATTTCTCTGGATTGTATCTTCGCGTCTCTTCTCTTTATTTCTTCTATCTGTTATAGACTTTCTATGGTGAAGTCTCTCTCTTAATCCTTGTACATGTGTTATCACTTTATTAGAGCAACCTTCTTAATTTTGGTACATCTCTCCTTGTAAAGCCTTCCGCTCCCAAAGTGTGAGATGCGGGATCTGGTCACGGGGCACGGGGCGGAATAAGGGCCCGATCATGGAGTGCGGGCCGGAATACGGACCCGATCATGGAGTGCGGGGCCAGAATACGGGACCCGATCATGAGTGCGGGGCCGGAATATAGGACCTGGTCATGCGGCCTAGGACCCGGATGACCCGGATTGATACTTGGTGCCCAAATTGGAGCCTGAACAGGGTCCTGAAGGAGGCTGATGGTCTGGGCCGGGGTCTAAGGTGTGGACCGCTTTGACCTTTTGTCTTCGTCACATTCTTGCCCTTCTCAGCAATGTAATTATTTCCCAATGTGGAGATGTTTCATTTCAACTTAGGTTTCATGTGTAGGTTAGCTTACCTCACATTCTATCATCATTTATGATACAATTTACCAAGTATCTTGGTTGATAGTGGATGGAGTAATTTATCGGGTTACAAGCTCTCTTGAGCGTTAATCATTCGTGGTATCCAATGTGCATTCGCAATGATTATTTTTTTGGCATTACTGTCTTCCAGTGCTGAGCATTAGTTATAGGCTCTAGCTGTGCAGTTTCACTTGTACGCATATCACCGGGACATCCCAAGAAACTTCAGGGGTTTTCTGGTCCGTTCTCTAATTGAAGAGTATTTTATCACTGATAGGTGAAAGTTCTTGTTGAGGGTTTGTCGCCGCTCATACGTCTCATAGCAAGGTTACTATGTTAGTACCTGCTTATGTACTGCATATGGAGTATACTTACTCCTTTAAGTCACGATGGTTTGGAATGTCTTTTCCTTGTTTCATCGCCTCTTGGCAATATTTATAAGCGTAGGCTTTACTATTATAATAGATGGAAGCCTTTCTAAGGGTTCACATCTTCACCACATTGGTGGTCTTTGGCTAACGAGGGGTACCTTCCTTTGGGTTTCTCGTAGTGTCCAAGTGGGGACTAGGCTAATATTGGCATTATCGCGATTCTTATGCCTTTGTGTACCATTGCTACAGAAGGCATGAAGGTAATTAACGGCTTGTCAACTGTATACTAGACTGATGCTCTAGTGACAGTGACACTGAGTTGGTCACTACTCCAAGCCACTTATAAAGTTGGGTTTGAATTGATGGTCCAGTTGTTGATTTCTTGTCGTATGAGGCAATACCTCTTGCAAGTCTTTTTAACAAATGGTGCCGGTTTTGCAACCTTTCACGTTTAAATAATGTATTTGATTTACGGCTTCTGAGCCTTATTGTTGCAAGCTATGCTCTTTGCAAGCTGTTTATACATGTTTCCACTCCATGTATACCCCATAGGTTGGAGGTATTGCTGGGCTCCGTGGTAAGTCGTGACATCACGCTTCCTTTCATAGGAGGCCCCTTCAAGCATTCTGATGTAAATTCGGGCCTTCTGGTAATTTAGGGTATTTCCTGTTAAGTGGAATTCCTTCGGTATCCTAACCGAATATTCGTTCTAGCTCATGTGCTTTTATCATGACGCTTGTTCAATTGTTGTTATCTCAGACACCCTTCAAAGATTGCTCCTGAGTGCTGTTAGTTATGACGTTACATCCGGCTAATGTTTATGATATGTTGTGTACTATACCGCCTTGTGGTATTGTATTTGAGTTATTCCGTTTTTTATAACGTCTCCAACTCTTGGGTAGATTGTTTATACTTCCTCTTAGTGTTTAGACTAGGTTTAATTATCCTCCTCATAGATGGATTACATTTCATGGTAGTTTTGTGATCGCTCTTGGGAACCTCGTCCCGCTTATTGAACATTGTGGTGCTCACGTTAGGCGATTGCCTTACTGTGTTTAGGCTGGGTATACCTTCCAGCTGTCATGTATTTGCTTGATGTCTTGAGACATGTCCAATGTCTATACTTACTAGTCTGTGCTCTTGCACTTTCAGTTCTTATTCCTTATCTTCAGATGGATTCTTTGAGTTCCTTTATGCTTGATCGTCTGGGGTGTCCAACTGTCCTGAGTTGAACTTACTGATGGTCCGTAGAACGGAGTCGACTACTTCCCGTGTGTCGCACACTACATGTATACATACTGGGGTACCTTGTTGATACGTTACCACTTACCCGACTACTTGTCAGGCCCACAAGCTCCTTCGGAGTGCGGTCGTCCCACATCCCATATTCGGGTACACTCATAGTGTTCGTCACACGCCTAGGTGAAGTATTCTATTGGCAACTCCTCTTGTATCATTCTATAATACTCACCATAATTATGTTGGTTCGGTTTTTAAGATCCAATGTTCAAAAGACAGGTTGTGGTTTTGATTCGGTGTTAAAAGCAGTCTCTCATGGCATAGCCATGTTTGAGGTCTTGACCAAGTCTAGTTTCTCGCTGACTGGTATGTACTAAGTACAGTGGTCGGGCCGTTAAGCCTTCCTAAGGTTCCATACTTCTAGTTGTTAGGGCGTATGATCCTGTAGTTGTTTTATTACGGTCACCGTACATTACTATGTACTTGTGACGTGTTAGTGTTCCTTCACATATTCATGTTCTTACTGCACTTGCCGTGGCAAGTGCGTGGTACTGGTGGTTTTGAGTAATCCTATACCGATCACGGTATGGTTTCCACTCGTATTTGCTAATCTCGTTGACTCTTCCCTCGATCTTATTGATCTATAATTGGTATACTCGATCCCTTAGGTAGCTTCTTGGTGGTCTAGACATGGTTGTCGTAGATCTAGGTACTTCTCCAATTCTTGGAGATTCCCACTCTATTTGGTTTAGTGTCGTTCCTTGTGGCTCGTTCCCACACATCTGTGGTGGTTACTGAGCCTTCCTTGTTTAGGCACTACTCTTGTAGTCCTATTGGATTACATCTCATGGTTGTTCTTGTAGTTGTCTGAGCTATGTTGGCCAGGTATTGCAACCTTAATGGCGTCGTAGTCTTGGGGTTAACCGCTTCCGACTATGTCCTTAGTCAGCTAGCATACCGTTGGTGGTATTATTCAAGTATTACTATCCCGTAGACTTGTGTCTCGGGTTTCGTTACTGCTCCTTTTCCATTTCGTTGCACGGTTAGTGCTTCTTATCCTGCTGCTGGTTGTTTAGCTAGGTTCTG
The DNA here is from genome assembly GCA_023374045.1 of Limonium bicolor. Classification (NCBI taxonomy): domain Eukaryota; kingdom Viridiplantae; phylum Streptophyta; class Magnoliopsida; order Caryophyllales; family Plumbaginaceae; genus Limonium; species Limonium bicolor. The sequence goes on from CM041782.1 coordinate 84,629,302, forward strand.
CGACTGCTAAGCATGTCGCCCCACACTGTTGTAAGTTGTAGCCTTCTTGTGGTTGGAGCGCTTATTCCACCGCTATTAAGTGCGGGCATTGTCGTTCAACCGGGATCCATCTCAGGGACTTCCAGTTCTTGGAATCTACTACATGTCGGTTCATGTTTACCGTACTGTGATTTCGTAACTGCCAGATCGGGTTTTCCCGAGTATGAGAGGACTTTCCCTCTCTCTGGCGTTCTCTCCCCAATTATACAGTGGGTTTGTGGAGGGCGGGTCTGGTATTGTAGGTATCCGGTACTCACCGGTAGTTCCTAACTAGCATATCTCTAATGCTAACACTCAGCCCTTAGCCCTAAGCTTCTAATTCCTAACTCGGTATTCCTAAACTCGGTATTTCCAGTCATCAGAGCGATACTTCGCTCTGATACCACTTTTTGTAACACCCCTACCATTAATACAATCATTACCGTCCAATCTCCTCGTGCTTCTGAGTCACGCAGCGGATACTTACTTACATACAGTGGGTGATACAATGCCGTTAGTCACCCACGTGACTAACAAGGCTACTACTTCTACATACAGCATCGGTCTAATGGACCGGAATATCCGAGTGCTACACAAATACAAGCTTCACTACAATTACCAATTATGTATTACAACTTCCCATTCAATACAACACTCCATAAGTTCAATACATGTTAATATACCGAGTTTACTAAGATCCTTTTACAAGTAGAATACCCCTTTCAATTCCATACATGCTCATTAAGAGTCTAACTACTACCCATTCCTCACAAACTACTTGCTCCCTAGGTGTAGGGGGGTGTGCTACTTAGTACACCTCTACATTCTACTACTAGCTATCCAAATGTAGTCACCGGTCTCGTGCCTTGACCATATACTCTTCGGGTACCTGCACACTAAAAACGTTCCCCCGAGGGGGTCAGCTTTCGCTGAGCATGATAACCGCATACCCCGCGTACTAGTGAGGGTACGCCGACCACTTGGTCGAATACATGCGATTGATTTCATTCAACATACATGCATACATTCTCTTATACACAATATTACAATATGTTACAAGACATACATACATACACACAGTACCATACACACAGGGAGACAATACAAGTCCACCAAATTCCTACTTACCTTCTTCCGGGCTACACATACACGATACATACATAGTACTTACAAAATACATACACAATAATCCATACTTGTTAGCTTCATTGGTCCACCCAGGTTAATCGGGTGGAGATTACTCTTTTACTCGTTCCACAGTACTTACGCATACATACTCATACTCATACATACTTACTTACTCAAGTCAAGTCGTCGGGACCTCCGGCCCGGGAACTACTCGGTCCCACCACCGGGATTTACTTGGTTCACCAATCCAGGATGCTACCCATTTAAGGGATTTGGGCCGTGGACCAGTTTAAGAACCAGGAATCGGATCCAACCTCTTGTGTCTCCTCATCCTCACGTGTGGCCGAAGCTATATCGGACTTCTACTCATTCCAATTTACTTAGTACTTTTGTTAGGAGTTAGGTGGTTAGGAATTAGTAGAAGTCATTCACTCAAGCCACATACACAAATACATTGCTCAATACACATTCATACGAAATACAATACAATACTTAAGTACAATACAAGATTCGAATACAGTTCATCATCATTCATATATTTCATGAATTATACAAACTATTGTTCAAGACAAATATCAAGAACAATGTAAACAAGCACAAGTAAGTGCAATATAGTCCGATCCATGCATTTATCTTATTAGGTGATCAAATAAGCACACAAATGGGGTAACCAGATTAGGATACAGGGCATGAAGAAATCATACCTTTTAACTGGAATTTACTTTGCCGGTGCCTTCTTGTTTCTTAGTCCTTACTTGTTCCTCGAGTCCTATTCTTGAACCTCCGGCTACATGCCAAATGGTTTAGTCAATACTAAATATTACAATACATACACAACTACTACTCCCGTACTCACCCCGTTGTCCCATTGTTTCGGGTTAACTTAATGTTCATATACTTACAACTTCCTCACTTACTTTTCCAACTTGTTTATACCTTCAATGACCTTTAAACATCATTAATTAAGTACTAATTATCTTATACTATCTTTACCATTCATTACCTCATCTTAAAACCCATTTAATAAGCTTATTTTACAATTTTTGGTTGGTCCGGGACCTCGTCCGGGTCTTAAGTCCCGGACCAACATGTGGTCATACTCCTCGACCTGTTTTCAATTATGGTCCGAGACCTTATACATAAGGTAAGTCCCGGACCCAAGGCTTTGAAATCTCTCGAACGGAATTTTAATTTGGTCCGGGTCCTTGCACATAAGTCAAGTCCCGGACCCATACTTATTGAAACTCTCGGCCTATTTTGATGGGGTGGTCCGGGTCCTTGTATGGGACTTAAGTCCCGGACCACCCTCTGTTATCAACTCTCGGCCTGTTTTAATATGCTGGTCCGGGACTTAGTTCTGGACTTAAGTCCCGGACCCTGCTAAATTTTCTACAGATTTTAAGTTTTCAAAATCTGTTACATTCCATACTTTGCCTAAACAATTCTCACATGTTCCTACACTTAATCCCACATGTTTAAGCACCTAATTAAACTTCTAAACATGCTCAAATCCATTACCAATTCATTACTCCTTTTCATACTAATTCACACACTAATTCTCCACATTTTCATTCCAGCACTTACATTATTTCTCCAAGTGGTTTTTGCTACAGATTTTGGGTTCTTATTTCCTCCATGCCTAGTTCCCTCTCCTAATACCATCTTACCATTCCAATTCATTTCCAAGCAACTACAATATCTATACCCAAGTCCAACACTCTTTTTACCAATTCTTGCACATTAATTTTTCCTAACTTCTCCAATGCATTTTGATACACTTTGCTACAGATTTTACACTTCTTATTTCTTATACTACTACTACCACTTCAGTACTACTAAACATACCTACTCAGTCCAATATACACCTTGGTTCTCCCATTCACCAAGTCATTCTTAAATACATAGTTCCTACCAAAATTTCACCATAGCTCACCTACTTTCTTACTTCTCCACATACACACTCTTCATCAAATTCATTCCTAATCTAGCCACACCCATACAAGGGTCCTACCAGCACTCAAGTCAATACCAATACTCCAATACTTCCATCAAACAGCAATGTCAATACAATTACACAATACTTGGCTCTAAGGCATACAATCCAAATACAAGCTCACAATTACTCAAACTTCTACAACTACAATACTAATACAATGTTTTGGGTTCTTTAAATTGGTTACCCACTCCCATTACCCTAATGCATTGAATCTTAACCTTAGGAGAGAGCTCTTACCTTGAGCTTACAATTCCTTCATTCCTTTTTCCACTTCTCCTCTTCTCTCTTTCTTGCACAATCGGTCACAGGGGGAATGGAGTTGCCAAACTCCATTCCCATCACCCAATACACACAAAACAAGTGCAGTTAAACTACTAACCCTTTTCAACCTTTAAAGCTTAATGTAAGTTTTAGGGTTTAGAAACTTCATTACCTTGCAAGGGTGTAGGTAATGCTTGGAATAGCTCAAGAACAATATTTCTCACCCTCCAAGAGAGCCAAAATCGGCTAGAGTAAAAAGGAACCAACAAGAGTTTAGTCTAAATTTCGTTTTGCCCACAGGGCTGGAAAAAGGTAAGCTTTCAAGAACATTTTTACCTCAAAATGACAAGGAGAAGAAGGTGGTTCTAGTGGTAGTCTTGAAGCTCCAAATGCTCCATACCCATGGAGATGAAAGTTGTCCCTTTCGGATTTTGAAAAGAGGGAAGTGTTCCTCTTGATGAGAGGAAGACAATGGTGTAATTTTTATAATTTTTGGAGGAGATTCAAGGGAGTACAAGAGGAGAGAAGTGGAGTATGGTGTGAGTTCTCTCATTTCTCCATTGCTGTCGGCTGAAGGAGGAAGAATAGAGAGGAGGAAGGTGAGTGTGTACGTGAGTGAGAGAGTAGAATAGAGGAGAGAGAGTGGTGAGTGAGTAAAGTAGTTACTTTTTGATTTTTATTTGTTTTGTCCTTTTGCTCATGAGAAGGGAATTAAGGGGTGTGAGTGGGGCTCAAAATCGGACACACACACAGCCCATGTGGGTTTGTAAAACTTTATTTACAATATTGGACACACTAATTTGGGTTATTTATGTTTCTACCCCACAACTTCCCGTTTTTGACAGTTTTTACTAATTTCTCGTTTTATTGATTTTATTGGCTCTAAAGCTTCACTAATATTTATTAATGACTATTTAGTTGACCAAAATTGTTACGAGTCTATTTGACCCGCTTAAAGTCACGTTTTCCCGGTTACCTCGAAAAACGCGCTTTAATGTTCATTAGTGTTTTTAATCCATTTTGAGGATCCGTTTTCTTCGGGATTTGTTCCCTAATATTTATTTAGACTCAATTAAGCCTTTAGAATCCTTATATTACGCTAACCGAGGTCTCATACCTCCTATGGTTGTTTAACACTTATTTAGCGTTTACGCTTTTTAAGCGTTTCTTTATTTCTTTTGGATTTATTTTTTCTTACCAATATTACTTAGGCGTCATTAGGCCCTTAAATACGTATTAGATTAATTTTAATCCCTTTATTTAAGTTCGGGGTATTTCAGGCTTTTGAGGTTAAGATTAAACTATTAGGACTTAGGGATTTTTAATGGGTAAACACTAGTGGTTAAGCAAGCTAAGTAAGTTGGGATGAGTTAAGTAACTAATAACCTAAAATTGAATGAATGTTTTAGGACTTGTAAATTGGGACCCGGAAGAAGATTAAACAAACAACCACCGACGGTGAACGGTACAGTCTTTCTTGTGACCTGCTTGCTAACGAGGTGTCCCTCGGCTTATGTGCAATCTGTTTATTTGCTATGACTAAGACAAGATAAAGCATGCAACCGGTTATACTTGTCCTCGTTGTGAATGTGTTTTCTTTACACTAACCCATGAGACTTGAGATTTGCTACTAACTAAGCTTAGTTGAAATACCCTGAACTTAAATATAGGGATTAAAATAATCTCATATGTACTTAAGGGCCTAATGGTACCCAATTAATACTAGTAAGGAAAAATAATCCAAAAGAAATAAATAAACGCTTAAAAAGCGAAAAACGCTAAATAAGCGTTAAATAACCATAGGAGGTATGAGACCTGGTTAGAGTATTATATGGATTCTGAAGATTTACAATTCTGAAGGTAATAAGACCTAATAATATACGGGAACAACTCCACGAAGAAAACGCGATCCAAATAATATATTAAACGCTAATAGAGCTATAAACGCACGTTTTCGAGAAAACCCCGAAAACGTGACTTTAACGGTGTCAAACGGACCCGTAAAAATTATAAATCAATAAATAACAATTATTAAGCATTTATGGAAGCTTAATAGTCAATAAAAATAAATAAACGAGAAAATCCGGAAAACGGGTTCCGGTTAGTGGAAACTGTAAAAACGAGAAGTTGTGGGGTGTAAACTAATAAAGCAAAACTTATGTGTCCACTTTTGCAAATAAAAAGCAAAAATCTGTGAGTGTGTGTGTGGTAACCGATTTGCCCCCTCCCTCTCACTTTATTAATTCTCCTCTCATTTGCTAAAAGACAAACAAAATAAGTAAAAAAGGAAAAGTGAGTCCTCTCTCTCCTACTCCCCTCTTTCTCTCGTTTTCCTCCTCTCTCTCATTTTTCTTCTTCCTCCCTCACATTTCTTTTAATTATCTATTATGTACTATGAGACAAGAAATAAACAAAACCAAAAGGAAGCAACAATACCCTACTCTATCCCTGACTCCACGATTGTCCTCTGCAACAGACCACTCTCTTCTGCATTTCTTTTCTTCCAATGGCGATTTTGAAAGACCTAGCAGACAGCCCACTTCTCCACCATTGTTAACCATTCAAACCTCCACCAAAAGCTACAAAAAATATACCGTTGGAATCCTCTCTTCAAGGAGAACAATCTCCACCTTCCAAAAAATTAAAACAAGCAACTTTAAATTCCTGGGTGTGAGCGTTTGAAGGCTGGACAGCACCGGTTGAAGATTCATTTCTTTCAATATAAGTTCTAAGGTAAATCAAAGAGCTAAACCTTTCTTTGTTTACATCGGTTTCATTCTCTGATGCAAAAACCAAACCCACGTGAGCTTCCATTTTTCCATTTCTCTAGCCGGTTAGGCATTACTACTGCCCAACTATCTTGAGCCAAGTTTGGTCTGAGTAAAACAAGAAAACAAACAGAGAAGGAAAGGGAGCAAAGCAAGAAGAAGAGAAAAGAAAAAGAAAACCAGAACAAGGTAACTAACGTCTCTGTACAAGAACTGTATAAACATGTATGCAAGAATTTATACACTGTCTCAGCAAATGTGAAACTGCTGCAACCATAGAAATGGAATGAGTATAATGGTATTGATAGTATTAGTAAGTAAGAATCTGTCAAAGAAACAAATAATGAGCTGCTGTAAACGTGAGTTTGCATCTGAATGCATATACATATATAAACTGATGCAGGTTGAATGAGTTTTCATGTGTGAGCAAATGAATGTGTGAAAACCTTAAGTTTTAGGGGACACCATGTCAAAATTTAGAGAGGAAACTATCTTGCTTAGGAGCTGATAACATTTGTGAAAGAAAGAAAAGAAAGAAACAGAAGCAGCAGCAGCTCGAGCTCTGCAACAGATGAAAATAAATTGACAGAGGAAGTGGTAAGTTACCAGTAGAATGAGAGAAAGATTTTGGTGAATGGGAAAACCAAGGTGTGTATTGGAGTTAGTAGAGGTGTTTAATGACTATGGAGTAGCAGTTGTGGTAAGAGAATGAAAGGATATAAAATCTGTAGCAAAAAAAAAAAATTGTTGAATGGCATTGGAGAAACTAGGAGGATTTATGTACTTGACCTTGGGAGTGAGTGAATTAGTATAAAGGGTGTAACAGATTAGTAATGGATTTAAGCATGTCTAGGTGACTAATTAGGTGCTAAAATATGTGGGATTAAGTGTAGGAACAATGGGGAATTAATTAGGCAAGTTTGGGGTTGTAAAGAGAGAGAAAACTGAAAATCTGTCAATTTCGTAGCAGGGTCCGGGACCTAATTTATGTAGGAAGTCCCGGACCGTGTCAAAAATTCATTCGAGACTCCACTACAACTTGGGTCCGGGACTTGGTCCCCATACAAGCTCCCGGACCATGCTAAAAAAGGGCCGAGATTTCACTGGAATTTGGGTCCGGGACTTGGTCCCTTGTACAACTGCCGGACCATATATAGAAAACAGTTCGAGAGTTCACCAAGGTTCTGGTCCGGGATTTACTCCCAGTATAAGGACCCGGAACAGGGTGTTTAAAATGGCCGAGAGTTTGGTAACGAGGTGGTCCGGGACTTAAGACCTGGACAAGGTCCCGGACCAACCTAAAAGTGTGAAAATAAGTGTATTAAATGGGTAATAAGGTAAGGAAGAGAATGGTAATGATAGTATAAGGTAATTAGGACATAATTAAGAATGTTTAAAGGTCATTAGGAGTATAAACAAGTTTTAAAAATAATAAAGAGTAAGTAAACCATATGTAAGTATAATAATTGTAAAGGTATAGTAAGTATGAGTTGGGAAACGAAAGAGTAATCAAGTTTGGTTAATAATAGTTAGATTAATTACTCGGTTGTATGCATATCATAGGATTTGATTTGTGAACACCGGAGGAAACGTTGGGGTACAAGTACGACGGTGAACGGTATGATTTCTTCATGCCCTGTATCCTAATCTGGTTACCCCGATTTGTGTGCTTATTTGACCACCTAAATAAGATAAATGCATGAATCGGACTATATTGCACTTACCTGTGCTTGACTTATGTTGTGCTTGATATTTATTGTCTTGAGCACTAGTTTGTATAATTCATGAAATATATGAATGATGATGAATGGTATTCGAACCTCGTATTGTACTTGTGTAATGTATTGTACCTCGTATGTATGTGTATTATGTATTGTATTATTTGTGGCTTGGATGTTGACTTGTGCTAATTCCTAACTATCTAACTCCTAACTTAAGTGAGTAAATTGGAATGAGTACAAGTCCGATATAGCTTCGGCCACGCGTGAGGATGCGGAGTCACAAGAGGTTGGCTGCAATTCCTGACTCTTAAACTGGTCCGCGGCCCAAATCCCTTAAATGGGTAGCATCCCGGATTGGTGAGTCAAGTAAATCCCGGAGGTGGGACGCTGTAGTCCCCAGGGCCGGAGGTCCCGACGACTTAACTTGAGTAAGAGTAAGAGTAAGTAAGTATGGATCCGTAAGTATGCATGAGTATGTATGCGTATGTATGAAGTAACGAGTAAAAGAGTAATCTCCACCCGATTAACCCGGGTGGACCAATGAAGCTAACAAGAACTGTACTTTGTGTATGTAATAAGTATGTGCATGCGGAAGAAGGTAAGTAAGTATGGAATGGTTATATCGTATTCCTTGCATGTAATGAATAGTATGTATGTATGTTTGCGTAAGTATTATTGTATTGTGTGTAAGAGTATGTATGCATGTATGTTTGTATGAAAATGAACTGCATGTATTCGACCAAGTGGTCGGCGTACCCTCACTAGTACGCGGGGTATGCGGTTATCATGCTCGGCGAAAGCTGACCCCTTCGGGGGACATTTTTTAGTGTGCAGGTACCCGAAACGAATATGGTCAAGGAAGAGACCGGAGGCACACCCTTGTATTTAGAAGTAAGTAGCGTGTGAGGAACGGGTAGTAAGTAGCCTCTTAGTGAGAATGTACGAACTTGGAAGAAGCATTGTAATTGTATTGGGAACCTAGTAAACTCGGTTATGTATTTTGTATGGTATGGTTTACGAAGGAGTAAAGTACTGAATGGAACCTTGTAGTATTCGTTGATGAATGGAGTATGTGTCGTGGAAGTGTAGGACTTGGGATTCCGGTCCATCAAACCGATGCTGTATGTAGAAGTAGTAGCCTTGTTAGTCACGTGGGTGACTAACGGCATTGTATCACCCATTGTACGTAAGTAAGTATCCGCTGCGTGTATCTGACGTGTAAGGAGATTGGACAGTAAGCGTGTATTAATGGTAGGGGTGTTACATATAATATATGGTTTTTAATGTAACAAAATTAAAGTATAGTTATTTAATAAACTTTTTAGGTTGGGAAAATATGAAAAGATTAAAATAACATTTAGTAACAGTATGTTTATAAATATTTTGGGTATAAACTTTTAAGTGAAGTAAAAATTTTATATATATATATTGTAACACCCCTACATCTTACTTCACAACTAATTGAAATCGCAGCGGAACAAATACTAAACAATAACTAAACGCTTTGGTGCTACAACGCCGTCAACCACCCACGTGGTTAACATGGCAGAATAAATACAAGTGTACCGGTCTGATGACCAGACTCCCGAGCATAGAACTAAAACCATAATTACATCATATACAATACCGAGTATTTAATTACATTCCTTCACTGTAAACTCCCAATATACCGTCACAGTAGTTTCAACGGAATAAAAAAATATAATGCCACGGGAGCAAAGGCGCATCCCGGGCTCAACATCCAAAATAACCAAAAGTACAACTACAACCTAGAACCTACAGCCACTCTGCTTCCTCGATCCTCATCCTGCAGCAAAAATATGGAGCCCCGAGGGGGTCAGCAACCCTTGGCTGGTATGGTTAACGCGCAGCCCATCGGCTACCGGGATACGCGCAACTAATTGTTATGAAAACATGGCATTCATTTTTAAACACAACATAACATTACATAACATTACATAACATGTGGCATAGCATTATCATTGCGTAGCACAACATCACATACACAGTGGATACTCTTCCCACAATAACAAACCAAGAAGGTTAAATAACATAAGAGCCTAGAGAATGGTTCACTCTCATGTTAAGCTCGTTACACACACTCATTACCGTTCTGTTATTCGAACGAGTAACTTAAGTCACAGATGGTTCGGATATAGTGACCCGAACACACCACACAAACACATGTTCCCACTAAACCGATCATAAGTCAGAATAGGTAAGCTTTGGAGGAAGCTAGCGGGAGATCGAACGCCAAATGAAGGAGAACAATCTTAACAACATAAGAGTCGAATCTGATTCAGATATCTACTCTTAAACTTACATGCATGACCGGACAACCGGATTCCTCACTTCCAGTTAGCACTTGTTAGAAGTTCATCAGTGGAACTTAACAAACAATTCACAAGAAATGGTAAGTCTTGTTAGACACATACAAGGGAAGTGAGTCGCATCACAACATCACAATAATATGTACAACTGTAAACTCATTACATGATTAAGTCTTATAACGTCATAAGCACACAGAAAAACAATCAACACACAAGCTGGTGTAAACCGGTAGGCAACATATAACAATATTTCCATACAACATTAACAAACACTTACATAACATTAGACACAAGGTCCATACAACATAACATCGGACACAAGGCCCATACAACATATACAACGTCATTCAGACACAACGGTCTGTAACATGACAACATAACATAGACGATGTATTTAAATACACGCCATACACACATAACCGAAACGGCTCTACCCCCCTTAAAAAGGGGTACGCCCCGTACCCTATACACATAAACACTAAGAAGTAAACAATGACGGGTACTTCGCCTTCATCTTATCTTCCAGCTCCCAAGTGGCCTCCTCAACGTCCTGGTTAGACCAAAGAACTTTCTCCACTAGTCTCACAGACTTATGGCGAGTGTCTCGAGTCTTAGTATCCAGAATCCGTACCGGAGTCTCCACTGATCGCATGGTCGGCTCTAAGGTTAGCCTTTCAGGCTGAAGCACATGTGACGGATAAGACATATACTTCTTCAACTGGGACACATGAAATACATCATGTACCTTGCCCAACTCGGTGGGTAGATCAAGTCTGTAAGCTACCGGGCCGATCCGCTCCGTCACAACATAAGGCCCCACATATTTTGGGCTCAACTTGCCTTTCTGGCCAAAACGAAATACTCCCTTCATGGGGGATACCCTGAGAAATACCTGATCGCCCACGGTGAACTCTAGGTCACGTCTGCGTACATCTACATACGACTTCTGCCTATCCTGAGCTGCCTTCATGTTAGCATGGATCTGGCGAACTTCTGCCTGAACTTGTTCTAGGCACTCTGGTCCTATAATGACTGTCTCACTCGACTCATCCCAGCATTATGGCGTGCAGCATGGTCTACCGTACAAAGCCTGGAAAGGAGACAGCTTGATCGAAGCATGGTAACTGTTGTTGTAGCTAAACTCGATCAGATGTAACTTGTCAATCCAGCTGGTCTGAAAGTCAAGTGCACATGCACGTAACATATCCTCAAGTGTCTGGATGGTGCGCTCACTCTGGCCATCTGTCTGTGGGTGAAACGCTGTACTCAATTTCAGTTCGGTACCTAGTGCTTCTCGTGTAGACTTCCAATACCTTGATAAGAATCTGGTATCTCTGTTAGATACAATCGTTTTCGGTACCCCATGATGTCTTACAATCTCTCTGTCGAAGAGCTCCGCAAGCTTAGCCACTTTCCAGGTGTCCTTCATCGGTATGAATCGAGCCACCTTGGTCAGTCGGTCAACACTAACCCAAATCATATTCAGACCACCCCTTGTAGGTGGAAGCCCTACTACGAAGTCCATAGAAATATCATGGAACTTCCACTCAGGCACTGGCATTGGCTGTACCATACCACCAGGCCGTCGGTGCTCAAACTTGACCTTCTGACAAGTGAGACACCTCAACACATAGTCATTTACATCCTTTTTCATTCCAGTCCACCAAAAATATCTTTTCATACCCTTATACATCTTTGAAGCTCCGGGGTGAATCGAAGTAGTAGAACAATGGGATTCACTCAATATGCGCTCCTTCAACTCAGCGCTACTCCTCGGTATACACAATCGGCCATTAAGCCTAATCAGGTCATCATCGTGGAGTCTGAAGTCATACTTCTGACCCTCGAATGTGCCATCAATAAGCTTCTGTCTAATCTCCATCATGTACTGATCTGTCATCTGAGCACTCCGCACCTCTTCAACCAAGCTAGAATGAGAGACTAGCGAATGGAGAGAGTGTGCTCGGCGACTCAATGCGTCAGCTACCACATTTGCCTTACCCTCTTTGTACTGTAGATTAATGTTGTAGTCGTTTAGAAACTCAACCCACCTTCTTTGTCTCATGTTCAACTCCTTCTGAGTGAACAAGTACTTTAAACTTTTGTGGTCAGAATAAATTGTCACGCTTACCCCATACAAATAATGTCGCCATATCTTCAAGGCGAAGACAATGGCCCCCAATTCTAAGTCGTGGGTAGGGTAGTTCTCTTCATGCTTCTTCAGCTGTCGGGAGGCGTAAGCTACGACCTTCCCGTGTTGCATCAACACACAACCCATACCTCTGCCTGATGTGTCGCAATAGACCTCAAAACCATCTGGACCGTCTGGTATAGTCAGGACTGGTGCAGATGTCAGAGCATCCTAGAGACTCTGGAAAGAACTCTCACAGTCGAGTGTCCACTCGAATGGTGCATCCTTTTTCATCAAGGAAGTCATCGGCTTCGAGACACTGGAGAAGTCCTTTACAAACCTCCTATAGTAACCTGCCATACCGAGGAAGCTCCTGATATCGGTAACTGTCTTCGGCCTAGGCCAGGTGCACACTGCATCAATCTTTGCCGGATCAACAGCGATCCCGGCCTCAGAAATCACATGACCAAGAAAGGATACTTGGTTCAACCAAATTCACACTTTGAAAATTTTGCATACAACTGATTCTTTCTCAATGTTTGTAACACACTTCTCAGGTGGCTTTCGTGCTCACCTCTCGATTTCGAGTACACAAGTATATCGTCGATGAAGACTACCACTGACTTGTCCAACTGATCTTGGAACAAGCGGTTCATTAAGTCCATGAACTTGGCTGGTGCATTGGATAAACCAAACGGCATAACCGTAAACTCATAATGTCCATACCTTGTTCTGAATGCTGTCTTCTCAATATCACTGTCATGAATAGCAATCTGATGGTATCCGGATCGTAGATCTATCTTGGAGAATACTGATGCTCCCCTCAACTGATCAAATAAATCGTCGATGCGTGGTAAAGGGTAACGGTTCTTCACCGTAACTGCATTCAGTTCTCGATAGTCAATACACAGGCGGAGACTACCGTCCTGCTTCTTCACGAAGAGGACCAGCGCTCCCCATAGTGAAACGCTAGGGCGGATAAATCCCTTGTCGAGTAGGTCTCTCAGCTGCTCCTTGAGCTCTGTCATCTCGGCTGGAGCCATACGATAGGGCGCCTTCGCAATTGGTCCGGTGCCCGGAACCAAATCAATTTCAAACTCTACTTCCCGTGCTGGCGGCATGCTCGGCAGTTCCTTAGGAAATACATCAGGAAACTCCGACACTACCGGCATATCAGGACTAAACTCTGGATCTCTCTCTATGTCCTGGACATAGCAGAGGTATACATCACTCCCTCGTCGTAGTTCACGACACATAGCCATGGCGGTGATGATCTGAGTCGAAGGCTCCCTTGGCCTCTAGCGGTAAGATATAGTAACCCTAGATGGACTCCGAAGAAGCAGACGATGCTCGGCACACAGGATTCTGCCCTTGTACCGCTCCAACCAGTTCATCCCGACAATCACATCAAAACCAAGTCCGTCGAACTCTATCAAGTCGATCGGAAACTCTTCACCTCTGATTCGTACAACAACATCTCGGTGGTAGCGGGTACACCTGATCCGCTCTTTCGACGGGAGAGTGACTAGGAAGTCTGGCATCTCATCACCGTCTAACCCCAGCCTCTTCGCAAAGGATAGCGAAATAAATGTATGAGAGGCTCCGGAGTCGAACAAGATCGAAGCGTCCACGCCATTGACTGGAAAGGTACCGGTGAGGATTGTGCCGCTCTTGCCGGCTTCTGCCTCATTGCAGACACTCAGTATACCTCCCGTTCCGAGAGCACAACCTAATTCATTGGCAAACTAATAAGTATTGGGTAACAACACGGTTGATATATTTCAACAACTTCACTTTATTCATTAACACACTCTTCTTACATTATACGTTGGTTTACACTGTTGACATAACTAACACATATATAATATCCTTAACATACACTGGCTTAACACATTACACAATTATACAAGGCTTTAAAACTGTCTGAAGGTCAAATTCAAACGTCCGGGTTTCATGTGTGTGGCATTGATCACTGCCGATGGTGCGGTATTCAGTTTGATCTTTCTGATGCCATGATATAGCATCCTCGACTGCCCACCCATGATTAACACATCTTCTTACTTTAGTACTAACTTCTTCGCGAGATCAGTACGTTTCTGCTCGCCATATATAAACACTGCGGTATCACCAATGGACCAAGACACCACGGGTACTCCCTTACTTAGAGACTCGGGTGACTCGTCCTTATCTTGGTGTAAACCTAATCGTCCACCTTTCTGGTAGAAGTTCACGATACACAAATCCGCCTTAACACTTGGAATAGAATCCATTTCAACTTGCTGAGCAATTCCCACGGCGTAGTTAACAACCGCAAGGAACTCCTCAGGTATCTTCGGCACAATTGCTCCGTCTTCAGCTCGCACTTCTTGATATGTCTTGGTGTAAGGATTCCAGTCCTTACCCATGCACATCATCTTCAATTTCATTCTCGATCCGTTCGGGTATTCAGGTATGTAGAAACCTCCAGGTGTTGCTCCAAGTTCATTGCATTGTCTGATGATATGGACTTGTGCTTCCGGTGTCAGGTATCCATTTAAGAGTATCATACCAGGCTGGATAACCTGACTTTGCTCCATTGGAAAGTCGGTGATGTTGATGGTGGTTTCTTCTGGGCTTGGTGTGGGTGGGATTGGATAACATATATTGAAGGTTCCTTTAAGTTTAGAATTACCTAATTAGGTGACCTTCACACTATACTTTAACTCTTTACTCACATAATAATACACTTGGACTCACTAATACACACATGCATGAAATGCGGTATGCAATCACTTATTCATTCAACAGTTTAGGCGGTACCTGGTCTAGAAGAGGGCCCTGGCGCCTTAGACCGGTCCACCACGTGCAGGGTGGCCTTGCTAGGTCCCGACCCCTTCCCTTTCTGAGAAAAAAATGCCCCTCTGATCTGTGGGTGGCTGGTTAGCCGTCTTCGGGCCATCATAGTCGCTGTGGCCTTACCCTTCCACTGCCCCTTGGGCTTGTTGACTCTGCTGTTGGGGTTCTGGTAACACTCGTAGTCACGGTGACCCCATTTCTCACAGTAACGACACTGCACGTTGTTTCCCTTGCATTCCTTGCCGGGGTGGTCTCCGTTACACCACTTACAGTTGTAGTGGCGCTCCGGTCCAGAGCCCGTGCTAGCTGCTATCACAGTACACAATCAATACTTACTTCATAACTTAACAACATGTACTTCAACTTGTCACACATGATTAAATAATTACCCTTAGGTGGGTAAGAGCGTAGGGGTTTTGCCGCGTATGCATATGTGAGCTTCAGTGGCTCCTCAGCTGTGGTGGTCTGGGCTTGGCCCTTGTCACCCTGGTGCTGACTCTTCTGGGGTTGGGGATAAGGTTTCTTCTTCTTCTTTCCTCCCCCGTACCCCTGCGGACTCTGGCCCTCGCTCGTGGCCTTGCGCTTGTGCGCATTCTCCTCGTCCCTCAGACGGACGGTAATCTCAACCTTAGCAGCGGCATGATAGCACTCCTAAATTTAGGATGTCAGTAATGCCCCGCAAAAAATACTCACAAACTCACATTAATACTCACTTATGGATTACACTTATTCATATCACACTTCATTTAAATTACCTGCAAGGTAGTATACTCAGCTGGCCCCATCCCATAGCGAAGACGGTGGCTGAGACCATTGTAGAAACGGTTTACCAGCACCCAGTTCGAGTATCCCAGGTCCGGTAACAAGTGGATAAGACCGGTGAATGTAGTGTAGTACTCATCAACCGACATCTTGTCCCACTGCCTCAGACTATCCAGCTCCAGCCGCTTGGCCTCTTGAACATGCACAGGGTAGTATTTGGCTTGTAGTAGTGTCGTGTACTCCCTCCAACCAAACTGAGGATCCGCCATCCGGTCCTCTCTCACTAGCTTCCACCAACTCTGCGCCGAACCCTTCAGGTAGTAAGCGGCAAGACGGACCTTGGCCCCAGCAGGCACATCCAAGGTCTCGTAGGCGGTCTCCAACTCGGAGATGTACGCCTCCAGCTTACGTGGGTCGGTCTCCCCATGAAATGACGGGGGTCTCAAGTCTGCCAATGCCTTGACCCAGTTGGTCTCTCGTGGCGGTGGCGGTGGTGGTTGAACTTCGGGCTGTTGCCCCTGCTGAATTGCAGCTACAAGTTGTGGGACCATTTGGGCTACGGCGGCCGCTACAGCTTCGGCCATAACCTGAGACGTAGTATTCTCGCCCTGGTCATCCGTATCTCCAGTACCGCTTCCGCGGCCTCTACCTCTCGGTCTACCTGACATCTGAATTCACACGAACATTATTAGCATTATGCTTACACACTTATCGGTTCCAATGGTTGTAACGTTTTCCCAACAACAAGGTATCTCCACACTTGGTTAGTGGTTAACCTTTCCATAACTGCTCACTTAGGTAACTGTGTTAGGTTTCCTAACTCGGTATTTTCTAAGCTCGGTATTCTAGTCATCAGAGCGATACTTCACTCTGATACCACTTTTTATAACACCCCTACATCTTACTTCACAACTAATTGAAATCGCAGCGGAACAAATACTAAACAATAACTAAACGCTTCGGTGCTACAACGCCGTCAACCACCCACGTGGTAAACAAGGCAGAATAAATACAAGTGTACCGGTCTGCTGATCAGACTCCCGAGCATAGAACTAAAACCACAATTACATCATATACAATACCGAGTATTTAATTACATTCCTTCACTGTAAACTCCCAATATACCGTCACAGTAGTTTCAAAGGAATCAAAATATAATGCCACGGGAGCACAGGCGCATCCCGGGCTCAACATCCAAAATAACCAAAAGTACAACTGCAGCCTAGAACCTACAGCCACTCTACTTCCTCGATCGTCATCCTGTAGTAAAATATGGAGCCCCCGAGGGGGTCAGCAACCCTTGGCTTATGTATGGTTAACGCGCAGCCCATCGGCTACCGGGATACGTGCAACTAATTGTCATGATAACATGGCATTCATTTTAAACACAACATAACATAACAACATGTGGCATAGCATTATCATTGCGTAGCACAACATCACATACACAGTGGATACTCTTCCCACAATAACAAACCAAGAAGGTTAAATAACATAAGAGCCTAGAGAATGGTTCACTCTCATGTTAAGCTCGTTACACACACTCATTACCGTTCTGTTATTCGAACGAGTAACTTAAGTCACAGATGGTTCGGATATAGTGACCCGAACACACCACACAAACACATGTTCCCACTAAACCGATCATAAGTCAGAATAGGTAAGCTTTGGAGGAAGCTAGCGGGAGATCGAACGCCAAATGAAGGAGAACAATCTTAACAACATAAGAGTCGAATCTGATTCAGATATCTACTCTTAAACTTACATGCATGACCGGACAACTGGATTCCTCACTTCCAGTTAGCACTTGTTAGAAGTTCATCAGTGGAACTTAACAAACAATTCACAAGAAATGGTAAGTCTTGTTAGACACACACAAGGGAAATGAGTCGCATCACAACATCACAATAATATGTACAACTGTAAACTCATTACATGATTAAGTCTTATAACGTCATAAACACACAGAAAAACAATCAACACAAAGCCGGTGTAAACCGGTAGGCAACAGACTGCAAGAAAACCATACCTTGGTCCTTGCTTCGATTGATTTCCACCATAGGTCACTCCTATACATGTTTAAGAATGTCGGTTAATTATTTACTTAACTTCAAACTTACTAAATGTTTAACATGATTGTATGACATGTTTTTATTGCCCAACTAATCCTTCATTACCTACATTATACCCCCTAGGGTTAATTACATTAGCCACACTCTTTACTTTTTTTTATATATTTTGGTCTGTCCGACCCACCGTCCGACCCACAACTGGGTCGGACCCTTCCACTGATTTTCGGGTTTGGAAAACTTAACTTGTCCGACCCATGTCCGACCCAACCATCTGGGTCGGACCATTCCAGAGATTTTATCGACCTTTGAACATACGTGTCCGACCCATGTCCGACTCACTCGACTGGGTCGGACCATTACAGAACATTACCGCCTTACAAAACACCCACGTCCGACCCATGTCCGACTCACTCGACTGGGTCAGACCATTCCAGAACATTTACCGTCCTTCAAAACACGACCGTCCGACCCATGTCCGACCCAAGTCCTTTGGGTCGGACCGTTCCAGAACCATTTACTAACGTCCAACAGAGGCTGTCCGACCCAAATTTGGGTCAGACCCCTGGGTCGGACGCCACCAAAACTTGCCCAAACTTTGTCAAATCTTCACCAAACTTCTCCTTAAGCCTCCTAATGTTTTCTAACATCATTTGGTACACCTAAACCCTCATACAACATCCATAAAATTCATTATCTATCTCCTTAACACTTACTCATTTTATACCGAAATTCCTAACACTTATGATATTTTCTCCTTGGTTTTCTAAGTGGTGTCTCATACCTATGATAACCACTATGCCAATATACTCCCTTACCACAACAACATCATCTCTCAAGCATCTATTCTCACAACTAACTCCTTATGTCATTCTTGAAATCCTTTTTCAAGTTTACACTTTCTTCTTGTTCACCAAGGTTTGCATAAATCTTAACACAAGTCTAAATGACTTTGGCGTATCCCAAAACACTCATCTGTATTATAAAATCCTCTAGATCATTGCCTAGACCCTTTTTACATCTTTAAACACCTTAATGCATGCTTCTTCCACTAGTTGACCACTTAACCTTTCTAAACATTTCCTAACTTACCAAACTCATTTTAAACCCTTAGAACTTCTTGTTTCTTACCTAAATTTTGACATGAACTCTCCTAGAACATTAGTAACCCAAAACACATTGTTTTCACCATTAAACAACCAAGAACACTAAAAATCCATCAAACACATTCTTATACTCAAACTTCACACATTTAGCACTACATCACAATATAGTGCATAATCTAAATTGCATGGCACTTAGGCCCTTAAGGTGCATAAATCATAAACACTGAATTTCCCACATTATATTTGTCTTTGACCTGCAAATACACTCAACAACACATATGCCTTTTACTAAGCCCTTGAGAGCATTCTTCTAAGTCATTTTCCATTGGCTCCTTAAATCATTTTCATAAGCAATATAAGCTCATTTCTCCTAAGACTTTAAAACACATTAGGTTAGCATATTTACCTCTTTTCCTCACAAACTTCTTTCTTGTTTCCTTGACTAAA
This sequence comes from Limonium bicolor, assembly GCA_023374045.1. NCBI lineage: Eukaryota > Viridiplantae > Streptophyta > Magnoliopsida > Caryophyllales > Plumbaginaceae > Limonium > Limonium bicolor. Next base: position 84,648,874 of record CM041782.1, read on the forward strand.
TCCGCAAGGCTTTTGGTTATTTGTTAACTCCTAAACATTATACAAATGATATAATGAGTATACAAGCTTTAAGCTTCATCTTATTGTAAACCCTAGTTTCACATTGTTTCAAAAGCATTAAGATAGTTGTTTTACCTTGGTATTTGAAGAGAGTTTGAATATCTATCAAGAGAGAACTGCACCTAGTCCTTGAAAGGTTGGAATGAAGCTAGAACAAGGCAATATAATGAGCACCATTAATGGTGATTCTCGGTCAAGATAAAAAACATGGAGGAAACATCATTTTTCTTTGAGATTCCTTACCTAGAAGCAAAGGAGATCAAAATATGTAGAAATATAAGCTCAAGCTCCTTCAATGGTGGAACTCCATGGCACCGAAATGGTGGTCTTGAAGTTTTGAGAAGATAGGAATGAAGAGCTTGATGAGAGGAAGAGAATGGTGATGTTTGTTTTTGATTTGGTTAAGTGAGCTAGGAGATAATGACAATGGAAGATGGAGTTTGGTGTGTACTATTGCAAACCGTTAATGGAGAATGAAGAAGAGGTAGAAGAGAGCTTCGAGGCGTGTGAAATGAGGAAGGAAATGAGAAAATGAGATAAGTTTTGCTTTTTGAAGATACTTATACCTTAAAGCAAATAGTAACCATTAGTCATCATTTGTTACTTAATTAACTAACATGTTTGGTGACTCATTGCTACAAAAACCGGCCCCCTTTATATTACTAAGGGTATTTTAGTCGTTGTTTATCAATTTAATTACTTATAACAACATTTGTTACAAACTAGCTTATTAAAGTGACTATTCATAAAAACAAGCACATAGATGTGAAATTTTTGATTTCCAATTGATATAGACTTCCAAATGTGATACTATATAGTACACATGTTAATTAAAGAGTAATGATGGACATTTAGTCATTCAAAACTCATTTACAAGACAATTTTTCAAAAATGTGCTTTAAGACTCCTTAAAGCACATTTTGTGTTTTAACTTGTTTTTAAGCTTGGTTTTCTTTGCTAATTGGTTTAATATGTTCATTAGTATATAAATAAGTTCTTGGTAAGTTCATTAGGTCTTAACCAAGCTTATCCAAAGCTTAGAGCACATTTTGGCCTTTACTGACCTTAAAGCACATTTTGTGTTTCCTATGATTTAAATTGTTTACAAATGTTTCTAAGACTCTTTTTAGTCTCACCACACCTTATTTTAGTGTTTAAACAACATAACTAGGTTGGGGTATTTCAATCTACCGCCCTTAAAAGAACTTTGTCCCCAAAGTTCATACTTCCACATATCCTAAATATTAGAACACGGGAATACATATAATAATATTTCCATACAACATTAACAACACACTTACATAACATTAGACACAAGGTCCATACAACATAACATCGGACACAAGGTCCATACAACATATACAACGTCATTTAGACACAATGGTCTGTAACATGACAACATAACATAGACGATGTATTTAAATACACGCCGTACACACATAACCGAAACGGCTCTACCCCCCTTAAAAAGGGGTACGCCCCGTACCCTATACACATAAACACTAAGAAGTAAACAATGACGGGTACTTCGCCTTCATCTTATCTTCCAGCTCCCAAGTGGCCTCCTCAACGTCCTGGTTAGACAAAGAACTTTCACCAGTCTCATAGACTTATGGCGAGTGTCTCGAGTCTTAGTATCCAGAATCCGTACCAGAGTCTCCACTGATCGCATGGTCGGCTCTACGGTTAGCCTTTCAGGCTGAAGCACATGAGACGGATGAGACATATACTTCTTCAACTAGGACACATGAAATACATCATGTACCTTGCCCAACTCGGCGGGTAGATCAAGTCTGTAAGCTACCGGGCCGATCCGCTCCGTCACAACATAAGGCCCCACATATTTTGGGCTCAACTTGCCTTTCTGGCCAAAACGAAATACTCCCTTCATGGGGGATACCCTGAGAAATACCTGATCGCCCACGACGAACTCTAGGTCACGTCTGCGTACATCTGCGTACGACTTCTGCCTATCCTGAGCTGCCTTCATGTTAGCCCGGATCGTGGCGAACTTCTGCCTGAACTTGTTCTAGGTACTCTGGTCCTATAATGACCATCTCACTCGACTCATCCCAGCATAATGGCGTGCGGCATGGTCTACCGTACAAAGCCTGGAAAGGAGACATCTTGTGTAACACCCCTACTAAACCGGTTCCTAGTAATCCTATAGAAGTCGCGCACAATAATATCTCGCAGCGGTAAATAATAAACTATCGCCCTACTGGTGTCACTGTTATCACTCGCCCATACGGGTGATAACGATTTACCTGATAATCAACTTGCGAAACGTATTCCCGCAGTGACCACAAGAGATAGATAGTAGAACTTAAACAACTTAAAACAAATCTAACATCAACAATTATTACAGTCCGTGAGCATCTAAACCAAATACACCTCGGTTAAACAACCCGAGTCCAAAACAACCTGAGTATCACACCGTACCAAGTCTAAACTAACTGTAATATCACAATGGTCACGTCTCGCTGCGACCCACCAGCTAATCACCTGAAATAAAGATGGTTTGTGGTATGGAATCAGCCCCTGCTGAGTATGTCATCACATGCCCCGTCATGCCCCCAAAGACCCCTCAATTATTTGGTCGAGAGCATGAGGTTCATTACATGCAATACCATTTTAATATATAAACTGTAAAATAAACAACAGTAATCCATACAACAACACAACCATCAACACACATAATATACCACAAGTATAACCAATGAACAATAAGCAAAACAACGAGAGTAACAATAAGTATTAATTCTCGTCCATGGTGTAGAAGCCAATATTGTTCGCCACTGTATAATTCTCAAATGTATTATTGTTCAGTTATACCTAGTGACATTGTCTCATTAAAACGACGTGTCTCTAGTTACCCATATATTATGGCGGGTCACCCACGGCAGTGGCCACTCCAACGGTAGAGTCTCCGACCAACGAGCCATTCTAGCTCACGGGAAATTTTCTTGATACTTGCAGACCCGTACGCGGACATCCTGGTATCGTTTTTGTGATCACAGCGCGCACCAAGAGCCACATCCTCTTGGCTTTACTTCCATTCATTAATTACTTAATTATACCATCGCATCGCATTACCAAATTTTCTAACACAGCAGGCCAAGATCATTAGTCCAATCCGGAGTCTGTAAACTCGGGATCCAGTGTTAGATACGAGAGCGGCGTATAGAAAGGCCAATGCTCCGTATGAAAGTCTTGGATGATATATATGTATTATTATCCTAGTGCTACAACGTTTTTCTGACATTCCTTATTTTTCGTATAAGATAGCACCATAGCCGCTAGTTCGTTTTATATATAGGTTCTTATATACGAACCAATACTGTTAACTCAACAACAGTAAATAATGAGCAGCTATAAATACATAATTCATGCATATTAATTATCACATTTAGACAAACAATCTTATCACAGATCACAAAGAAGTCTGAACTGAGGAAGCCCTCAGAGACAATCAGAGACACATAACAACATACCGTTCACCCCGATGTATTACGGTGGAGTATGAATCAGCAAGATCCTATGCTCCTTATGTAGTCTCTAACAATCTAAACAATACATAATGCTACTGATTAGCTTACCGTATAACAACATAATTCTACGGTACCCCGTACCGTCACTAACACCTCCCGGTTAAACCCCCGTTATTAACTATCAATGTTGTCGGGTTTTAGGTTTAACTCGAGATTGGGAAAGGTGTCATATTACATGCGTAGTCTTGTTTTGTATGTTAGTATAGTTGTTGTTAAACTTGTTATCGCATGTAACTTAATGTTTGTTTATACATCATACAGTTTGTTTCATTATTGTATGTGTAATCCTTTGTCATGCACTATGCATCTTACCTTAGTATTTATTTTTCTAAGGTTGTCTCTTTTTTTATATTTCATGTGGTATAATTCATCTGTAAACTATACTCTTAATATTTAGGATCCTTATTATCCCATGAATACTCTTAACTTTAGAATTTCCATAACTACTGTTTATAATTCTTTTCTCCTTAACTATTATCATTTTAATTATGATAATTTATAATTATTGAACCATATCACATTTTCTACACCATTACATATATTTATTTATATGTGTGTATTATGGAACTATTTATTATATGGTAAGTCTTATAATCTATATTCATTCTTTTTAATGAATATCTCTTATATTATAAATGTTATAACTCTTATAACATTAAAACCATATTATAAATTCCATTTAAAAATGTTAATATTTTCGAACAGCGCCTATGTTCTTAAGTATTTATAAAATCCACCTCTTAATTAATATAATGTCATCTTATAGTTATATAACATATCTTATGACATTTAAATCATTAAAACAATTATAACCTATAGTTATATTTTGTTTTTAAATACCAAACAACCCTTAGTATTTTCGGCTTTCACTTATAACCACTAAACTTTTATAAACTCACAATTCAATTCCAATTTATAGTACATAGTTTTCTAATCCCATTAAAACTATATATTATACATATATCTTTATAAAACCTTATATACCATTCCAAAAATTACCAAACTATACCAAAAGGTTATAAACATTATTCTTAACCTTATTTTTCCTCTAAATCTCGATATATATATATTTGTTACCTATTTATAACAATGTCATAAAATACCATATATTATACTTATATAACTCATATGAACTCCAAACTTAACCAAATAAACTTCTAAAAATTTCTAATAACTTAAGGACTTAACTAAACTCCATTTAGTACCCTTAATTCTCGGTAATTACATTACCACCCCAAACCTTTTAAATCTTTTACAATTTAATAAGTATCTTATTATAAGATAGTATTTTAATTTCTTAAATTTTCCAAACTTGGTCAAAGTCTCCTATATAGTCAACTTTGACTCCTAACACCAAATGGGAACCAATTTTTCGGTAATTACAAATAATGACCTATACTTTTCTATTTTACAATTTTGACCAAAACTTTATAAAGGTTTAATTTAAATCATTAAAAATTAAATTCATTTACCCTAAATTACTCTAATTCCCACGACTTTTCTAATTCCTTAATAATTACGAATTGGCCCCAACTTTAATTATAAGCATAAATAAAACTAAATAAGCTTATAAATTAAATTAAAATGGCCTAATGACATGGCCTTATTACAACCTTGATCTTGCAAAATAAATTACACAATAAATGTCTCAAAATATAGCATATATATTCGGCCTCTCCATGGTTTAATTATTTTCCACATAATGTCATAATTTGACCATTATGTTAATTAAATCTCTTAAATGACTAGCTTAATTTATCTTAGCCATTTTTTTACATTTTAGGTCAATATGACCTATATGTGTATGTTCACTCTCGGCCATATATATATATATATATACTTAAAGATTGCAAAAATCAAAAGTTTAAGGTGTTTATACCTTGATTTATCCTTGTATAGGCTCGGTCACTTGTAGGAAAATTCACCACTTGATTTAGACATGTTTAATACACAAAAATAAGATATGGTTACACTCAAGCTTGAGCTTAACCATAAGGATAATTAATGTAAGATTTATGGCAAAAATCACCTTAAAAATGCAAGGGAAGTTCTAGGTATTTTAGACCTGAACCAAACACACCCCAAGGTGTTAGATCCACCATATTAACATAGGAAATAGTTAGATCTCGAAATACTACCTTGTTATTAGGTTTTACCTTGGAAAAATGCCTTAAAAGAGAGTATTTCTCTTGGATCTCGGTCACCCTTGCTCCAAATGGCTAACCAACAGATCCCACATGAAAGGAGAAGAAGATGAGTCTATGACCAAAGTTTCACAGCCAAACTCGAAGGGAATCAAAAGTTATGAGCTTAAAGCACATTTTTACCTTAAAATGTATTTGGACAACCTTGGTCCCTCTACTGGTCTCAACCGAGTTTAGCTCTTGTTCTAACCTTAGAACACTGAGAATAATCCATGGGAATAGATGATCCACGAAATTTAGGTGTTGGTGGTGAAGAGATGAAGAAAAAGAGCTAAAAATGACATTAAAGCACTTACATTAGGAGCTTAGGAGCTAGACTTGCCTTCCATGCTCAAGAACAAGCTTTGAGAGCTTGAGAGGAAGGAGAGGGCTCGGCTGGGATGGTGCAGATCGGACAAGGAAGGAAGGAGGAAGTGGGAAAGGTAAGTAAAATTTGAAATAATGTAAAAACTAACATTATTTTGGAAAAGTCATGTATTAGGTAGCATTATTGTCAATCAAGGAAATTAAGCAGCCTCCTCACTTATTGCAGCCGGCCTCCATGGTCCAAAGGGGTCAACTAATTGACCATTGACCATACTTGGTCAATTTGACTCCCGCAGGCCCCACTTTAGGGTTTTATTAATATTTTAATATTAAATTTGTAAAAATTTGTAAATTTATGGAATTAAATTCCTAATATGATATAATATGATTATATATCATATTTAAGGATAATTATATTTTTAAGCCCATTAAAAATCAATTTAAAAGGCAATCTCACAAAAACGTGCTTTAAGGAGTTTTAGCGCACATTTTCGTGTCACAGGGTGTTCCTGAGCTTAGTTCTCCTTGAGAACGGTTTTGTTGTGTTCCTTACTTCATTATAATACTTAGGAATCCACTCTGGATCCTATTTGAGGTCACACAATCTTTATGGTGTCTTAAAGCACATTTTTGGCTTTACCGATCTTAAGGCGTGTTTTGCCTTGTTGAGATCTTCTAGATTGTTCCCCAGTAATATTTAGATGTTTAATAATCATCTTAGATCATTAATAGATCATTTAATTATATTTTAAAGATTAGGGGTATTTCATCTTGATCGAAGCATGGTAACTGTTGTTGTAGCTAAACTCGATCAGATGTAACTTGTCAATCCAGCTGGCCTAAAAGTCAAGTGCACATGCACGTAACATATCCTCAAGTGTCTGGATGGTGCGCTCACTCTGGCCATCTGTCTGTGGGAGAAACGCTGTACTCAATTTCAGTTCGGTACCCAGTGCTTCTCGCGTAGACTTCCAATACCTCGATAAGAATCTGGTATCTCTGTTAGATACAATCGTTTTCAGTACCCCATGATGTCTTACAATCTCTCTGTCGAAGAGCTCCGCAAGCTTAGCCACTTTCCAGGTGTCCTTCATCGGTATGAATCGAGCCACCTTGGTCAGTCGGTCAACACTAACCCAAATCATATTCAGACCTCCCCTTGTAGGCGGAAGCCCTACTACGAAGTCCATAGAAATATCATGGAACTTCCACTCAGGCACTGGCATTGGCTGTACCATACCACCAGGCCGTCGGTGCTCAAACTTGACCTTCTGACAAGTGAGACACCTCAACACATAGTCATTTACATCCTTTTCATTCCAGTCCACCAAAAATATCTTTTCATACCCTTATACATCTTTGAAGCTCCGGGGTGAATCGAAGTAGTAGAACAATGGGATTCACTCAATATGCGCTCCTTTAACTCAGCGCTACTCCTCGGCATACACAATCGGCCATTAAGCCTAATCAGGTCATCATCGTGGAGTCTGAAGTCATACTTCTGACCCTCGAATGTGCCATCAATAAGCCTCTGTCTAATCTCCATCATGTACTGATTCGTCGTCTGAGCACTCCGCACCTCTTCAACCAAGCTAGAATGAGAGACTAGCGAATGGAGAGAGTGTGCTCGGCGACTCAATGCGTCAGCTACCACATTTGCCTTACCCTCTTTGTACTGTAGATTAATGTCGTAGTCATTTAGAAACTCAACCCACCTTCTTTGTCTCATGTTCAACTCCTTCTGAGTGAACAAGTACTTTAAACTTTTGTGGTCAGAATAAATTGTCACGCTTACCCCATACAAATAATGTCGCCATATCTTCAATGCGAAGACAATGGCCCCCAATTCTAAGTCGTGGGTAGGATAGTTCTCTTCATGCTTCTTCAGCTGTCGGGAGGCGTAAGCTACGACCTTCCCGTGTTGCATAAACACACAACCCATACCTCTGCCTGATACGTCGCAATAGACCTCAAAACCATCTGGACCGTCTGGTATAGTCAGGACTGGTGCAGATGTCAGAGCATCCTTGAGACTCTGGAAAGAACTCTCACAGTCGACTGTCCACTCGAATGGTGCATGCTTTTTCATCAAGGAAGTCATCGGCTTCGAGACACTGGAGAAGTCCTTTACAAACCTCCTATAGTAACCTGCCAGACCGAGGAAGCTCCTGATATCAGAAACTGTCTTCGGCCTAGGCCAGGTGCGCACTACATCAATCTTTGCCGGATCAACAGCGATCCCGGCCTCAGAAATCACATGACCAAGAAAGGATACTTGGTTTAACCAAAATTCACACTTTAAAAATTTTCATACAACTGATTCTTTCTCAATGTTTGTAACACACTTCTCAGGTGGCTTTCGTGCTCACCTCTCGATTTCGAGTACACAAGTATATCGTCGATGAAGACTACCACTGACTTGTCCAACTGATCTTGGAACAAGCGGTTCATTAAGTCCATGAACTTGGCTGGTGCATTGGATAAACCAAACGGCATAACCGTAAACTCATAATGTCCATACCTTGTTCTGAATGCTGTCTTCTCAATATCACTGTCACGAATAGCAATCTGATGGTATCCGGATCGTAGATCTATCTTGGAGAATACTGATGCTCCCCTCAACTGATCAAATAAATCGTCGATGCGTGGTCAAGGGTAATAGTTCTTCACCGTAACTGCATTCAGTTCTCGATAGTCAATACACAGGCGGAGACTACCGTGCTTCTTCTTCACGAAGAGGACCAGCGTTCCCCATGGTGAAACGCTAGGGCGGATAAATCCCTTGTCGAGTAGGTCTCTCAGCTTCTCCTTGAGCTCTGTCATCTCTGCTGGAGCCATACGATAGGGCGCCTTCGCAATTGGTCCGGTGCCCGGAACCAAATCAATTTCAAACTCTACTTCCCGTGCTGGCGGCATGCTCGGCACTTCCTTAGGAAATACATCAGGAAACTCCAACACTACCGGCACATCAGGACTAAACTCTGGATCTCTCTCTATGTCCTGGACATAGCAGAGGTATACATCACTCCCTCGTCGTAGTTCACGACACATAGCCATGGCGGTGATGATCTGAGTCGAAGGCTCCCTGGGCCTCTAGCGGTAAGATATAGTAACCCCAGATGGACTCCGAAGAAGCAGACGATGCTCGGTACACAGGATTCTGCCCTTGTACCGCTCCAACCAGTCATCCCGACAATCACATCAAAACCAAGTCCGTCGAACTCTATCAAGTCGATCGGAAACTCTTCACCTCTGATTCGTACAACAACATCTCGGTGGTAGCGGGTACACCTAATCCGCTATTTCGACGGGAGAGTGACTAGGAAGTCTGGCATCTCATCACCATCTAACCCCAGCCTCTTCGCAAAGGATAGCGAAATAAATGTATGAGAGGCTCCGGAGTCGAACAAGATCGAAGTGTCCACGCCATTGACTGGAAAGGTACCGGTGAGGATTGTGCCGCTCTTGCCGGCTTCTGCCTCATTGCAGACACTCAGTATACCTCCCGTTCCGAGAGCACAGCCTAATTCATTGGCAAACTAATAAGTATTGGGTAACAACACGGTTGATATACTTCAACAACTTCACTTTATTCATTAACACACTCTTCTTACATTATACATGGTTTACACTGTTGACATAACTAACACATATATAATATCCTTAACATACACTGGCTTAACACATTACACAATTATACAAGGCTTTAAAACTGTCTGAAGGTCAAATTCAAACGTCCGGGTTTCATGTGTGTGGCATTGATCACTGCCGACGGTGCGGTATTCAGTTTGATCTTACTGATGCCATGATATAGCATCCTCGACTGCCCACCCATGATTAACACATCTCCTGACTTTAGTACTAACTTCTTCGCGAGATCAGCATGCTTCTGCTCGCCATATATAAACACTGCGGTTTCACCAATGGACCAAGACTCCACGGGTACTTCCTTACTTAGAGACTCGGGTGACTCGTCCTTATCTTGGTGTAAACCTAATCGTCCACCTTTCTGGTAGAAGTTCACGATACACAAATCCGCCTTAACACTTGGAATAGAATCCGTTTCAACTTGCTGAGCAATTCCCACGGCGTGGTTAACAACCGCAAGGAACTCCTCAGGTATCTTCGGTACAATTGCTCCGTCTTCAGCTCGCACTTCTTGATATGTCTTGGTGTAAGGATTCCAGTACTTACCCATGCACATCATCTTCAATTTCATTCTCGATCCGTTCGGGTATTCAGGTGTGTAGAAACCTCCAGGTGTTGCTCCAAGTTCATTGCATCGTCTGATGATATGGACTTGTGCTTCCGGTGTCAGGTATCCATTTAGAGATCATACCTGGCTGGATACCTGATTTCTCCATTGGAAAGTCGGTGATGTGATGGTGGTTTCTTCTGGGCTTGGTGTGGGTGGGATTGGATAACATATATTAAAGGTTCCTTTAAGTTAAGAATTACCTAATTAGGTGACCTTCACACTAATCCGCTCTTTCGACGGGAGAGTGACTAGGAAGTCTGGCATCTCATCACCGTCTAACCCCAGCCTCTTCGCAAAGGATAGCGAAATAAATGTATGAGAGGCTCCGGAGTCGAACAAGATCGAAGCGTCCAGCCATTGACTGGAAAGGTACCGGTGAGGATTGTGCCGCTCTTGCCGGCTTCTGCCTCATTGCAGACACTCAGTATACCTCCCGTTCCGAGAGCACAGCCTAATTCATTTGCAAACTAATAAGTATTGGGTAACAACACGGTTGATATACTTCAACAACTTCACTTTATTCATTAACACACTCTTCTTACATTATACGTTGGTTTACACTGTTGACATAACTAACACATATATAATATCCTTAACATACACTGGCTTAACACATTACACATTATACAGGCTTTAAAACTGTATGAAGGTCAAATTCAAACGTCCGGGTTTCATGTGTGTGGCATTGATCACTGCCGACGGTGCGGTATTCAGTTTGATCTTTCTGATGCCATGATATAGCATCCTCGACTGCCAACCCATGATTAACACATCTCCTGACTTTAGTACTAACTTCTTCGCGAGATCAGCACGCTTCTGCTCGCCATATATAAACACTGCGGTTTCACCAATGGACCAAGACTCCACGGGTACTTCCTTACTTAGAGACTCGGGTGACTCGTCCTTATCTTGGTGTAAACCTAATCGTCCACCTTTCTGGTAGAAGTTCACGATACACAAATCCGCCTTAACACTTGGAATAGAATCCGTTTCAACTTGCTGAGCAATTCCCACGACGTGGTTAACAACCGCAAGGAACTCCTCAGGTATCTTCGGTACAATTGCTCCGTCTTCAGCTCGCACTTCTTGATATGTCTTGGTGTAGATTCCAGTACTACTTACCCATGCACATCATCTTCAATTTCATTCTCGATCCGTTCGGGTATTCAGGTGTGTAGAAACCTCCAGGTGTTGCTCCAAGTTCATTGCATCATCTGATGATATGGACTTGTGCTTCCGGTGTCAGGTATCCATTTAAGAGTATCATACCTGGCTGGATAACCTGACTTTTCTCCATTGGAAAGTCGGTGATGTTGATGGTGGTTTCTTCTGGGCTTGGTGTGGGTGGGATTGGATAACATATATTGAAGGTTCCTTTAAGTTAAGAATACCTAATTAGGTGACCTCACACTATACTTTAACTCTTTACTCACATAATAATACACTTGGACTCACTAATACACACATGCATGAAATGCGGTATGCAATCACTTATTTCATTCAACAGTTTAGGCGGTACTTGGTCTAGAAAAGGGCCCTGGCGCCTTAGACCGGTCCACCACGTGCAGGGTGGCCTTGCTAGGTCCCGACCCCTTCCCCTTCTGGGAATCAGTGCCCCTCTGATCTGTGGGTGGCTGGTTAGCCGTCTTCGGGCCATCAATAGTCGTTGTGGCCTTACCCTTCCACTGCCCCTTGGGCTTGTTGACTCTGCTGTTGGGGTTCCGGTTACACTTGTAGTCACGGTGACCCCATTTCTCGCAGTAACGACATTGCACGTTGTTTCCCTTGCAGTCCTTGCGGGGGTGGTCTCCGTTACCCCACTTACAGTAGTAGTGGCGCTCCGGTCCAGAGCCCGTGCTAGCTGCTATCACAGTACACAATCTATACTTACTTCATAACTTAACAACATGTACTTCAACTTGTCACACATGATTAAATAATTACCCTTGTGGGTAAGAGGTAGGGGTTTCGCGCGTAAGCATATGTGAGCTTCAGTGGTTCCTCAGCTGTGGTGGTTTGGGCTTGGCCTTGTCACCCTGGTGCTGACTCTTCTGGGGTTGGGGATAAGGTTTCTTCTTCTTCTTTCTCCCCCGTACCCCTGCGGACTCTGGCCCTCGCTCGTGGCCTTGCGCTTGTGCGTAATTCTCCTCGTCCTCAGACGACGGTAATCTCAACCTTAGCAGCGGCATGATAGCACATCCTCCTGAATTTAGGATGTCAGTCATGCCCCGCAAACATACTCACAAACTCACATTAATACTCACTTATGGATTACACTTATTCATATCACACTTCATTTAAATTACCTGCAAGGTAGTATACTCAGCTGGCCCCATCCCATAGCGAAGACGGTGGCTGAGACTGTTAATGCTATTTGATCGGCAAACTCAGTTTCAAACTGACTAGCACAAAAAGACCAATACCTGAAGACGCGGTCAGTTCTAACCGAGAGAGCAAAGAAAGAAGATAGAAGATATTAAGTAAGATTTTATCTATCTGTTAAAGATAAATAAAATCTTCAATGGCGATTTGTAACTTAACAACTCGATGTCTATAAAGCAAGCGGAGATACTAGGGTTAGGGGTTAAGGTTTTTACGGATAAGAGAAACCAAGTGGGAACACGGGAGACACAAGAGGGATTCTTATGTGAGGCGATTTGCAGCAATTGAAATATCAATCTGGGTTTATAACCTGAAGTTATTCACGGGGTAGAACTTCAGGGGCTAGGAATTAAGGGATAGTCGTTTCTAGACGTGAGCTGAGTAATTGTACTCGTGATAACATTAGGGAGTGCTTGTTGTACGTGATTAACTTGTATCAGGTGTGATACGTGCTTTAATATAAAAGTCAGTTAAGTTCTTTAGTTATTTCTGCTCTCTGTTCTTCATCAGTCCGATACTAAGACGCATTGTACACTAGCAGTAGGATTCTTCAATTGGTACCAGAGCAAGGTTACCCTCACTTCGAAGAAGAAACTTCTTCAGGGTAGATCGAGATTAATTCCTACAACGTCAAACCTCCTATGTTGACGAAGTTCAACTACTCCAGCTGGTGTGAACAGATGGAAGAACAACTGATATCCATCGACCTACAGTTATGGGACGTGGTCACTGATGGCGACCTAAAACCCATGTTCGAGGATAACGGAGTTACCAGGGAAAAACCTAAGGCCAGCTGAAGTGAAAGCGACAACAAGATGATCAGTAAGAACAGACAAGCACGAAGGGTTATAATGTCATCGTTGTCAGACTCAGACCAACAAAAGGTGTTGGGACTGCGCACCGCTAAAGAAGTATGGGAGTTCCTCAAACCGCATATGCGGGAACTGATTCAGTGAAAAAGCTAAAGGAAAGCAGCTTAAAAGACAGCTTGATAATTTCAAGATGTCAGACGGTGAGACCATATCTGAGACACTGGAGAGATTCGACAAGATTTTGTGTGAGCTCAAGGCTGTCGGGGTGACTCTTGACAATGATGTGGTGAATGAGAGATTTCTGGATAGTCTCGATAAAGACTGGCTGAACTTTGCCACATTGTTGGAGACCACGAAGGATTTGTCAAAATTGTCTTTTGAAGGGATGGGCTTAGAACTGACAGTATACGAGGGAAAGATGAGAGGGGAACTAGCAATTCCAGGGGTGAATAAAGACCTGGCACTGAAGGCCAACAAAGTATCAAATGATAAAGAGAAGGAAAGTGGGAATACTGATGAAGATGAGGAGATTACCATGATTGCCAACGGAATTAGGAAGATATTCGGAGGAAAGCGAGGGTCGGGGTCTAGATTTGATAAAAACAAATTCAAGAAAGACCAGATCATATGCTTTAGGTGCAATAAACCGGGACATGTGGTCAAAGATTGCACATTAAAACCGAAAGAAATTTTCATGACAAAGTCAAGAAGTTTATAGAAGCGGCAGCTGCAGCTTGGGGGCAAGACGTCTCAGACACAGACTCAGAAACAGAAGAAACAGCTGAAGTGTGCATGACGGCCGTGGTCGAGGAAGATAAAGAAGTAAGCACACATCAGACAAGGATTACTGTATGATGGCTAGTGAAGACTGGAAGAAGGTTCTTGAAGCAGATGAGGTAAGTCCTGAACTCGTTGAAAGTGCTTTCAATTCCTTATCTAAAAAGGAAATCTTTAATTTACTAACTACTGCTGTTGTTAAGATTAAACTGCTTGAATCTAAGTTGTCTAAATTAGAGGTGCCTAAGGAACCTGTCGTGGAAAACCCAAGTTAAAGAATTCCCTCATATAAAGTTTGTAAAACCCTTGGTAGAAAGGATTGAATGCTTACCTGAATGGGCACAAATTGAGTTTAGGTCTCTTCAGAAAGGCTGTGAGAATACGAAGAAAGAAAATGAGACTTTGACAAACAAGTTGTCAGGAATCTCGAGAGAAAAAGAAATAAATTCCCATCAGAATCCAGTTTGGTATACAGGAAAAGCCGATCTAACACAAATGTTGACTAGAAAGAAAAGAGTAGAAATATCAAATTCATCAAATATATGTAAAACTCCTAGCTCTCAAAACTCTAGAACTAAGTATTTTTGTCAGTTTTGTCATAAGCATGGTCATAGTATAGGATTTTGTAGAGCCTTGAACTCTAGACATACCTCTCGTACATCCAGAGTCCATTCCCAGTATAGAACTGACCAAATCAGAGACAATTCTTCGTATTGAAAGAAAACCACAATTAGACAGGTTTGGGTACCTAAAACTAACAAGTAATCACTTGCTCATAGGCACTAGCAGCTACACAATACGACAATTGGTGGCTGATGGATAGCGGCTGTTCAAGACATATGAGTGGTGATAGAGGAAAGTTTAATACTCTAGTTGAACAACGAGGAGGTAAAGTAACTTTTGGCAACAATGGGAAAGGTAGAATAATCGGAATTGGCACAGTTGGAAAAGAACATTGCATTGATAAAGTTAGTCTAGTAGAAGGCCTCAGTCATGATCTACTTAGCGTCTCACAAGTTTATGATAAGGGTCCATCCGAGGTTGTGTTTGATTCTAACGGTTTTCAGATACGTAACAAGGCAACACAGGAAGTTTTGCTCCAAGGTTGTAGAGTAGGCAATCTCTACATGGTAGACGTTAGTGATCAGAATGATTTATCATGTCTCACGGTCAACGAGGAGGACGCATTGCAGTGGCATCGAAGGCTGGGGCATGCACATCATCGGTTAATCAATAAACTCAGGATAAAGGGCTTGGTGCATGGACTGCCAGAAAAGAAACTTGATCATAGCACGATTTGTCAAGATTGCGCCTTGAATAAGCTTACACATGTTTCACACAAGTCTAAGAGTATTGTCAGCAGCACTAAAGTTCTAGATCTACTACACATGGATCTAATGGGGCCTATGAGTGTACGAAGTAGGTCTGGAAAAAGATACGTTTTGGTGGTTGTCGATGACTCCTCAAGGTATACTTGGACTATTCTGCTTCATCACAAGGATCAGGCTTTTAATGAGATCAAGAACCTGATCTTACAACTTCAGACTCAAACTGAGAGTACGGTAAAGTGCATACGTACTGACCAAGGAACAGAATTCCTTAATCAGAGAATGTCTCAGTTCTGTACTGATACTGGAATAACCCATACTTACTCTGCAGCCAGAACACCCCAGCAGAATGGTGTTGTAGAACGTAAGAATAGGACTCTTCAGGAGATGGCACGTACTATGCTGAACAGCAGTGGGCTTTCATCCAGCTTTTGGGGAGAAGCTATCAATTCTGCTTGCTATATACTCAACAGAGCTCTTATTCGACCCATACTACTCAAGACTCCTTACGAATTGTTCAAAGGGCGTAAACCGTCTATTACACATCTTAGAGTGTTTGGCTGCACGTGTTATATTCATAATAATGGGAAAGATCAATTGGGAAAGTTTGATAAGAGGAGTGACA
>CM041782.1:84665676-84978703 GCA_023374045.1 Limonium bicolor
AACTCTTGTGGTAGATGAATCCACAAATGTAAAGTTTGATGAGAACAATTTTGGAGGAATGTCAAGTCAAGGAGCACTCGAGGATCTGTTTCAGGCTAAAGATGGAATCGCTTCTCTTGATGATAGTTCAGGAGGAGACTCAGAAGAAGAATTGACTCAAACTGAAGCATCACCTCCATCAGTTCTGAACTCAGAACAGCCTCTGACTGTACCAATCGGCACTAATGCTTCTCAAAGACAGACAACGGAGGCACCTCATCGCTTGACGGCTAGGAATGCTCCAGGCATGACATCACAAATATTCTGTCAGACTGGACACAGGAGTAAGAACTCGATCTACCACGCAAAACTTTTGCGCCGTCTTTGGTTTTGTTCCACAACAGAACCTAAAACTATGAAAGAGGCTTTAGAGGATGAGAGCTGGATAAATGCCATGCATGAGGAGCTGAATGAGTTTGTGCGGAATGATGTGTGGGAACTTGTTGTTAAACCAAAAGATCAAACTGTTATTGGAACCAAGTGGGTCTATAGGAATAAGCTTGATTCAGAAGGACACATTTCAAGGAACAAAGCACGATTGGTGGCCAAAGGTTACAACCACAAGAAGGTTTGGATTTCGATGAGACCTACGCTCCAGTTGCACGCCTTGAGGCTATCAGACTTCTCATTGCGTTTGCCACATTACACAAATTACTCTTATCACAAATGGATGTGAAATGTGCATTCTTGAATGGACATCTCAAAGAAGAAGTATACGTCTCTCAGCCTCCTGGTTTGTTGATCCAGAGAAACCTGATTATGTGTTTCGATTGAGAAAGCTCTATATGGTCTCAAGCAAGCGCCAAGGGCCTGGTATGAGCGGCTAACATCCTTTCTTCTACAACAAAATTTTGTACGGGGAAAGGTAGATCGCACGTTATTCATCAAGAAAACGGGGCAGACAAGCTGTTAGTACAGATCTATGTCGATGACATTGTTTTTTATTCTACCAGTTCCAGTCTGACACAAGGTTTTGCTTCTATGATGACCAAAGAGTTTCAGATGAGTAACATGGGTGAGCTCACCTTCTTTCTCGGACTCCAAATTAGGCAGACAACAGATGGAACGTTCATCAGTCAGACAAAGTACACACTTGAGCTTTTAACCAAATATAAATTCCATGAGAGCAAGCCGATGCTCACGCCAATGTCTACCACTCTCAGATAGGGCTGCCCAAAAAATTCCGACACCGCGGTATCCGACCGAAACCGAAGTGAACGGTACCTGTTTTCAGGTTAACCGTACCGGTTCTTGCGGTATGGTTAACCGAACCGTGTAAATTGACCGGTTTCGGTTTCGGTAACGGTATTGAATTTTCCAGAACGGTTAACCGCTCGTTAACCACGGTTAACCGATTATATAAACAATAAAAAACTTCAAATATTATGTTCACCTTATATAATAATTAATGTTAGCTATTGAGGGAATATACATATTATTATATTTGTCACATATGTTTGATTTGTCACTCATGATTTAAGTGAATGATCAATGTTGTACTATAATTTAACGGTATGGGTCTATCAATTAAAAAAATATCAACTACAAGGTTAACCGATAAAACCGAACCGAACTAAAGGTTAACCGGTCTAAATGGAATGGTAATGGAATTGAATTTTAGAAAACCGAATTAAACGGTTAACCGAATCCGGTTAACCGATCTAAATGGAATGGTAATGGAATTGAATTTTTTGAAAACCGAATACCCGGCTAACCGAATGCGGTTAACCGAATAAGGCGGTTAACCTACCATGGGCAGCCCTAACTCTCAGACTAGGTCTGGAGCCTGATGCAGAGTCCACCTATCTCACGGTTTATAGAGGAATGATTGGTTCACTGCTCTATCTTACAGCTAGCAGACCAGATATAATGCAAAGTGTTTGTTTCTGTGCACGGTTTCAGGCTCATCCAAAAGTACCCCATGTCAAGGCCGTGAAACGCATCTTCGTTATCTTTAAGGGACATCATCACTTGGTTTATTGTACACTGCAGAATCACTACCTACTCTTGCTGCATACACGATGCTGATTTTGGAGGCTCTCTTACTGATAGAAAGAGCACCACGGGTACTGCGCAGTTCTTTGGATCAAATCTGGTCGCATGGTCGTCAAGGAAACAAGCATCTGTTGCTCTGTCCACAACTGAGGCCAATATGTAGCCGCTGCTGCGTGTTGTGCACAAATCCTGTGGCTACATAGACAACTTGAAGACTATGGTCTCTCTTTTACACCTGTCCCCATCTATTGTGACAACACGAGTACCATTGAGCTTACAAAGAATCCTGTTCATCACTCACGGTCTAAACTATAGATATTCGTCATCACTTCATTCGAGATCATGTTGAACACGGCACCATCATTCTACTTCATTGTTCACAGACAAGCAATTAGCTGACATATTTACCAACCCCTACCAAGAGAAATCTTCGAGAAACTTAGGTGTGAGTTAGGCATGGTTGACACGAAGTGAGAATTAATTTTCATTTTCTTTCTTTGTTTTTCACTCTTTAACAATTTCAGTTTTAAACTAAGGTCGTTGTAATTCTTTTTCATTTCGTTTGTTTTAGTGTTGAGAATGGTCAAATTGGTTTCATAACATAGTTATCACAGTTCTTAATGGATTTTTACAAATCAATTTACTATATCTGTGATTAATAAGTTTTGTGTAAGTCCAAGTAGTCATTCATTTTCTGAGATCATAACTGATATACACCCTAATACCTTGGAAATAATTTTACCCTCCGATGTCTAACATGGATCATAAGTCTACATACAGTGCCATGCTTGTATTCATGAATGAACTGGGTTTGAAGGATGGAATGGTGGTATGAACAAGGCAAGAGATTCCGCTACTCACAGTTTGATACTCAACGCTCTATTTTAAACAAAAATAGGAAAGAGAAAACAATATTGGCCCTCTCTTATCTGGCTATTAAGTCTTTAAGGGTGCCTTATCACCTAACTTCCTAAGGGCAAACTGCTCTGGGCAAGTTGACCCAAC
Source organism: Limonium bicolor (assembly GCA_023374045.1). Lineage (NCBI taxonomy): Eukaryota > Viridiplantae > Streptophyta > Magnoliopsida > Caryophyllales > Plumbaginaceae > Limonium > Limonium bicolor. The sequence continues at coordinate 84,668,716 of CM041782.1, forward strand.
GCTGCTACAAAGATAAGGAGTAAAAGTCGAGTCCCTGTTTGTAACATGAAAACACAGAATCTAAAGGAGGAAGTTTTAAAGAATCAGACTGTGAGCATGAATCTGTGGCGATGAAAGGTTTAGTGGAATAAGACTGCACTTCTCGCCCCTTGCGATTCAATGGAAAGTGAAAGAAAGGAGGAACTCTTTCTGAAATACAAGTGTGTCACTGCATATGTGCATATATTCATAAACCACGGAGAGTAAAACTTTCTCAACTTAGTAGGTTGTACTATTTGATCTCCTTGGACGCCCCACTCAACAACTTCACTTTTTACGGTACATTGTGTTGTGTGAAACTTAGTCTGGAACTGAGATAGTATGTTTCGTAACGGTCTCTTCCATTCACTTCGCTCCATTTTTTTAAAACATATTTAAAGGAAGAAAATGATATCATCTTTCACTGTGGCTAAAGACGTTTGATATACTCTCTTCATTTTCTCTCACTCTCTACTCTCTCTGTTTTTCAAACACAATTCTCCTTTCTGTCATCTCTCTCTGCCTCAAATCAAACTCGGATTTCTCATCTTCTGGCTATGGACTCCTTCGAACATCTAATTGTTGACAAAAATGTTCGCCCCCTAGCTATGGAGAACCAACTGAACAAGAAGTTTCGCAGCCCATCCCCGATTCTTCCTCAAAACCCTCTCCCGATGAAAACTCTCCAAACCCTAATGCTGAAGCAACGATCCTCAGTGGAAGTGCTTCCTCGGCTACCCCGCCTGAAGATGATCTCCAATCTCCACCTACAAATCCTACCAGACGTGGACTGCGAGATCGTTCCAAGAAAGCGCCATCTCCAACTGGGCATCCCCTGCGCCGTCCTCGAAGCGCAAGGTTACAGATTCTCCTGCTCAACAATCCCGATCTTTGAAGCGCAGAAGTCTGTGGGAAAACTTCAGCCCAAAGCTAAGGCAAAGGAATTCAATCTTGAACGATCACAAAATCCAAGTCGCGCTTACCCTCAGAAGCCTGTCTTTTGGTCGTGCCCTCCTCGAATCGGATATTGTACCTGGTAAGCTGATAGACTGTGACTGGCTGGAAAATAACTCTTAGAATCTTTAGGAGATGCCTTACGTTCCAAGGTTGGGATAAATTGTTTAAGTCTGAGACTGTGTATTACCCCGAATTTCTGTTTCCATTCATTCAAAACATGGAGTTTTTTTCTCCCTTTGAATTCAAGACTGAGGTTGCTGGCAAGAAAATGATAATTTCACCTGTATGGCTTGCTATGATGTTAGAAGTTCCCCTAGACGGTCTGGCTGAATTTAATCCACATAAAATTGAGGTTGCGCCACATACCGAGGTAGTCGATCACTTTGCCCTGTCACGCGTGAGTTCTAGACTCAAGCACTACCCACAGAGGGATTTAGCAATTTTGCCTCGTCTGTTACATATGATTACCTATCAATGTCTTCTTCCATGGTCTGACATGAGGGACAAGGTTACACCAGCGGATCTTGCGGTTATGTGGTGTCTTGATAGGAAGATACATCTATCTCTGCCTAGGATGATCATTTCCCATCTGAAGACTGTCATTAACAGCTCCAAGCCGTCGATTCCCTATTCCGTTTTGGCTGACGAAGGTGCTCAAGTATCATCAGATCTCTCTGGAAGATGCTTCTCCATCCCCCCTCACCAACGAGCTATCTAGCTTTGGCTACTCTTTCCAAGATGGGGATGGAACTCTCCGAGTCTGGCTGGCAACTCAAACAAGTAGGTCAACACACCGCCAAGACTGAGAAACAAGTGTTCAGGATCCCATGCTGCAATCCCTGATTCAGTCAGTTCTAGACTCAGTCCAGGCTTTGGAAAAGCGGGTAATGGCACACTTGGCGAGGCTGGAAGATAAGCTAGAGATACTCTTATGCCGGTCCCAGATTCTGAATCTTCTGAGAAACTGTAATGACTGTTTGTGTCTGTAATTGGTTCTTGCGTGTGTTGGGTATTGTTCTTTTTGATGAGGCAAAAGGGGGAAGTGTTTGGAAGTCTTTGAACTGTTTTTGTATGCTCGGAAGTCTTCGAACTGCTCTTGGTCCTTATGTTCTTATGTTGGTACTTGAATTGTGGTGGATGGCTGACTTCAAATTTTTTTGATGTATGTGTTTCGTGATACTAGCCACATTTTGATTTTTGCTAGCATTTCCGCTGACTTTCTTGAATATTGCTAGCTATTGGATTTACTAATGTATTCCAGTTCCGCTTGACTGCATTCTGAATATCTGCTTATTCTCTTTTCACTAATTTATGAAATCTCTCTCTCATTATTACTACTTTTTTTATGAATCACTTTATGCTTGAAAGGTTGTGAGTGTTATACAAGTACAGGATTAACTGGAAGACATGCGAAATTGAGGGGGAACGATTTCATGTGAAGCTATCTGAGCACAAGACTCAGGGGGAATCAATTCAAGACGTTCAAGACTTCAATGGTTTACCGCATCAAAAGGGGGAAACTGTTAATGCTATTTTGATCGGCAAACTCAGTTTCAAACTGACAAGCACAAAAAGACCAATATCTGAAGACGCAGTTAGTCCTAAACCGAGAAAGCAAAGAAAGAAGATAGAAGATATTAAGTAAGATTTTATCTATCTGTTAAGATAAATAAAATCTTCAACTGACTTGTAACTTAAAAACTCGATATCTATAAAATAAGCGGAGAGACTAGGGTTAGAGGGTAGGTTTTACGGATGAGAAAAACCAAGTGGGAAACACGGGAAACACGATAGGGATTGTTATGCGAAGCGATTTATAGCAATTGTAATATAGTTCTGGGTTCATAATCTGAAGTTATCCACGGGTAGAACTTCAGGTGCTAGGAGTTAAAGGATAGTCGTTTCTAGACGTGATCTGAGTAATAGTACTCGTGAGAACATAAGGAGTGCAGGGTGTACGTGCTTTACTTGTATCAGGTGTGATACATGTTTTATGTGAAAGTTAGTTAAGCTCTTCTGTTATTCGTGTTCTCTGTTCTTCGTCAGTCCTATACTAAGACGCATTATACACTAGCGGTAGGATTCTACATACCCCATCTTACTCTTGCGACGGCCGCCTCCTGACGTTCCCTTGTGTAGTAAAAACAGCCCCCAAAGGGGGGTCAGCACGAATGCTGGTACGATCCTCTCATGGCCCCCAAGCTAACGTGGCTACGACGACTAATTGTCGATAGCATGGAGGTTGATTAGATGCACAACATAATAGTAGGTGCAATAAAACAAACCAATTATGAACAATCAAAGTTCAAACACAATGAATGACTTAAATGCGTTCCCTTAATTAGTGAGTCAATTATTTCACTCCTTAAGTTACGTTTCCTCTTAATCTTAGTCCATCCTTATTTTACCTCAATCTTAGTCTTATCTTAGTCTTAAAAACAACCATCCTTTAAAAAGGAATGGATGTAGCTTATCTCAGTCTTATAATACAAACCATCCTTTAAATAGGAATGGTTGCAACTTATCTCAACCTTATCTTATATATGCCAACCGTTCTCTCATTAGAACTGGTTAGCCCTTAGTTCGTTGTTTATTTTCGTAGGGCTTGGTTAACCCTAGCCAGCAGCAGGTCACTTACGGCAATAAACAACATTCTTAAATTATTGGGGATGTAGGCTAGATCCCCCCACGCCATCTTAGTATGCCTCCCTCCTAGAACAAGTAGTCTGAGGAGGCCGAGTCTGTATGTCGACTCTAGGCGACGAGCCCGAAGACAAGTCGTGTTTGGAAGTCGGTATCTGACAAGGATACCGACATCCCCAATACACATGTGCCGGTACCATTCCGGATTCCTCACTCCCCCCCAAGTTCCAGTTAGTAATAAGTCTTAAGTTAATGTTTGTTAGTTAACCTCTTTCGGTTACTAAGTAAACAATATTTGGGAGTGTTCCTTAATCTCACACAATACTTTACTAAACACTAGTTAGTAAGTTCCCACGTAAGTTGTGTTAGTTTTCAAACATCACACAACAATACAATCAACATAATCTTCCGGTTGCATGCTTTATCTTTTTTAGTGAGCACACAAAACAAATAGCACACAAGCCGAGGGACACCTCGTTAGCAAGCAGGTCACAAGAAGAACTGTACCGTTCACCGTCGGTTGTTGCTTGTTTAGTCTCCTTCCGGGTCCCAATTCACAAGTCCTAAAACATTCATTCAGTTTTAGGTTATTTGTAACACCCCTACAATGGACTTCACAACTAATTGAAATCGCAGCGGAAATAAACAACTAAACATTAACTAAACGCTTCGTGCTACAACGCCGTCAACCACCCACGTGGTATACAAGGCAGAATAAATACAAGTGTACCGGTCTGATGATCAGACTCCCGAGCATAGAACTAACCATAAATACATCAATACAATACCGAGTATTTAATTACATTCCTTCACAGTAAACTGTCAATATACCGCCACAGTAGTATCAACGGATCAAAATATAATGCCACGGGAGCACAGTCGCATCCCGGGGCTCAATATCCAAAATAACCAAAAGTACAACTGCAGCCTAGAACCTACAGCCACTCTGCTTCCTCGATCCTCATCCTGCAGTAAAAATATGGAGCCCCCGAGGGGGTCAGCAACCCTTGGCTGGTATGGTTAACGCGCAGCCCATCGGCTACCGGGATACGCGCAACTAATTGTAATGATAACATGGCATTCATTTTAAACATAACATAACATAACATAATATGTGTCATAGCATCAATATGCATAGCACAACATCACATACACAGTGGATTCTCTTTCCACATTAGCAAACCAGGAAGGTAAAACAACATAAGAGCCTAGAGAATGATTCACCCTCATGTTAAGCTCGTTACACACACTCATTACCGTTCTGTTATTCGAACGAGTAACTTAAGTCACAGATGGTTCGGATATAGTGACCCGAACACACCACACAAACACATGTTCCCACTAAACCGATCATAAGTCAGAATAAGTAAGCTTTGGAGGAAGCTAGCGGGAGATCGAACGCCAAATTAAGGAGAACAATCTTAACAACATAAGAGTCGAATCTGATTCAGATATCTACTCTTAACTTACATGCATGACCGGAAAACCGGATTCCTCACTTCCCAGTTAGCACTTGTTAGAAGTTCACGGTGGAACTTAACAACAAATACACAACAGGTGGTACGCACGTTAGACACACACAAGGGAAATGAGTCACATCATAACATCACAATAATATGAACAACGGTAAACTCATTACATGGTTAAGTCTTATAACGTCATAAACACACAGAAAAACAAACAACACACAAGCCGGTGTAAACCGGTAGGCACAGACTGCAAGAAAACCATACCTTGGTCCTTGCTGCTTTTGTTTTCCTCCGTAGGCAACTCCTATACACGTTTAGTAACGTCGGTTAATTAACTTATTTAACTCCCTAACTACTAAGTATTTTACATGATTATATGACATGTTTTAATGCTTAAACTTACCCTTGATTACCTTCATTATACCCCCTTGGGTTAACTACTAAAACCACATTTAGTTTGTTTCTTTTTTTTTTAAATTTTTGGTCAGACCGACCCACGACCGACCCAACCCATTGGGTCGGTCCCTTACAGAAATTTTTTCCATCTTTTAAAATCTACCCGACCGACCCAACACCTTTCCGACCGACCCATAGCCCTCTGGGTCGGTCCATTACAGAACCTATTTTGTTCTTCGTTTTTAGCCCGACCGACCCACCGACCGACCTAACCCCTTGGTCGGTCCACTCCAGAGACTCATCCGGTTTTTTTAAAAGAGGCCGACCGACCCAGCCAGGGTCGGCCCCTTGGGTCGGTCAACCACAGAACTTGTCTAAACTTGTCAAATCTTCTCCAAATTTTTCCTCAACCCTACTAACATGTTTCTACACCATCAAACACGCTTAAACCTTCATACAACAACCACCAAACACATTTTCTCACCCCTTAAACACTTACTCTTTTTCTTACAAAATCTCTTATACTATAATGTTTTTCCTTAGACTTCTAAGTGGTGTTTCTTACCTATGATAGCAACTCTCCCAAAATGTTATCTCACCACTATAACATCATCTCCCAAGCATCTTTTCTCACAAAACAAAACTCCTTTATGCCTTTCTTGTAATTTCTCCACAAGTTAACACCTTCTCCTTGAAGCACACTATTTCCTCATTGTTTACCAAAGTTTGCATGAGTCTTACCAAATCCCGAAATGACTTTGGTGTATTCCAAAACACTCATTTGATTACTAAATACTCCAAGATGATGCCCAAATCCTTTTAGCCCTCTAGAACACCTTAATACTTGCTTTCTTCTCTTTCACTAGGACAACACTTAACCATTCTAAACATTTCCTAACATACCAAACACATTTTAAACCCTTAGAACTTCTTGTTTGTTACCTAAATTTTGACATGAACCCTCCTAGAACATTAGTAACCCAAAACACCTTGTTTTCACCATCAAACAACCAAGAACACTAAAAATCCTTCAAACACATTCTTATACACAAACTTCACACACTTAGCACTACATCACAATATAGTGCATAGTTTAAATTGCATGGCACTTAGGCCCTTAAATAACATGGCTCTTAGGCCCTTAAGATGCAAAAATCATAAACACTGAATTTCCCACATTATATTTGCCTTTGACCTGCAAATACACTCAACCATACATATGCCTTTTACTAAGCCCTTGAGGGCATTTTACTAAGTCATTCACCATTGGCTCCTTAGATCATTTCAATAAGCAATATAAGCTCATTTCTCCTAAGACATTAAACCACATTAGGTTAGCACATTTACCTCTTTTTCCCTCACAACTTCTTTCTTGTTTCCTTGTTTAAAATCGGCTAGGTATTTGATTCCTTGTCAACTACTAAACAATATACAAGCAATGTAATGAGACAAGCTCCAAGCTTAAACTCATTGTAAACCCTAGGTTTTTCATTGTTTCAAAAACATAAAGATAGTTGTTTTACCTTGGTCTTTGAAGAGAGTTTGAATATCTATCAAGAGAGGACTCCACCAAGTCCTTGAAAGGTTGGAATGAAGCTAACAAAGCCATATAAAGAGCACCTTCAATGGGCATTTTAGGTCAACAACAAAACATGGAGGAAATGAAGTTTTTATTTGAGATTCCTTACCTAGAAGCAAAGGAGAACAATAATATGTAGAAATATAAGCTCAAGCTCCTTCAATGGTGGAACTCCATGGCACCAAAATGGTGGTCTTGGAATTGTGAGAAGATAGGAATAAAGAGCTTGATAAGACAAAGAGAATGGTGGTGTTTGTTTTTGATTTGGTTAAGTAAGCTAGGAAATACAAGTGGTCAAAGATGGAGTCTTGGTGTGTACTATTGCAAACCGTAAATGGAGAATGAAGAAGAGGTAGAAGAGAGCTTGCAACCGTGTGAAATGAAGAAGGAAGGGAGAAATGAAGATGAGTTTTTCTTTTAGAAGATATTTATACCTTAAAGTAAATAGTAACTTAAGTAGTCTTCTTTATTTACTTAACATGTTAACAAGAGTGGTGAGTCACCACACTTACAAAAACCGGCCCCCAATAGTTACCTAGGGTGTTTTTAGTCTTTTTTTGATCAATTTAATTACTTATAACAACATATGTTACAAACTAGCTTATTTTAGTACTATTCACTAAACAAGGCACATAGAAGTGAAATTTTTGATTTCCCATTGATATAGACTTCCAAATGTGATACTATATAGTACACATGTTAATTAAAGAGTAATGATGGACATTTAGCCATTCAAAACTCATTTACAAGACAATTTTTCAAAAATGTGCTTTAAGACTCCTTAAAGCACATTTTATGTTTTAACTTGTTTTCAAGCTTGGTTTTCTTTGGTAATTGGTTTAATATGTTCATTAGTATATAAACAATGTCTTGGTAAGTTCATTAGGTCTTAACCAAGCTTATCCCAAGCATAGAGCCCATTTTGGCCTTTATTGACCTTAAAGCACATTTTGTGTTTTCTATTGTTTAAATTTGTTTACTAATGTTTCTAAGACTCTTTTTTTGTCTTAATATAACATATTTAAATGTTTAGACAACATACTAAGGTTTGGGGTATTTCAATCTACCCCCTTAAAAGAACTTTGTCCTCAAAGTTCACACTTCCACATATCCTAAATGTTAGAACACGGGAATACATATAAACAATATTTCCATACAACATTAACAACAAACTTACATAACATTGGACACAAAGTCCATACAACATAACATCGGACACAAGGTCCATACAACATATACAACATCATCAACATCATTCAGACACAACGGTCTGTAACATGACAACATAACATAGACGATGTATTTAAATACACGTCGTACACACATAACCGAAACGGCTCTACCCCCCTTAAAAGGGGTACGCCCCGTACCCTATACACATAAACACTAAGAAGTAAACAATGACGGGTACTTCGCCTTCATCTTATCTTCCAGCTCCCAAGTGGCCTCCTCAACGTCCTGGTTAGACCAAAGAACCTTCACCAGTCTCACAAACTTATGGCGAGTGTCTCGAGTCTTAGTATCCAGAATCCGTACCGGAGTCTCCACTGATCGCATGGTCGGCTCTAAGGTTAGCCTTTCAGGCTGAAGCACATGAGACGGATGAGACATATACTTCTTCAACTGGAACACATGAAATACATCATGTACCTTGCCCAGCTCGGCGGGTAGATCAAGTCTGTAAGCTACCGGGCCGATCCGCTCCGTCACAACATAAGGCCCCACATATTTTGGGCTCAACTTGCCTTTCTGGCCAAAACGAAATACTCCCTTCATGGGGATTGTAACACCCCTACCATTAATACAGTGCTTACCGTCCAATTTCCTTACATATCAGATACACGCAGCGGATATATGCTTACATACAATGGTGATACAATGCCGTTAGTCACCCACGTGACTAACAGGCTACTACTTCTACATACAGCATCGGTCTGATGGACCGGAATCCGAGTACTACAAGTCTACAATACATTCTCCGTTTACCAAATACAAATACTGCTTTTAAGTATATACAAGTCATTACATACATATCCTATTACACAATACACATAACAACATATATGATATCAATATCTACTACAATCATATTATATCATATATTCAGATTATATCACAACATCATAATTATATTCTTTCATATTATCTCATGCATTGTAGGTACATACTAATGTTCACTCATCGTTATCTCATGTATCACCAAATCTACTACTATTCATATTTCATGAATACAAACTATTGTTCAAGACTACGGAACAATGTAAACAAGCACAAGTAAGTGCAATATGTCCGATTCATGCATTTATCTTATTGGTGTCAAGTAAGCACACAATCGGGGTAACCAGATTAGGATACAGGGCATGAAGAATCATACCTTTCACCGTTGTACTTGTATCCAACGTCCTCCGGTGTTCACAATCAATTCCTATTATATCATGCATTGAATGATTAAATCTAACTATCATTATCTTAGCTCAATTGCTCTTAGTATGTTTACTAGTTCATACTTACTAAGTCCTTATGCTTCCTACACTTACACATTACTTACCTATCTTCATTACCTTAAGTTTTATTTTCTTACTTACTATTAGCATGCTTTCATACATGCACACTTATATATATATGTGGGTATACATATATATATATATATATAATTATTATTAATTGAAATAATAATTCTCTTTTTTTTTTTGACTGGACCGGACTTGCGACCGACCTTGCAAGTCCGGTCCATTCCAGTAGCCTTTATTACGCAAATTTCCTGGTCCGACCGAACTTGCATGTCCGGTCACAAGTTCGGTCCGTTCCAGAAGGTTTCATCGGGGAACTTTTCTGGTCCGACCGAACTTGCAAGTCCGGTCGATTCCAGTAGGTTTCAGACGGGAAATTTTCTGGTCCGACCGAACTTGCAAGTCCGGTCGCAAGTCCGGTCGATTCCAGTAGCTTTCCCGTCATTGTAAATCTGGGCTCGACCGATTTGCAAGTCCGGTCGCAAGTCCGGTCCGGCCCAGTATTTGCATTTTTATTTCTGTTTTCAGTCCCCTCTTTTGCCCATTACTTCCCCATTGTTCCTACACTTAATCCCACATGTTATAACACTAATTTAACCTTCTAATACACCTTAGTTCATCCACCAAACTCCTTACTAAATCCATCAATCAATCTTACACAAATTCCTCACTTCTTTCCCAACCAATGTAACAGTTTTTGTTTTACCTATGCTACAGATTTTTGTTGCAACTCCTACCACTCAATACTTCCTCTATCAATGTCACTCCTAGCATCCCCATATACATCTCCAAACAACCACAACATCTATACCCAAGTCCAACACTCTTTTTACCAATTCTTGCACACTAATTTTTTTTTTCCAACTTCTCCATACATTCTTATATCCTTTTGCTACAGATTTTCACACTTCTTGTTTCTCTTACTACAACTACCTCTCCATCACTACTAACATACCTACTACTCCAATACACATCTGGGTTCTCCCATTCACCAAGCCATCCATAAATGTACATTTCCCACCAAAAATTTGCCATAGCTCACCTACTTTTCCTTACTTCTCCACATACACATTTTCACCAAAATCATTCCTATTCTAGCCACACCCATACAAGGGTCCTACCAGCATTAAGCAAATATAAATCCTTCCCAATACACCAATACTCCATCAAACATCAATACTAATACTCATACACAACCATTTGGCTCCAAGGCCTACATTTCACATACTAATGCACAAATACTCAAACTTACTCACAATTACTCAAACTTCCAATACTACAATACCAATACAATAGTTTAGGTTCTTTTATTTGTTTACCCATTCCATTACTCTAATGCATAAATTAACATTAAGAGGGAGCTCTTACCTTGAGCTTATATTTCTTCATTCCCTTTCCAATTCTCCTCTTCTTTCTTTCTTGCCCAAATCGGCCATATGGGGAATGGAGTTACCAAACTCCATTCCCACCACCCAAAGCACATAAAACAAGTGCAATTAAACTACTAATCCTTAAATTAGTGCTAATTCATTTAAAGTGTTAAAACACAATTTCTAGGGTTTACCATTTGAAGCTTTTAAGAGGGGTTTTAGCCCTTGGTTCCAGAAGGTGAATCCACCACCATTGCAAGGTTGATATTATGCTCAAAAGAGAGAGAAAAACAAGGCATTACAAAGAGCCAAAATCGGCTACCAAAGGAAAATGGAGGAAACTTGAATCTTTTATGGAGATTTATACCTTGTTGGAAAGAGGAGACTCCAAGCTCCATAATGGTGTGTTTTTCTCTTTGAATGGGGTATACCCACGAAAATGAACTTCCTCATTTTTGGATTTTGAAAAGAGAGAAGTGTAGAGGATGATGAGGGGAGTTCAAATATGTAGTTATTTTTACCTTTGGAGTTCAAGTGGAGCTAGAGTATGTGGAGGAAGGGAAGAAGCCATGGGAGGCCATTGGAGCTTCTTGAAATCGCCCAAGCCAGAGAGAGAGGAGGGAAAATCGGTGAGAGGGGGAAATGGGAGAGAGAAGAGGGAAAGGTGAGAATGAGAGGTGAGAGAGTGTTATTTTACTTTTTGTACTTTACTCTTTTACTTTTTGATTTACTTATTTGTTATCTAGTTACATGTGTGTGTGAGGGGTTATTTAACCCATTAAAAACCGGCCCCCTTACTGTTATACTAGCTGGAGCGTTTTTCGTCTTTTACAGAAAACGCTCGTTATTTTACCCGGTTTAGGTACTATTCACTAACCGGGCCCGTTTTCCGGAATTTCCTCGTTAATTATTTTTATTGACTATTAAGCTCCCTTAAATGCTTAATAATTATTATTTAATGATTTATAATTTTTACGGGTCCGTTTGACCCCTTAAAGTCACGTTTTCGGTTTTCTCGAAAAACGCGCTCTAAAGCTCTATTAGTGTTTTAATTCATTATTTGGATCCGTTTTCTTCGGGAGTTGTTCCCATATATTATTTAGGTCTTATTAAACCTTTGGAATCCATATAATACGCTAACCGAGGTCTCATACCTCCTATGGTTACTTAACGCTTATTTAGCGTTTTTCGCCTTTTAAGCGTTTCTTTATTTCTTTTGGATTTATTTTCCTTACAATATTAATTAGGCATTATTAGGCCCTTAAATACATATTAGAATTATGTTAATCCCTGTATTTAAGTTCGGGGTATTTCAATCTACCCCCCTTAAGAACTTTGTCCTCAAAGTTGTTCGATGTTACGGGATTACTATGCTTACTCATTCATACATGTCTAATACCAAACGTCACACATTCTTCCTCCTTACAATTCCCAAATCCATTACTCACGGTCTCTACATTCCATACCATATGAATGTACTATACTCACTCCAATCCATATTACTACCAACCATCCGGTTCCACATTACCAATTTATACATACATACAATGCAAGGCTATCCCCAAAGCGATGCAATACACATTCCAATCCCACAGGCGCTCAGGTCCTCTAGACACGGGACTCCTCTATGTCCCGCTGCCCTTGGAATTATACCACATACTACCTTACTATCTTCTTCGGTATTCACTTCTAACACATCCTCGTTCTCCCTACTAAAGGAATTCTTCCACCACTACCAATTAAAATTTCTAAAACATACGACTCCATGTTCCAATTTATATTCATTACTTCTATCCTATGTGTGATTCTTGTGACCACTTGAGGGGAGCTTCAAGAATCATTCGACCCTGATGTGATCAGCATCAGTGTTGAACTATCTTTCCACCCCAATTTGTGTTCGGTTTCCCTTGATCTGATCAGGATCAAGTTCGACTTCCCACATCAGTTTCAAACAAGCAATTAATTCAATTATTTTCATGTTTTATCTTTTTACTCTTCCTAGTCATTCATACATCTCCAAAGGATGGAATCAGTCCATCAATCATCCTCACTCTATTTCCCCATTGCTTTACTCCATGGTTCAATCCTAATGCTCATTTCCTCAACCTTCACTACTTCCATCCATTACTCACCATCATATCCTATATTCTAACTACGGAATACTACACTTATAAGATTTAGTTGGCTTCAATTGTTTCACATATTTTACTTACGATTCCACTACTCATAAACTTCATTCATCTACTATCCTCATTCATTTTGTACTACTTCTTCAAAGGTTACAATACTTGTGGAGCTCCGTCCACTACTCATTACTTTTCTTTTACTAATACTCTTACGCTGGTGTTACAAGGTAGGTACATTCCTCCTATGGTATTTGCATGTTTAATGCCTAGTTACCATAATTACAATATGAATGAGTACTTATGTTTATTTAACATAGTACCAATCATCAATTTGATTCTCATTTGTGCTATGCACATTACGGTTTAAGTGTTTTATTCATAAAACTTGCATTAAGCGGTTTTCGCTCTACCCCCCTTAAAAGGGATTACGCCCACGTAATCTACCATATGTTATTATTATTAAACATTGGTTTAATCAATTTGGGCAATCTGAAGCGTTTAGCTTCACTACGGTGTACTATAGCATATGCTCTGGTCAAAGGGTCTTAACCATACCAATGGTTTAGTCTTTGCACCAAGAGTTCCTATATGAGTTTATTTAACTCATATTAATTCGGTTCTAGCCTAATCGGCTTCAAGGCATTAATAGCCATTTGCCATACTTACTAGGTATATTAATCTCCTAGCTAGGGCCCACTAGCTTCTGCTGCGCGACCCTGATAGCTTGGGTTCCTTACCCTTCGTGTTATCATTAATGTGCTATACATCACCTTTTTATCCGTCTATTATGGGAATAAGGTTTACTAGACAAATGCGGTATTCTTTTACCGTGTTTGAACTCAATGAGTTTAAGACTTATAACCAGCTCTCTGGTAATCTACTGCACATGCTTTTCGTGCTTCCGGATTATTCACTAAGTTCTTCCGACTTATTGTCGGGCGAGGTTAAGTCACCACTTAGTTGTAGTGCTTCCTCTGTGTCACTAGCTTCTGAATCTACCAGTTTCCTGGTTCAGTACAAGTGTTCTTTACTTGTATGACCTTGCATTTCTATGCGTCGGTCCTAGTGACTTTCTTAAGTCTCCTTTCGCCTTTTATTCCATTGGAATTCACATCTATGACTGTTAGTGTGTGTTACACTCTTCGTGCTTCTTTGGCCTTAGGCCGCACGGTTTGTTGCTAAGCTTGCTTAACTGGCTTATGCCGTGTTTGTGGTGAAAAGAAGATTTACTACGGTTTACATTCTCCATATCCCTAACCATCTCATTAGATCATTAGCTGAACAAGTGCAATGCCAAAACACTCAGTCATACAGAGTGCAGAGGCGTAAACGCTTGGCAGTAAGTCACTTATGTGATAGGAAGGAATATTTCCGTGTGTCATCTCGTACTTATACTCCGTGTCATTGTCTGCTACTCCTCCTATCGGTCGCTTGTTGCGCACCGTATTCTTACTCATTATACAACATCGTTTTACTGTTTCTGTTACTGTGATAGTTTCTCTTTACTCATTGCCATTGTCATTGGCACCATTCCTTATGGTATGAATACCCTGGGGTTTCCAATGTTCGTGTGTATGACGGTTGTTGTAGCATACCGCACTACTACTATCTTCCCATTGTGGGGATGTTTTATTTCAGTTTAGGTTTCATGTGTAGGTTGCTTACCTCACATTATTTCATCATTTGTGATACAATTCACCAAGTATCTTGGTTGACCAAGGATGAGATAACTCATCGGGTCATAAGCTCTCTTGAGCGTTAATCATTCATGGTGTTCAATGTGTGTTCACATTAACTGCTTTGTTAATTATTGCCTTTCGGTGTTGAGCATTGGTTTAGGCTCTGGCTGTGTAGTTTTGCTTGTATGTATACTACCAGGACATCCCATGAAACTTCAAGGGTTTTCTGGTCCCGTTCTCCAATTGGAGGGTATTCTATCACTGACAAGTGAAGGTTCTTGTTGAGGGTTTGTCTCCACTCATAGGTCTAATGACAAGGTTAGCTATGTTGGTGTTTACGCAATGGTCCACCACATGTTTAGGTGTATATGGAGTATGCTTACTCCCTTAAGTCGTAATGGTTTGGAAATCTCATTTCCTTATCCCATCATCCCTTGGCAATATCTATTGCGTGGTTTTATTGTTATAGTAGATGGAAGCCTTTTCTAAGGGTTCACATCATCACCGCATTAGTGGTCTTTGGTTAACGAGGGGTACCTTCCCTTGGGTTTCTCGTAGTGTCCAAGTGTGGACTAGGCCAATGTTGGCATTACCATGATTCTCATGCCTCTGTGCTACCATTGCTACAGAAGGCATGGCGGTAATTAAGAACTCCGTCAACTGTATACTAGGCTGATGCTCTAGTGACAGTGACATTGAGTTGGCCATTACTCCAAGCCACTCAGAGTGTTTGGTTTGAATTTATGGTCCAGTTGTTGATTTCTTGTCGTATGAGGCAATATTTCTTGCAAGTCTTGTTAGTAATGGTGTGGGTTTTGCAACCGTTTAAGGTTACACACCATCAGGTTTATGGCTTTAGAGCCATATTGCTGCAGCTATGCTCTTTGCAAGCTGCTTATGCATGTTTCCACTCCATGTATACCGTCATAGGTTGGAGGTATTATTGGGCTCCATGGTAAGTCGTGGCATCACGCTTCCGTCATAGGAGACCTTTTAGGCAAATGATGTTAATAGGTGTCTCTCAGTATCTTAGGGCATTTCCGTTAAGTGAAATCCCTTCGGTCCTAACCGAGTGTTCGTTCTAACTTTCGTGCTTTTATCATGTCGCTGTTGTTGACTGTTGCAATGCAGACACCCTTCAAGGATTGCTCCTGGGTGTTGGTGTGAAGCATGCCGTTACATCCGGCTAATGTTATGACATGTTGTCCACTGTACCTTCTTGTGGTATTGTACTTGAGTTGTCCCTTTTGGGTCATGACGTCTCCCGTCCTTGGGTAGACTGTTTATGCTTGTTCCTAGTGTTGAGACTAGGTTTGGTATTCCCTTCAATGATGGATTGTGCTTCGTGGTAATCTTGTGATTGCTCTTGGGAATTCTGTCCCGTTTGTTGAGCATTGTTAGGTTCACGTTAGGCATTCGCCTTACTGTGTTTAGGCTGGGTATTCCATCCAGCTGTCAGGTAGTTGCTTGGATTATTTGAGACATATCCAATGTCTATACTTATTAATCTGTGCTTTTTGCACTTCCTAGTTCTTATTCCTCATCTTCAGATGGATTCTCTGAGTTCCTTGATACTTGATCCTCTGAGGTGTCCAGCTGTTCTAATTGAACTCACTGATGGTCCGTAGAACGGAGTTGACTACTTCCCGTGTGTCGTACACTACATGTATACATACGTGGGGTACCATGTTGATACGTTACCACTTACCCAACTATATGTCGGGCCCACAAGCTCCTTCGGAGTGCGGTTGTCCCACATCCCGTAACGGGTATACTCGTAGTGTTCGTCACACGCCTAGGTGAAGTATTCTGTTGCCAACTCCTCTTGTATCATCCTATGATACTCACCATAATGCTGTTGATCTGGTTTTAAAATCCAAGGTTTTTAAAAGAGGGTTGTGGTTTTGAAAAGAAAATTTTGGGTTTTAAAACAATGGTTCGGTGTTAAAAGAAATCTCTCATGGCATAGCCACGTTTGAGGTCTTGACCAAGTCTAGCTTCTCGCTGACTGGTATGTACTAAGTACAGCGGTCGGGCCGTTAGGCCTTTCCAAGGTTCCATACGTCTGGTTGTTAGGATGTGTGATCCTGTGGTTGTTTCGTTACAGTCACCGTACATTACTATGTACTTGTGACGTGTTAGTGTCCCTTTACATATTTCTGTCTTACTGCACTTGCCGTGGCAAGTGCGTGGTACTGGTGGTTTTTGAGTAATCCTATACCAATCACGGTATGGTTTCCACTTGTGTTTATTAGTCTTGTTGGCGCTTCCCTCGATCTTATTGATCTATAATTGGTATACTCGCTCCTTTAGGTAGCTTCTTGGTGGTCTAGACATGGCTGTCGTAGATCTGGGTACTTCTCCACTCCTTGGAGGTTCCCGTTCTATTTGGTTTAGTGTCGCTCCTTGTGGCTCGTTCCCACACATTTGTGGTGGTTACTGAGCCTTCCTTGTTTAGGCACTACGCTTGTAGTCCTATTGGTTATATCTCATGGTTGTTCTTGTAGTTGTCTGAGCTATATTGGCCAGGTGTGCAACCTTAATGGCATTATAGTTTTGGAGTTAACCGCTTCCGACTATGTCCTTAGTCGGCTAGCATACCGTTGGTGGTATTATTCAAGTATTACTAACCCGTAGACTTGTGTCTCGGGTTCCGTTACTGCTCCCTTTTTCATTCCGTTGCACGGTTAGTGCTTCCGTCCTGCTGTTGGTTGACTAGCTAGGTTTCGCGACTGCTAAGCAGTCGCCCCATGCTGTTGCAAGTTATAGCCTCCTCGTGGTTGGAGTGCTTATTCCCCCGTTATTATGCGGGCATTATTGTTCAACCGGGATTCATCTCCGGGTCTTCCATTTCTTGGAATCTACTACGTGTCGGTTCTTGTTTACTGTGTGATTGCTTCACCACTGCCAGATCGGGTTTTCCCGAGTATGAGAAGGTTTTTCTTCTCTCTGGCGTCCTTTCCCAAGTTATACAATAGGGTTAGTGGAGGGCGGGTCTGGTATTGTAGGTATCCGGTACTCACCGGTAGTTCCTAACTAGCATATCTCTAATGCTAACACTCAGCCCTTAGCCCTAAGCTTCTAATTCCTAACTCGGTATTCCTAAACTCGGTATTTCCAGTCATCAGAGCGATACTTCGCTCTGATACCACTTTTTGTAACACCCCTACCATTAATACAGTGCTTACCGTCCAATCTCCTTACATATCAGATACACGCAGCGGATATATACTTACATACAATGGGTGATACAATGCCGTTAGTCACCCACGTGACTAACAAGGCTACTACTTCTACATACAGCATCGGTCTGATGGACCGGAATCCCGAGTACTACAAGTCTACAATACATTCTCCATTTACCAAATACTACTACAATCTCCATTCAATACAATACTCCAAGTACAATACAATATAATCTACATACCGAGTTTACTAGGTTCCTTATACAAGTATAATACCTCTTCCAGTTCATACATACTCACTAAGAGACTACCTACTACCCATTCCTCACTACTACATTACTTTCTAATACAAGGGGTGTGCTAGTTAATACACCTCTACATTCTGCTACTACTATCCGATGTAGTCACCGGTCTCGTGCCTTGACCACATTCGCTTCGGGTACCTGCACACTAAAAAATGTCCCCCGAAGGGGTCAGCTTTCGCCGAGCATGATAACCGCATACCCCGCGTACTAGTGAGGGTACGCCGACCACTTGGTCGAATACATGCGGTTCATTTCATTCAAACATACATGCATACATGCTCTTATACACAATACAACAATACTTACACAACATACATACATACATACACTTCATTTCATACAAGGAATACAATAACCATCCCATACATACTTACCTCTTCCGAATACACATACTCATTACATACACAAGATACAATTCTTGTTAGCTTCATTGGTCCACCCGGGTTAATCGGGTGGAGATTACTCTTTTACTCGTTATTCCATACATACATACTACACATACTCATACTCATACTCATACATACTTACTTCTCTTACTCTTACTCAAGTTAAGTCGTCGGGACCTCCGGGCAGGACTACACCGTCCCACCACCGGGATTTACTTGGTTCACTAATCCAGGATGCTACCCACTTAAGGGATTTGGGCCGTGGACCAGTTTAAGAACCAGGAATCGCATCCAACCTCTTGTGTCTCCTCATCCTCACGCGTGGCCGAAGCTATATCGGACTTGTACTCATTCCAATTTACTCACTTAAGTTAGGAGTTAGATAGTTAGGAATTAGCACAAGTCAACATCCAAGCCACAATAATACAATACAAATATACACATACATACGAGGTACAATACTTACAAGTACAATACAAGGTTCAATACCATTCATCATCATTCATATATTTCATGAATTATACAAACTATTGTTCAAGACAAATATCGAGAACAATGTAAACAAGCACAAGTAAGTGCAATATGTCCGATTCATGCATTTATCTTATTAGGTGGTCAAATAAGCACACAAATCGGGGTAACCAGATTAGGATACAGGGCATGAAGAAATCATACCTTTCACCGTTGTACTTGTATCCCAACGTTCCTCCGGTGTTCACAAATCAATTCCTATTATATACATGCAATTGAATGATTAAATCTAACTATCATTATCTTAGCTCAATTGCTCTTAGTATGTTTACTAGTTCATACTTACTAAGTCCTTATGCTTCCTACACTTACACATTACTTACCTATCTTCATTACCTTAGTTTTATTTTCTTACTTACTATTAGCATGCTTTCATACATGCACACTTATATATATGTGGTATACATATATATATATATATATATTATTTATATTGAAATAATAATTTTTTTTTTTTTTTTTTTGACTGGACCGGACTTGCGACCGACCTTGCAAGTCCGGTCCATTCCAGTAGCCTTTATTACGAAATTTCCTGGTCCGACCGAACTTGCATGTCCGGTCGCAAGTTCGGTCCATTCCAGAAGGTTTCATCGGGGAACTTTTCTGGTCCGACCGAACTTGCAAGTCCGGTCGCAAGTCCGGTCGATTCCAGTAGGTTTCAGACGGGAAAATTTTCTGGTCCGACCGAACTTGCAAGTCCGGTCGCAAGTCCGGTCGATTCCAGTAGCTTTCCCGTCTTGTAAATCTGGGCTCGACCGAACTTGCAAGTCCGGTCGCAAGTCGGTCCGGCCCAGTATTTGCATTTTTATTTCTGTTTTCAGTCCCCTCTTTTGCCCATTACTTCCCCATTGTTCCTACACTTAATCCCACATGTTATAACACTAATTTAACCTTCTAATACACCTTAGTTCATCCACCAAACTCCTTACTAAATCCATCAATCAATCTTACACAAATTCCTCACTTCTTTCCCAACCAATGTAACAGTTTTTGTTTACCTATGCTACAGATTTTTGTTGCAACCTACCACTCAATACTTCCTCTATCAATGTCACTCCTAGCATCCCACATACATCTCCAAACAACTACAACATCTATACCCAAGTCCAACACTTTTTTACCAATTCTTACACACTAATTTTTTTCCAACTTCTCCATACATTCTTATATCCTTTTGCTACAGATTTTCACACTTCTTGTTTCTCTTACTACAACTACCTCTCCATCACTACTCATACCTACTAACTCCAATACACACCTTGGTTCTCCCATTCACCAAGTCATCCATAAATGTACATTTCCCACCAAAATTTGCCATAGCTCACCTACTTTTCCTTACTTCTCCACATACACATTTTCACCAAAATCATTCCTATTCTAGCCACACCCATACAAGGGTCCTACCAGCAATTAAGCAAATATAAATCCATCCCAATACACCAATACTCCATCAAACATCAATACTAATACTCATACACAACCATTTGGCTCCAAGGCCTACAATTCACATACTAATGCACAAATACTCAAACTTACTCACAATTACTCAAACTTCCAATACTACAATACCAATACAATAGTTTAGGTTCTTTTATTTGTTTACCCATTCCATTACTCTAATGCATAAAATTAACATTAAGAGGGAGCTCTTACCTTGAGCTTATATTTCTTCATTCCTTTTCCAATTCTCCTCTTCTTTCTTTCTTGCCCAAATCGGCCATATGGGGAATGGAGTTACCAAACTCCATTCCCACCACCCAAAGCACATAAACAAGTGCAATTAAACTACTAATCCTTAAATTAGTGCTAATTCATTTAAAGTGTTAAAACACAATTTCTAGGGTTTACCTTTTGAAGCTTTTAAGAGGGGTTTTAGCCCTTGGTTCAAGAAGGTGAATCCACCACCATTGCAAGGTTGATATTATGCTCAAAAGAGAGAGAAAAACAAGGCATTACAAAGAGCCAAAATCGGCTACCAAAGGAAAATGGAGGAAACTTGAATCTTTTATGGAGATTTATACCTTGTTGGAAAGAGGAGACTCCAAGCTCCATAATGGTGTGTTTTTCTCTTTGAATGGGGTATACCCACGAAAATGAACTTCCTCATTTTGGATTTTGAAAAGAGAGAAGTGTAGAGGATGATGAGGGGAGTTCAAATATGTAGTTATTTTTACCTTTGGAGTTCAAGTGGAGCTAGAGTATGTGGAGGAGGGAAGAAGCCATGGGAGGCCATTGGAGCTTCTTGAAATCGCCCAAGCCAGAGAGAGAGGAGGGAGAAATCGGTGAGAGAGGGGGAAATGGGAGAGAGAGAGGGAAAGGTGAGAATGAGAGGTGAGAGAGTGTTATTTTACTTTTTGTACTTTACTCTTTTACTTTTTGATTTACTTATTTGTTATCTAGTTACATGTGTGTGTGAGGGGTTATTTAACCCATTAAAAACCGGCCCCCTTACTGTTATACTAGCTGGAGCGTTTTTCGTCTTTTACAGAAAACGCTCGTTATTTTACCCGGTTTAGGTACTATTCACTAACCGGGCCCGTTTTCCGGAATTTCCTCGTTTAATTATTTTTATTGACTATTAAGCTCCCTTAAATGCTTAATAATTATTATTTAATGATTTATAATTTTTACGGGTCCGTTTGACCCTTAAAGTCACGTTTTCGGTTTTCTCGAAAAACGCGCTCTAAAGCTCTATTAGTGTTTTAATTCATTATTTGGATCCGTTTTCTTCGGGAGTTGTTCCCATATATTATTTAGGTCTTATTAAACCTTTGGAATCCATATAATACGCTAACCGAGGTCTCATACCTCCTATGGTTACTTAACGCTTATTTAGCGTTTTTCGCCTTTTAAGCGTTTCTTTATTCTTTTTGGATTTATTTTCCTTACAAATATTAATTGGCATTATTAGGCCCTTAAATACATATTAGAATTATGTTAATCCCTGTATTTAAGTTCGGGGTATTTCACATACCCTGAGAATACCTGATCGCCCACGGCGAACTCCAGGTCACGTCTGCGTACATCTACGTATGACTTTTTGTCTATCCTGAGCTGCCTTTCATGTAGCCCGGATCTGGCGAACTTCTGCTGAACTTGTTCTAGATTTATGGTCCTATAATGACCGTCTCACTCGACTCATCCCAGCATAACGGCGTCTGCATGGTCGTTGTACAAAGTCCTGGAAGGGAGACATCTTGATCGAAGCATGGTAACTGTTGTTGTAACTAAACTCGATCAGATGTACTTATCAATCCAACTTGGTCTGAAAGTCAAGTACACATGCACGTAACATATCCTCAATGTCTGGATGGTGCGCTCACTCTGGCCATCTGTCTGTGGGTGAAACGCTGTAATCAATTTCAGTTCGGTACCCAGTGCTTCTCGCGTAGACTTCCAATACCTCGATAAGAATCTGGTATCTCTGTCAGATACAATCGTTTTCGTGTACCCCATGATGTCTTACAATCTCTCTGTCAGAGTTCTGCCAGTTTTGCCACTTTCCAGGTGTCCTTCATCGGTATGAATCGAGCCACCTTGGTCAGTCGGTCAACAATAACCCAAATCATATTCAGACCTCCCCTTGTAGGCGGAAGCCCTACTACGAAGTCCATAGAATGTCATGGAACTTCCACTCAGGCACTGGCATTGGCTGTACCATACCACTAGGCCGTCGGTGCTCAACTTGACCTTCTGGCAAGTGAGACACCTCAATACATAATCATTAACATCCTTTTTCATGCCAGTCCACCAAAATATCTTTTCATACCCTTATACTCTTTGAAGCTCCGGGTGAATCGAAGTAGTAGAACATGGAATTCACTCAATATGTGCTCCTTCAACTCAGCGCTACTCCTTGGTATACACAATCGGCCATTAAGCCTAATCAGATCATCATCGTGGAGTCTGAAGTCATACTTCTGACCCTCGAATGTGCCATCAATAAGCTTCTGCCTGATCTCCAACATATACTGATCCGTCATCTGAGCACTTCGCACCTCTTCAACCAAGCCAGTATGAGGACTAGCGAATGGAGAGAGTGTGCTCGGCGACTCAATGCGTCAGCTACCACATTTGCCTTACCCTCTTTGTACTGTAGGTTAATGTCATAGTCGTTTAGAAACTCAACCCACCTTCTTTGCCTCATGTTCAACTCCTTCTGAGTGAACAAGTACTTTAAACTTTGTGGTCCGAATAAATTGTCACACTTACCCCATACAAATAATGTCGCCATATCTTCAATTCGAAGACAAGGCCCCCATTCCAAATCGTGGGTAGGGTAGTTCTCTTCCTCATGCTTCTTCAGCTGTCGGGAGGCGTAAGCTACGACCTTCCCGTGTTGCTTCAACACACAACCATACCTCTGCCTGATGCGTCGCAATAGACCTCAAAACCATCTGGACCGTCTGGTATAGTCAGGACTGGTGCAGATGTCAGAGCATCCTTGAGACTCTGGAAAGAACTCTCACAGTCGACTGTCCACTCGAATGGTGCATCCTTCTTCATTAAGGAAGTCATCGGCTTCGAGACACTGGAGAAGTCCTTTACAAACCTCCTATAATAACCTGCCAGACCGAGGAAGCTCCTGATATCGGTAACTGTCTTCGGCCTAGGCCAGGTGCGCACTGCATCTATCTTTGCCGGATCAACAGCTATCCCGGCTTCAGAAATCACATGTCCAAGAAAGGATACTTGGTTCAACAAAATTCGCACTTCGAAAATTTAGCATACAACTGATTCTTCCTCAATGTTTGTAACACATTCCTCAGGTGGCTTTCATGCTCACCTCTCGATTTTGAGTACACAAGAATATCATCGATGAAGACTACCATAGACTTGTCCAACTGATCTTGGAACAAGCGGTTCATTAAATCCATGAACTTCGCTGGTGCATTGGATAACCAAACGGCATAACCGTAAACTCATAATGTCCATACCTAGTTCTGAATGCTGTCTTCTCAATGTCACTGTCACGATGGCAATCTGATGGTATCCGGATCGTAGATCTATCTTGGAGAATACTGATGCTCCCCTCAACTGATCAAATAAGTCGTCGATGCGTGGTAAAGGGTACGGTTCTTCACCGTAACTGCATTCAGTTCTCGATAGTCAATACACAGGCGGAGACTACCGTCCTTCTTCTTCACGAAGAGGACCGGCGCTCCCCATGGTGAAACGCTAGGGCGGATAAATCCCTTGTCGAGTAGGTCTCTCAGCTGCTCCTTGAGCTCTGTCATCTCTGCTGGAGCCATACGATAGGGCGCCTTCGCAATTGGTCCGGTACCCGGAACCAAATCAATCTCAAACTCCACTTCCCGTGCTGGCGGCATGCCTGGCAGTTCCTTAGGAAATACATCAGGAAACTCTGACACTACCGGCACTTCTGGACTAAACTCTGGGATCTCTCTATGTCCTGGACATAGCAGAGGCATCACTCCCTCGTCGTAGTTCACGACACATAGCCATGGCGGTGATGATCTGAGTCGAAGGCTCCCTGGGCCTCTGGCGGTAAGATATAGTAACCCCAGATGGACTCCGAAGAAGCAGACGATGCTCGGCACACAGGATTCTGCCCTTGTACCGCTCCAACCAGTTCATCCCGACAATCACATCAAAACCAAGTCCGTCGAACTCTATCAAGTCGATCGGAAACTCTTCACCTCTGATTCGTACAACAACATCTCGGTGGTAGCGGGTACACCTGATCCGCTCTTTCGACGGGAGAGTGACTAGGAAGTCTGGCATCTCATCACCGTCTAACCCCAGCCTCTTCGCAAAGGATAGCGAAATAAATGTATGTGAGGCTCCGGAGTCGAACAAGATCGAAGCGTCCACGCCATTGACTGGAAAGGTACCGGTGAGGATTGTGCCGCTCTTGCCGGCTTCTGCCTCATTGCAGACACTCAGGGTACCTCCCGTTCCGAGTGAGACAGCCTAATTCATTGGCAAAATAATAAGTATTGGGTAACAACACGGTTGATATACTTCAACAACTCCACTTTATTCATTAACACACTCTTCTTACATTATACGTTGGTTTACACTGTTTAACATAACTAACACATACATAACATCCTTAACATACACTGGCTTAACACATTACATAATTATACAAGGCTTTAAAACTGTCTGAAGGTTAAATTCAAACGTCCGGGTTTCATGTGTGTGGCATTGATCACTGCCGACGGTGCGGTATTCAGTTTGATCTTCCTGATGCCATGATATAGCATCCTCGACTGCCCACCCATGATTAACACATCTCCTGATTTTAGTACCTAACTTCTTGCGAGATCAGCACGCTTCTGCTCGCCATATATAAACACTGCGGTATCACCAATGGACCAAGACACCACGGGTACTCCCTTACTTAGAGACTCGGGTGACTCGTCCTTATCTTGGTGTAAACCTAATCGTCCACCTTTCTGGTAGAAGTTCACAATACACAAATCTGCTTTAACACTTGGAATTGAATCCGTTTCAACTTGCTGAGCAATTCCCACGGCGTGGTTAACGACCGCAAGGAACTCCTCAGGTATCATCGGTACAATTGCTCCGTCTTCAGCTCGCACTTCTTGATATGTCTTGGTGTAAGGATTCCAGTCCTTACCCATGCACATCATCTTCAATTTCATTCTTGATCCGCTCGGGTATTCAGGTGTGTAGAAACCTCCAGGTGTTGCTCCAAGTTCATTGCATCGTCTGATGATATGGACTTGTGCTTCCGGTGTCAGGTATCCATTTAAGAGTATCATACCTGGCTGGATAACCTGACATTGCTCCATTGGAAAGTCGGTGATGTTGATGGTGGTTTCTTCGGGTTTGGTGTGGGTGGGATTGGATAACATATATTGAAGGTTCCTTTAAGTTTAGAGTTACCTAATTAGGTGACTTTCACACTATACTTTAACTCTTTACTCACATATAATACACTTGGACTCACTAACACATACATGCATGAAATGCGGTATGCAATCACTTATTTCATTCAACATTAGGCGGTACCTGGTCTAGAAGAGGGCCCTGGCGCCTCAGACCGGTCCACCACATTCAGGGTGGCCTTGCTAGGTCCCGACCCTTTCCCCTTCTGGGAATCAGTGTGCCTCTGATCTGTGGGTGGCTGGTTAGCCGTCTTCGGGCCATCAATAGTCGCTGTGGCCTTACCCTTCCACTGCCCCTTGGGCTTGTTGACTCTGCTGTTGGGGTTCCGGTAACACTCATAGTCACGGTGACCCCACTTCTCGCAGTAACGACACTGCACGTCGTTTCCCTTGCAGTCCTTGCCGGGGTGGTCTCCGTTACACCACTTACAGTAGTAGTGGCGCTCCGGTCCAGAACCCGTGCTAGCTGCTATCACAATACACAATCAATACTTATTTCACAACTTAACAACATACACTTCAACTTGTCACACATGATTAAATAATTACCCTTAGGTGGGTAAGAGCGTAGGGGTTTCGCCATAAGCATATGTGAGCTTCAATGGCTCCTCAGCTGTGGTGGTTTGGGCTTGGCCCTTGTCACCCTGGTGCTGACTCTTCTGGGGCTGGGGATAAGGTTTCTTCTTCTTCTTTCCTCCCCCGTACCCCTGCGGACTCTGGCCCTCGCTCGTGGCCTTGCGCTTGTGCGCATTCTCCTCGTCCCTCAGACGGACGGTAATCTCAACCTTAGCAGCGGCATGATAGCACTCCTGAATTTAGGATGTCAGTCATGCCCCGCAAAACATACTCACAAACTCACATTAATACTCACTTATGGATTACACTTATTCACATCACACTTCATTCAAATTACCTGCAAGGTAGTATACTCAGCTGGCCCCATCCCATAGCGAAGACGGTGGCTGAGACCGTTGTAGAAACGGTTTACCAGCACCCGGTTCGAGTTCCCCCAGTCCGGTAACAGGTGGATAAGACGGTGAATGCAGTGTAGTACTCATCAACCGACATCTTGTCCCCCTGCCTCAGACTATCCAGCTCCAGGCGCTTGGCCTCTTGAACATGCACAGGGTAGTATTTGGCTCGCAGTAGAGCCGTGTACTCCCTCCAACCAAACTGAGGATCCGCCATCCGGTCCTCTCTCACAAGCTTCCACCAACTTGTGCCGAACCCTTCAGGTAGTAAGCGGCAAGACGGACCTTGGCCCCAGCAGGCACATCCAAGGTCTCGTAGGCGGTCTCCAACTCGGAGATGTACGCCTCCAGCTTACGTGGGTCGGTCTCCCCATGAAACGACGGGGGTCTCAAGTCTGCCAATGCCTTGACCCAGTTGGTCTCTCGTGGCGGTGGCGGTGGTGGTTGAACTTCGGGCTGTTGCCCCTGCTGAATTGCAGCTACAAGTTGTGGGACCATTTGGGCTACGGCGGCCGCTACAGCTTCGGCCATAACCTGAGCCGTAGTATTCTCGCCCTGGTCATCCGTATCTCCAGTACCGCTTCCGCGGCCTCTACCTCTCGGTCTACCTGACATCTGAATTCACACGAACATTATTAGCATTGTGCTTGCACACTTATCGGTTCCAACGGTTGTAACGTTTCCCGACAACAAGGTATCTCCACACTTAGTTAGTGGTTAACCTTTCCATAACTGCTCACTTAGGTAACTGTAGTTAGGTTTCCTAACTCGGTATTTTCCTAAGCTCGGTATTCTAGTCATCAGAGCGATACTTCGCTCTGATACCACTTTTTGTAACACCCCTACACGACTTCACAACTAATTGAAATCGCAGCGAAAATAAACACTAAACATTAACTAAACGCTTCGGTGCTACAACGCCGTCAACCACCCACGTGGTTAACAAGGCAGAATAAATACAAGTGTACCGGTCTGATGATCAGACTCCCGAGCTTAGAACAACCATAAATACATCATATACAATACCGAGTATTTAATTACATTCCTTCACTGTAAACTGCCAATATACCGCCACAGTAGTAGTCAACGGATCAAAATATAATGCCACGGGAGCACAGGCGCATCCCGGGCTCAACATCCAAAATAACCAAAAGTACAACTGCAGCCTAGAACCTACAGCCACTCTGCTTCCTCGATCCTCATCCTGCAGTAAAAATATGGAGCCCCCGAGGGGGTCAGCAACCCTTGGCTGGTATGGTTAACGCGCAGCCCATCGGCTACCGGGATACGCGCAACTAATTGTCATGATAACATGGCATTCATTTTTTAAACATAACATAACATAATATGTGGCATAGCATCAATAGTGCATAGCACAACATCACATACAATGGATACTCTTCCACATTAGCAAACCAGGAAGGTAAACAACATAAGAGCCTAGAGAATGGTTCACCCTCATGTTAAGCTCGTTACACACACTCATTACCGTTTTGTTATTCGAACGAGTAACTTAAGTCACAGATGGTTCGGATATGTGACCCGAACACACCACACAAACACATGTTCCCACTAAACCGATCATAAGTCAGAATAGGTAAGCTTTGGAGGAAGCTAGCGGGAGATCGAACGCCAAATTAAGGAGAACAATCTTAACAACATAAGAGTCGAATCTGATTCAGATATCTACTCTTAACTTACATGCATGACCGGAAAACCGGATTCCTCACTTCCCAGTTAGCACTTGTTAGAAGTTCACGGTGGAACTTAACAACCATACACAACAGGTGGTAAGTCACGTTAGACACACACAAGGGAAATGAGTCACATCATAACATCACAATAATATGAACAACGGTAAACTCATTACATGGTAAGTCTTATAACGTCATAAACACACAGAAAAACAAACAACACACAAGCCGGTGTAAACCGGTAGGCAACAAACTGCAAGAAAACCATACCTTGGTCCTTGCTGCTTTGTTTTCCTCCGTAGGCAACTCCTATACACGTTTAGTAACGTCGGTTAATTAACTTATTTAACTCCTAACTACTAAGTATTTTACATGATTATATGACATGTTTTAATGCTTAAACTTACCCTTGATTACCTTCATTATACCCCCTTGGGTTAACTACTAAAACCACATTTAGTTTGTTTCTTTTTTTTTTAAGTTTTGGTCAGACCAACCCACCGACCGACCAACCCATTGGGTCGGTCCCTTACAGAATTTTTTCCGTCTTTTAAATCTACCCGACCGACCCAACACCTTTCCGACCGACCCATAGCCCTCTAGGTCGGTCCATTACAGAACCTATTTGTTCTTCGTTTTAGCCCGACCGACCCACCGACTGACCTAACCCCTTGGGTCGGTCCACTCCAGAGACTCATCCGGCAGGTTTAACAGAGGCCGACCGACCCAGCCAGGGTCGGCCCCCTGGGTCGGTCAACCACAGAACTTGTCTAAAACTTGTCAAATCTTCTCCAATTTCCTCAACCCTACTAACATGTTTCTACACCATCAAACACACTTAAACCTTCATACAACAACCACCAAACACATTTTCTCACCCCTTAAACACTAACTCTTTTTCTTACAAAATCTTATACTATAATGTTTTTCCTTAGACTTCTAAGTGGTGTTTCTTACCTATGATAGCAACTATCCCAAAATGTTATCTCACCACTATAACATCATCTCCCAAGCATCTTTTCTCATAAAACAAAACTCCTTTATGCCTTTCTTGTAATTTCTCCACAAGTTAACACCTTCTCCTTGAAGCACACTATTTCCTCATTGTTTACCAAAGTTTGCATGAGTCTTAACCAAATCCCGAAATGACTTTGGTATATTCCAAAACACTCATTTGATTACTAAATCCTCCAAGATGATGCCCAAATCCTTTTAGCCCTCTAGAACACCTTAATACTTGCTTTCTTCTCTTTCACTAGGACAACACTTAACCATTCTAAACATTTCCTAACTTACCAAACCCATTTTAAACCCTTAGAACTTCTTGTTTGTTACCTAAATTTTGACATGAACCCTCCTAGAACATTAGTAACCCAAAACACCTTGTTTTCACCATCAAACAACCAAGAACACTAAAAATCCTTCAAACACATTCTTATACACAAACTTCACACACTTAGCACTACATCACAATATAGTGCATAGTTTAAATTGCATGGCACTTAGGCCCTTAAATAACATGGCTCTTAGGCCCTTAAGATGCATAAATCATAAACACTGAATTTCCCACATTATATTTGCCTTTGACCTGCAAATACACTCAACCATACATATGCCTTTTACTAAGCCCTTGAGGGCATTTTACTAAGTCATTCACCATTGGCTCCTTAGATCATTTCAATAAGCAATATAAGCTCATTTCTCCTAAGACATTAAACCACATTAGGTTAGCACATTTACCTCTTTTTCCCTCACAACTTCTTTCTTGTTTCCTTGTTTAAAATCGGCTAGGTATTTGATTCCTTGTCAACTACTAAACAATATACAAGCAATGTAATGAGTATACACGCTCCAAGCTTAAACTCATTGTAAACCCTAGGTTTTTCATTGTTTCAAAAACATAAAGATAGTTGTTTTACCTTGGTCTTTGAAGAGAGTTTGAATATCTATCAAGAGAGGACTCCAAAACCAAGCTTGAAA
Organism: Limonium bicolor; assembly: GCA_023374045.1. NCBI lineage: Eukaryota > Viridiplantae > Streptophyta > Magnoliopsida > Caryophyllales > Plumbaginaceae > Limonium > Limonium bicolor. Next base: position 84,699,393 of record CM041782.1, read on the forward strand.
ACAAGCTTAGAGCACATTTTGGCTCTTTATTGACCTTAAAGCACATTTTGTGTTTTCTATGGTTTAATTTGCTTACTAATGCTTCTAAGACTCTTTTTTTTGTCTTAATATACCATATTGAAATGTTTAAACAACATACTAAGGTCTGGGGTATTTCATTTCCAATGGAAGATCTTACAGGTGAGCAAGGCTGCCCCTCCCCCCTCCCCTGAAAAGATCTAGCAGACTGGAATAAGAACCCACCCGCAAGAACAAGAACGGGAAGACGAGACTCGGGAAGGAAAACCAACGTGGAATGCTTTTCTTATTTGACAGAGTAAAGGCGTCGGAAAGAGTATTTTACAAGGAGTCATTAGGCTGCTATAAATACTAATTAAAAGAGCCGTTAAGCCCCCCATGAAACTATGATACAATAAGCTATTATAACATAAATATAAGTTACAGCAGCATACTACTCTAACATGCCCCCTCAAAACACACATCTCATGTGTGTTTTGATACTGCATTGCCAGAACCCAGCTCAGTCACACCTAGCTATCGTAGAAGCACTGGATAACTCCTTCCTGGTAAGACCTTGGTTAGCAGGTCAGCAAGTTGTGAGCTTGCGGGAACAAACTGGATGCTGATCAATCCTTCTTGCAGCTGCTGTCGAACATAGTGAATGTCCAGTTCGATATGCTTAGTCCTTTCGTGCAATATGGGATTTCTAGCAATGTAATCTGCTGACTGTTGATAGTTTTAAGAGGGTGTTATTGAAAGCACAGAAAAAGGACAAGTGAACCCTAGTCGGATGTAGTAGTAAAGATGTCGTTCCACTAGGAAATTGGTATATCGATCTCCCTAGTTTCGGTAATCGGTTATAAAACAGTAAATAAAGGGGGTTTAGCTGAAGGCAAGTGTATTGGTTTGGTTCAAAGAGGAATTGTAAAATAAAAGCAGTAGATAAAATGTGATGTAATGAATTGGAATGGAAAGCACCTTAGGATGGTTGTAATCCCCTAAATTCACCCCAACTATATTAGTAAACCCACTTCACTCAGGTTGTCTATGGACAATGTAAAGGTCCTTCAAATCATGAATAAGCCAACTCTTACCTAGCTTGCTTCCAACTCTCTAATCAAGTAGAGTTCAAATCACTAGATAGCATTAACAACAAGTCCATATTAATAGCCTTAAATTTCACCAACTAATCAAGCTAGCCATAATCTAAGGTTCCTCTCTTTTTTCAGTCACAACTCCCAACTCAAAATCATATGTTGTTGGAAATCACCACAAATGCTATAAATGATCAGGTTATAACATTAATGAAACAAAAGAGAGAAAACAACTGCAATAAATAAAGTGTAGGTTTTACAACATAGATGGGGGATTTAAGTTCATATCCCCATCCCAAAGTGCTAATAGAATTACTCAAGCATAATGATAAGTAAAACTAAGATAGGGATAGAAGAAGCCATGTTTATGAAGGTGGTTGAGCAATTCTTTCTTCTCTTCTCCTGCTTGGTCTTCTATCTTCTGGTGGAAATGGGATGATAAATGGAGGTGTGCGTGGGTGAGTATTGTGTGATCAGGTGGAGGAGTGAATGGGTGTTTTAGTAGTAGTGTAAACACTAGTACTGTAGGTGGTGGTATGGATGGATGTAATGGGATGAAGATGATTAGTAGTAGTAGTAATACTACGTACTGGGTGGAATGGAAATGTGGAGGATTTATGGAGGGAGAGATTGATGTCTCGAAAACTGTGTGATGAATGAGAGGGATTTGAGTTCTATTTATAGAACTCTTTGGGTGAGTACGTAGCATAGCAGATGGTGGTGGGAAATGACGCTGGAGTTTGTGAGTGGAAGGGTGAGTGTTTATCGTGGGTGATGAGCTGAAAAGAACGGATTAATTAGTGGGAAAGATGGATTATTGAGGTATGGGGCGGTGGTTAATCTGGAAAGGAAGTACAGACATTGGAGTTATGGGGCGGCGCAGTATAATAAGAAGAGAATCTCTTCTTTTCAATCACGCGCTATAGACGTTGATGAAACCTTTTGGTCCGGGACATAGGGTATGGTTCAAGTCCCGGACCACTCTGTTTTGGGATATATTCTATTTCACCGTCAGTGTGGTCCGGGACTTAGGCCATGTATCAAGTCCCGGAGCATGCTTAAAATCTGGTCGAGAGAATTGCTTCATTGTGGTCCGGGTCTTCACTCCTGCTTCAAGTCCCGGACCATAAACGATTTTTATAAGAGAAAGCAGTCACATTGTGGTCCGGGTCTTCACTCTTCCACCAAGTCCCGGACCATACAATATTTCAATTCGAGATTTGAGTCACGTTGTGGTCCGGGTCTTTGCTCCATAGTTAGGTCCCGGACCAAGCTTGGATTTAAGTCGATGATGAATATCTTGACTCTATTTAGCTTGTTTGATTTGTCATGTGTTCCAACAATGATAGGAATGTGTTTCTATTGAGATTAAATACCTAAAAAAGCACACAAAAACCATAAAAGAAGACAATTGCAATAAAAACATAAAATTACTTATAAGACAGAATTTAGCAGTAAATGATAACAAATTGGGCCTCAAAAGACCCTTTAGAAATAGGTAAATTCCTGACTTATCACTGACTGACTGTATGATTTTACCGGTACAGGTCTGATCCCTTCAACACCAAGTTCTGATAACAACCTAGTCAACCAGGCTATCTCTGCCGTCACTTGTCTCATCGACCGGTATTCTGATTCAGCTGAAGACAAGACCACGGTTGTCTACTTCTTGGACTTCCATGAGAGAGGACTCCCACCGAATTGAATAAAGTACCCACTGACTGATCTCCTTGTATTAGGACAGCTAGCCCAGTCTGCATCACAAAATGCAGTGAGATCAAAAGTGTGCTTCTTATTGAATAACAGTCCATAACTTAGAGTACCAGAAATATAACTCAAGGTATGTAGAGCAGCATTATAGTGTATGTTAGTTGGTTTTTCAAGAAACTGACTAAGAACTTGTATTGAAAAGAAGAGATCGGGTTGACTTTGTGACAGAAAACTGAGTTTACCCACCAATCTTCTATAAACAGAGGGATCCTGAAGCGGTTCCCCCTGGTTCTTATACAACTTTCTGTTTAATTCCAGAGGACCTGCTGCTGCTTTACTATCTTGACATCCAAACTCAACTATCAATTCCCTTGCATAATTACTTTGTGTAAGGACTATACCTTGAGCAGTATACAGAAATTGCATCCCAAGAAAACATGATATGCTGCCTAGATCTTTAATCCGAAACTCACTATTTAGCTTCTCTTTAACTTCCTTAATCAATTCAGAGTTGTCACCAGTCAAGAGAATATCATCTACGTACACAACCAAATAGCAAACCTTACCATCAGAATTATTGGTGAAGAGAGAATAGTCATTAATAGATTGAACAAAACCAAGGTTTTTAAGGAAAACACTCAGCCTTTGGTGCCACTGCCTTGAGGCTTGTTTCAGCCCGTACAAAGATTTCTTAAGAAGACAAACTTTATTGGTGTTACTCACTTCATACCCCTCAGGCAGTTCCATAAACACTTCTTCCTCAAGTTCTCCATGCAAAAACGTGTTGTTAACATCAAGCTGACTAACTATCCATCCTTTCTTGACAAAAATAATGACTAAGGCTTTAACTGTGGTGAATTTAACCACTGGTGAAAACGTCTCCTGATAATCTATTCCGTATTTTTGGGTAAATCCCTTTGCCACTAGCCTCACCTTGCATCTCTCCAAGGTACCATCTGCCCTATATTTATACTTAAACACCCATTTACACTTTACGGACCTCTTGCCCTGTAACACCCCTACCGGTGATCATACCATTAACCTCCTAACCCGTCTCAATTACCAACCATAATGCAGCGGAATTCAATCTACAACCGGGGGTAGTACAATGCCGCTAGTCACCCACGTGACTAGCTAGGCCAAATCCAAACTCAAATACAACAACAATTACAATATCGGTCTGATGGGCCTTTACCGAGTACACTATACAAATCAACTTCCATCACTTAATCGAATCTAAACCAAATACAACTCCAATCCCATATTATACAATACAACTTCAAATTACGATCTATACCGAGTATCTACAATTCCCAAGTGTATCCATGACCTCTTTGGTCTTACATCCCACAATATACAAATACAGTTGCTTAAATAACTACCCATAACAATAACAACCCCGTCCTACTCTCGAACGGTGTCCGGCTTAGCTGTCGGTCTCTTACAGTGATCATATTCACTTCGGGTACCTGCACACTAAAAATGTTCCCCCCTAGGGGGTCAACTTACGCTGAATATGACTTCCGCATACCCCGCGTACTAGCGAGGGTACGCCGACTAATTGGTCGAGAGCATGCGGTTCATTTTATCACAAACAACATGCATACCATATACATTATATATGTACATTCACAATCAAGTTCAACATTGAACATAAGCACTAACACACACATCAAGGGGGTTAGTTTAATATATTCTTTAATTAGGCTTGAGGGTTTATACCTCACCATGCCTTACTCAATTACTCAGTTTACCGCTCTCTTGGGTACTCTTACTCACAATCTCAACAAGGTCTACAACACTCAACTCAATTCTCCACTCAACTCAAATTCTCAAGTCCCACAAGTCACAACTCAATTCTCAACGCTCACATACTCGATTCAATACTCATTACTCAATACACAATACTCAATACTCAAGTTCCCAAGTCAATACTCATGCTCAAGGTATGTGTTAAGTGATCTCACGACCTCCGGGCAGGGTCATACACAAGACCCACCACCGGGCTCAAATACAAATAGGGCTATACAGTTAGCTCCTCAAATACTCAATGTCCGGTTCACTACCGGACTACTCAAATTCCCAAAACTCCACTCTCGGAGTCAATTCACATCTCAAGGATTAGCCTAGAAGTATCTCTCTCGATAGCATCTAATGGCTTAGGGAATTCCTCAATGTCTAGTATTCTAAGATTTAAGGTTTCAACCAACTTATTGAATACTCTCATGTTCGGGACATTGCTCAGTTAGTCGGTTCCTCTCATTGGGGTTCGACTATATTTTCAGAGGTTTGGTGATCCCTTACCATTCATTACTTTACTCAAGGTTCGTATTTCGAACAACTTTCCAATCCTCTAGTTAGAGGTTACTCATATACTTCCACTAATATTTATCGTGTGGATTTAGTCGTTTCGGTTCTCTAACCGTTATCGGGAGGTTGCTACTCCCGTATGTTCTCTCACGATTTAGTGTTTCGTAGGTTGATGTTACCGTGTATTGGTTCAATAGACGTAGTGAGTTTCCACCATTTAATTAGTTTGCACTTGACTCCTTCTACGAGTCTCTACTCACACAAGACTCAACTATGAGTCGCACTACCAAACGCAATCTCAATCAAGCAATTCATTCCCAATCCACATTTCATGAATTATACAAACTTTAATTAAAGGAACACAATCCATCCACAAAACAATACAAACACAAGAGAGTACATACAAACCGATTCGTGCATTTATCTTGTTAGGTGTTCACACAATCAAACAAGCACACAAATCGGGGTAACCAAGTTAGGATACAGAGCATGAGGAAATCATACCTTTCACCGGGGTTTATCTTTACCGGGGGTTCTCATGTTCTTTGGTTCACACTTGTTCCACTGATAATGTTCCAACATTGTTATTAATACTATACTCTTACGATACACAAATAATTACTACTCCCGTACTTACCCCGTTATCCCGGTGTACTTAATGTTCTCATACTCTCAACTTGCTTGGTTACGTTTCATACTTGTTTTCCTACTCATATACTTACTTTCTTACCTTCACTACTTCATTTAGTGTACTGCTACATATATATGCATATACGTATATAAGCCTATATATACATATGATTACTATAATCATATAATAAAACATTTTTTTTACTCGACCGAACTTGCAAGTCCGGTCGCAAGTCTGGTCCATTCCAGTAGCTCTCATTACGGGAGAATTTTCTAGTCCGACCGAACTTGCATGTCCGGTCGCAAGTCCGGTCTATTCCAGAAAGTTTCAGACAGGAGAATTTTCTGGTCCGACCGAACTTGCAAGTCCGGTCGCAAGTCCGGTCCATTCCAGAAGGTTCCCGTCTTTGTGATTCTAGGCTCGACCGACCTTGCAAGTCCGGTACCAAGGTCGGTCCGACCCAGTATTTCAGTTTTAAAATCTGTTTTTAGTTCTATACTTTGCCCATTGTTTCCCCAATCTTCCTACATGTAATCCCATCTGGTTTAACACTACTTAGGCCCTCCAAATTGCCTTAGTTCATCCTCCAAATTCCTTACTCATTTCTAAATTCACATACACAATTTTCCTTCATTATATTTCAGCACTCATGCCAATTTCCTTTCCTCCAATTGCTACAGAACACTCAAACCCTCAACCATTCCATACTCCTTCTACTAATGTTACTCCTAGCATCCCAATACATTCCCAAGCAAATGCACTCCTAAAAACCCAAGTTCATCCATTCCTTTCAAACCCTTACAACCTAGTTTTTCTCCAAACTCCATGGTACTAATTCACTAGTTTGCTACAGATTTTATACCTACCTCTTTATAGCTCCCCAACACCATTCCAAGGTTATTACTCCACTCTTAACAACTCAATTGAACACCTAAGTTTCTCCCATTGCCAAAGTCACCCAAAGCACTCAATTTCTACCAAAATTTCGCCATAACCTCCCCATAAACTTACCACATCTCAATCCATCAATTCACACCCATTTGCATTCCTAATCTAGCCACACCCTTACAAGGGTCCTACCAGCACATAATATATCCTCAAAATTATCCAAACAACAATATAACCCCGCATTCTCAAATAATACCACAATATAAACACAATTTCAACTCACTGGCTTATGAGCCCTTAATTCACAATTAAATTCATCAATCCTCTCAAAATCCACTAAACACATTCTCCCACATAGATTTAAATTCATAGTTTGGGTTCATTAATTAAATTACCCATCCCAAAACCTAATGCAATTTAAAACAAGCTTTAAGGTGAGTTTCTTACCTTAAGCTCACAAATTCCTCTTTTGATTCTCCTCTTGTTCCTCCTCTTCTCAAATGCGGTCAAGTGGGAATGGAGTTTCCAAACTCCATCCCAACATTCAAGAAACACAAAAACATACTCAATTAATTATCTAACCCTTAGGAAATCTTAACTCGACCAAAGGGCTTAGAACACAAAGTTAGGGTTTACCTTTTTGGGCCTTTTACGAGAGGTTCTCACCCTTGAATCAAGAAGGGTATTACTCCACCATTGGAGGGTTGAAATGAAGCTCAAAATCAAGAAGAAAAACAAGGTAAGAGAGAGAGGCAAAATCGGCCATACTTAAGAGATGGAGAAAAGTGAGGCCTTTCATGGAGATTTTTACCTTGTTTGAAAGAGGAGACTCCAAGCTCCAAGATGATGTGCTTTTCTCTTCAAATGGGGAAACCCATGGAGGTCAACTTCATCCTTTTGGAATTTTAAAAAGAGAGGATGATAGAGGAGGATGAGAGGAAGAAGAATATGCGATTATTTTTGTGATTGGGGCTTGTATGAAGCTTGGGCATGGCATTGAAGTTGGAGTAGCCATTGGAGGAGAAGGAGAGAAATCGGCAGCTTGGGGGAGAAGATGGAGCCGGCTGGGAAGAAAGAGAAAAGGAAAGAAAGAGATGAGAGGAGAGAGAGGGTGGGGGCACCTTTTTACTTTTCTTTCTTTCTTTTCTTTTCTTTCTTTCTAGCTTATTAGGTGTGTGAGCGGGCTGTCTCACAATTAAAAAACCGGCCCACTTAATTGTTACAGGCTGGAGCATTTTTCGTCTTTTACAGAAAATGCTTGTTTATTTACCCGGTTTAGCACTATTCACTAACCGGCCCGTTTTCCGAATTTTCTCGTTTCTTTAATTTTAATGGCTATTATACTCCATTAATGTTTATTTATAGTTATTTAATGAACTATAATTTTTACGGGTTCGTTTGACCACTCAAAGTCACGTTTTGGGTTTTCTCGAAAACGTGCGCTAAAGCTTTATTAGCGTTTTTAATTCGTTTTATGGATCCGTTTTCTTCGGAATTGTTCCATATATTATTTAGGCATTATTAAGCCTTTTAAATTCATTTAGTACCCTATTTAAGGTTGTATTTCTCCTAGGGTCACTTAACGCTCGTTTTAGCGTTTTTCTCTTTTTAAGCGTTTTTATTATTTCTTTTGGATTTATTCTTTTTACCAAAGTTCATTAGGCACTAATAGGCCCTCAATATCGTATTAGAGTAATTTTATCACCCTAATTAAGTCCGGGGTATTTCAATCTACCCCCTTAAAGAACTTTGCCCACAAAGTTAGTGAGTCTAAGATTGTTAGTCACCAAGGTACTCAATACTAGGGTTATACTCTCTCAACAACTGTCAGACTCCAATGACTGACTGATTACAAACCACATATCCACACAACATGTCAAGCATGCATAGCAACCAAAAATATCTTTTTCCCAAATCTCTCAATGGGGGTTCATCCTCAGACAATTAGGCACTAAGTCCTCCCCCAAATCGAGTGATCCCTCAGGTACCGGTCACGTTTGAACACTTACGCTCTCTGGTTCACGGCCGTCATGACATTGAGCACTTACTCTTTCTGGCTCTACGGTCCTTGGTTATGATATTCAAAATTCATTTGCACCTCTAGAGAATCCTCAGGCTCCAAAGTGGGTACTTCCTCCTGACCGGACTACTCATATCCGGCGGCCCTTGGAAAATATCAAACACACACTACAAGCGTCCTACAGGTCACTTAGTACCCTTGCTCGTCCGTTGTAGTGGTTTCAAAACTATTCAACACCTCCACGACACATAACTAGCTTCACCTCCATGATTCAACCGGATACCCGTGCCTAGCCATGAAAGATCCACTAGCGCCCGTGGAAGTGGTTTCAAAACCAATCCTCATTCTCAAGTTTGAAGAAAATCATTTGCCAAATCATTTTGGAAATTCATTTTGAAAACTTCATACTACCAAGTTCCAATTTTATGTTAGTTTCACCTATTACTAGTGTGATTACTTGTGGCCACTTATACGGAGCTTCAAGAGTCATTCAACCCCAATGTGATCAGCATTGGTGTTGAACTATCCATCCACCCCACTTTGGTGTTCGGTTTCCCTTGATCGCTAGCAAACCAAGTTCCACCTCCCACCCCAATTCACACAATCAAATAGTCAAACATTATTTCATTTTCTATCTTTTTATCTTTCTAATCATAATCATACAACCATACATTTACCAATTTCTAGAATTCATTTACTCATTACTACTCATACCATCAATTATTACTCAACTTATCTTCAGCTACTATACCCAAGAATTTCGAAAGTTAGTTCTCAAATTAGTTCTTCTATCCTCAAATCATTTACAAGTCAAATCAATTTCTATCCTCAAATTATACACAAATACAACCAACTCAAATTACCTAGGGGACTCACTTCCCAATAGGTTCAACATCGGTTTCATACCGATTTATACTCCTCAAATCTCCCAACATACTCATCGATCTCCTCAAACATACTCATTTCCCAAATTATTATCAACCGGGGTCCTCATTCCCCATGGAGTTCCTCTACTCCATTCACCTCAAATTTCTCACAATCAATACTCCTTTCCACTCAAGTCTCACAATCAACCACAATTACAATATGAGTGGTATACATATGTTTATGTAACATAAGTACCAATCATCACAACAAATACTTTTGCGCTATGCGCATTGTAGTTTACGCCCTATCACGTAAAACATACATTTTGCGGTTTTCGCCCTACCCCCCTTAAAAAGGGATTACGCCCACGTAATCTACCATGTGTCCACATTGGACATAGGTCGAAGGCATTCAGCCGTCATGGAGTGGTTCAACTTCCATGCGGTCTATTATACAATGGTCTTTGGTCAAAGGGTCTTAACCCTGTTATTGGTTAGTCCCTGCACCAAGAATTCTCATCGGAGTTGTTTAACTCTTAACCGGGTTCGGTTCTAGCCTAAAAGGCTTCAAGGCATTGATAATTAGCCATTCATTCACTAGGTGTATTAACGTTAGAACTCTGGGCCCACTAGCTTCTGCTGCGTGACCCTGATAAATTAGGGTGTATTTGCCCTTCTCGTTACTCTAAATGTGTTATACATTATCCTTTTATCCCTTTTTATCTTGGGAATAAGGTTTATCAATCAAGCGTGGTATTCTTTTACCGCACGCGAATTCAATGAGCTTCTCTATCCAGCTCTTTAGGAATCTATATACATACTATTGTATATTTTCGTGGTTATTCACTTGGTTCCTCCGCCTTATTGTCGGTTGAGGTTAAGCCACTACTTAATTGTAGTGCTTCCTCTATTACCAGTGGCTTCTGAACTATGCCCACCTACTGGTTCCTTGCAAGTGTTCTTTACTTCACAAATTTTCCTCTATTCTTACCACGATTGCCACCTTCCCAACTTCCTAGCTATCCCACTCGATCATTACTGCACAAATGCAATACCAAAACACTCAGTCTCACAGAGTGCAGAGGCGTAAACCCCTGGGCAGTAAATCTCTTATGAGATTGCAATAGGAATGATCATTACTTCCTTATTACTCGGTCCGTCTACCGTTTTTATTCACCAACTCCGTATCATCGTGTGATTTATCCACAAGTATTGGTCGCTTGCTGCGCACCCCATTCGTATTTATTTACGACATTGGTTTCCATGGCATCCACTATTTCATTAGCTTCTGCTCATGTTTTTCTACCATTAGACAATGGTTCGCCATCTACTTGGCTGATCACGGCATATGACATTCTTTTATATCTCTGAGCTCCTTGAGCGTTACTGGTTTTACACTTCAGGTTCGTACCTCACGTATTTCTTCTTAACCGATTACTCCTCGGTTTCTTCCAATAGCTATCAAAGCTTTCTTTGGTTTATTTCTTACAATTTTCGCTTGGCAATGTCTGTATGCTCAAGCTTCACTACCGTAGTAGTTCTAAAGGAGGTACATTCTCTTTTTAGAGTGTATGTGTTCACCGCTCTCGCGGTCTCACATTAACGAGGGGTATCCTTACTCATTGGTTATTAACTATCTTACCTGTGCCGTTCTTGGTGACTCTCCACATGGTCCTTTGTAGGTTTTGCAACCGTTGAATTTAGGTATAGTAATGGTTTCATGGCATACTAGCCACGTTGCCTAGAGTTCTGCTCATTATAGGCGGCTCACAGATATTTGCATTACTCCATATACTGTCAAATGGCTTGGAGGTATTACTGGGCTCCATGGTAAGGTTATCGCATCACGCTTCCATTTATTGGAGGCCCCTTCAAGCATTTCGGTATTGATCGGTACCGTTTATTAATTCAGGGTATCCCCTGGTAAGTGAGATCCCTTCAGTGTTCTAACCGAGTGTTCGTTGTAATTTTTGTGCTCTTATTATGACACCTCGTTCAACTATGTTGATTTGATACCCTTTATGGATTGCTCCTGGGTGTTATTCATTATGCCGTTACATCCGGCTAACATTTGAGTGAGTTCTGTTTTCTCCGCATTGCGGTTTTGGAATTATAAGTTGTCCCGTTTAGGGTTGTATGTCTCCCGTCCTTAGCGTAGACCGTTGCTGCTTTTCCTTAATGTTTATAATAGGTTGGATGCCTTCTTCGATAGTGAACGGTATCCTCCGGTACCTTAGATGATCACTATGGGTATTTCACTTTGCTCCTTGAACCTTTATATGTTCATGGTAGGCGTTGCCTTACTGTGTTTAGACCGGGTATCCCTTCCGGCTATTTCTTGCTTTGTGTTTCAAATTCTTGAGACATTTCCAATGTCTTTAGTCAATTACTAGTGCTTCTCGCACTTTTTAACTCTTAATCGTCCTCCTAGAATGGATTCTTGACTCCTTTAGCTTGTAAGCTAATCTGGGTTCCTTCGGTTATTTGAGGTATTCAACTGTTTTGGTTTGCATTTACCTTATGGTCCGTAGAACGGAATCGACTACTTCCCGTGTCTCGTACACTACATGTATACATACGTGGGGTACCGTATTGGTACGTTACCACTTACCCGACTAACTCACAAAGGGTCCGTCAGGCCCGCAAGCTCATTCGGAGTGCGGTCGTCCCACATCCCGTATTTGGGTACACTCGTAGTTTGTCGCACGCCTAGGTGAAGTATTCTATCAACTCCTCTTGTATCATTCTATGATAGCTTACCTTGATTCTCTGGTTTGGTTTTAAAATTTGAGGTTTAAAAGAAAAGTTTGTGGTTTTGAAAGAAAAGGTTCGTGTTTGAATGAAATCTTGGTTTTTAGAAGAAAATCTTTATGGCATTGCCATGTTTGAGGATTTTGACCAAGTACAGCTTCCTGCTGACTGGTATGTTCGTTAATATGATGGTCGGGCCGTTAGGCCTTTCCAAGGTTTGATTCTTCAATTCCTTAGGATTAGTGATCCTTCATTCGCTTCCATTGTCATGGGGGTACCTTAGTAAGTACTTGTTGGTTTTCAAAAGTCTCCCCATTTGCCTTGTTGTCGCTACACTTGCCTTGGCAAGTGCGCGGGTACGTCGGTTTTTAGGTTACCTTATACCAGTTACGGTATTGTTTTCATCCGGACTTGGTGGTTTTATTAGATTCTCCTTTGATCCTTTGATCTTAGTGATCAATCTCCTGAGTACTTCCTAGTGCTCTTGAAAAAATTGTTATTAATTCGGGTGCTTTCCCAATCCTTGTGGTACCCATATACCTTGCTCCATAGCTCGTTCCCACACTTGCCGGTGGTTATTGAGGTTTACTGGATCATTAGGAACTACATGGTAGTCCTGTTAGTGTTGTAGGTTTAGAGTTGCTCAACCTTGACTAACTCCTTAGTCGGTTGCATACTGCTGTTGGTATTATCAAGCATTGTAGTCCGTAGACTCTCTTGTCTCGGTTTTGTTACTCTGCCCTTTTGCTTCTTCGCATAATTATGCTTCCCTTCTTGTTGGCTGCGCATGGTTCTCTCGGCTGCGAAGCATGTCGCCCCATGGTGCCGTAAATTTTGTTATCCTCTGATTAGGATCTTCAATCTACTGCCGTTGGTACGGTTACTGTCGTTGAAACGGGAACCGTCTTCGGGATTTCCAACTCTTGGAATCTACCGTATGACAGGTTCCTTCTCTTTACAAAGTTTATCCAACAACTGCCAGATCGGGTTTTCCCGAGTATGAGAGGTCTTTCCATCTCTCTGGCGTTCTTTCCCCAACTTTAAGATGGGGGTTGCGGAGGGTGGGACTGGTTATGTAGGTCTCCAGATCACACTGGAAGTTCCTATCTAGCGTACCTCTCACGCTAACACTCAACCCTTAGCCCTAAGTATCTAACACCTAACTCGGTATTTTCCTAAACTCGGTATTCAGACCATCAGAGCGATACTTCACTCTGATACCACTTTTTGTAACACCCCTACCGGTGATCATACCATTAACCTCCTAACCCGTCTCAATTACCAACCATAATTCAGCGGAATTCAATCTACAACCGGGGGTAGTACAATGCCGCTAGTCACCCACGTGACTAGCTAGGCCAAATCCAAACTCAAATACAACAACAATTACAATATCGGTCTGATGGGCCTTTACCGAGTACACTATACAAATCATACTTCCATCACTTAATCGAATCTAAACCAAATACAACTCCAATCCCATATTATACAATACAACTTCAAATTACGATCTATACCGAGTTTCTACAATTCCCAAGTGTATCCATGACCTCTTTGGTCTTACATCCCACAATATACAAATACAGTTGCTTAAATAACTACCCATAACAATAACAACCCTGTCCTACTCTCGAACGGTGTCCGGCTTAGCTGTCGGTCTCTTACAGTGATCATATTCACTTCGGGTACCTGCACACTAAAAATGTACCCCCTAGGGGGTCAGCTTACACTGAATATGACTTCCGCATACCCCGCGTACTAGCGAGGGTACGCCGACTAATTGGTCGAGAGCATGCGGTTCATTTTATCACAAACAACATGCATACCACATACATTATATATGTACATTCACAATCAAGTTCAACATTGAACATAAGCACTAACACACACATCAAGGGGGTTAGTTTAATATATTCTTTAATTAGGCTTGAGGGTTTATACCTCACCATGCCTTACTCAATTACTCATGTTCTACCCGCTCTCTTGGGTACTCTTACTCACAATCTCAACAAGGTCTACAACACTCAACTCAATTCTCCACTCAACTCAAATTCTCAAGTCCCACAAGTCACAACTCAATTCTCAACGCTCACATACTCGATTCAATACTCATTACTCAATACACAATACTCAATACTCAAGTTCCCAAGTCAATACTCAATGCTCAAGGTATATGTTAAGTTGATCTCACGACCTCCGGGCAGGGTCATACACAAGACCCACCACCGGGCTCAAATACAAATAGGGCTATACAGTTAGCTCCTCAAATACTCAAATGTCCGGTTCACTACCGGACTACTCAAATTCCCAAAACTCCACTCTCGGAGTCAATTCACGATCTCAAGGATTATCCTAGAAGTATCTCTCTCGATAGCATCTAATGGCTTAGGGAATTCCTCAATGTCTAGTATTCTAAGATTTAAGGTTTCAACCAACTTATTGAATACTCTCATGTTCGGAACATTGCTCAAGTTAGTCGGTTCCTCTCATTGGGGTTCGACTATATTTCTCAGAGGTTTGGTGATCCCTTACCATTCATTACTTTACTCAAGGTTCGTATTTCGAACAACTTTCCAATCCTCTAGTTAGAGGTTACTCATATACTTCCACTAATATTTATCGTGTGGATTTAGTCGTTTCGGTTCTCTAACCGTTATCGGGAGGTTGCTACTCCCGTATGTTCTCTCACGATTTAGTGTGTTCGTAGGTTGATGTTACCGTGTATTGGTTCAATAGACGTAGTGAGTTTCCACCATTTAATTAGTTTGCACTTGACTCCTTCTACGAGTCTCTACTCACACAAGACTCAACTATGAGTCGCACTACCAAACGCAATCTCAATCAAGCAATTCATTCCCAATCCACATTTCATGAATTATACAAACTTTAATTAAAGGAACACAATCCATCCACAAACAACGCAATACAAACACAAGAGAGTACATACAAACCGATTCGTGCATTTATCTTGTTAGGTGTTCACACAATCAAACAAGCACACAAATCGGGGTAACCAAGTTAGGATACAGAGCATGAGGAAATCATACCTTTCACCGGGGTTTATCTTTACCGGGGGTTCTCATGTTCTTTGGTTCACACTTGTTCCACTGATAATGTTCCAACATTGTTATTAATACTATACTCTTACGATACACAAATAATTACTACTCCCGTACTTACCCCGTTATCCCGGTGTACTTAATGTTCTCATACTCTCAACTTGCTTGGTTACGTTTCATACTTGTTTTCCTACTCATATACTTACTTTCTTACCTTTACTAC
The DNA here is from genome assembly GCA_023374045.1 of Limonium bicolor. NCBI lineage: Eukaryota > Viridiplantae > Streptophyta > Magnoliopsida > Caryophyllales > Plumbaginaceae > Limonium > Limonium bicolor. Next base: position 84,714,945 of record CM041782.1, read on the forward strand.
TTCATTTAGTGTATTGCTACATATATATGCATATACGTATATAAGCCTATATATACATATGATTACTATAATCATATAATAAAACATTTTTTTTTTACTCGACCGAACTTGCAAGTCCGGTCGCAAGTCCGGTCCATTCCAGTAGCTCTCATTACGGGAGAATTTTCTAGTCCGACCGAACTTGCATGTCCGGTCGCAAGTCCGGTCTATTCCAGAAAGTTTCAGACGGGAGAATTTTCTGGTCCGACCGAACTTGCAAGTCCGGTCGCAAGTCCGGTCCATTCCAGAAGGTTCCCGTCTTTGTGATTCTGGGCTCGACCGACCTTGCAAGTCCGGTCCCAAGGTCGGTCCGACCCAGTATTTCAGTTTTAAAATCTGTTTTCAGTTCTATACTTTGCCCATTGTTTCCCCAATCTTCCTACATGTAATCCCATCTGGTTTAACACTACTTAGGCCCTCCAAATTGCCTTAGTTCATCCTCCAAATTCCTTACTCATTTCTAAATTCACATACACAATTTTCCTTCATTATATTTCAGCACTCATGCCAATTTCCTTTCCTCCAATTGCTACAGATTTTTACTTCTCCTCAAACCATTCCATACTCCTTCTACTAATGTTACTCCTAGCATCCCAATACATTCCCAAGCAAATGCACTCCTAAAAACCCAAGTTCATCCATTCCTTTCAAACCCTTACAGCCTAGTTTTTCTCCAAACTCCATGGTACTAATTCACTAGTTTGCTACAGATTTTATACCTACCTCTTTATAGCTCCCCAACATCATTCCAAGGTTATTACTCCACTCTTAACAACTCAATTGAACACCTAAGTTTCTCCCATTGCCAAAGTCACCCAAATCACTCAATTTCTACCAAAATTTCGCCATAACCTCCCCATAAACTTACCACATCTCAATCTATCAATTCACACCCATTTACATTCCTAATCTAGCCACACCCTTACAAGGGTCCTACCAGCACATAATATATCCTCAAAATTATCCAAACAACAATATAACCCCGCATTCTCAAATAATACCACAATATAAACACAATTTCAACTCACTTGGCTTATGAGCCCTTAATTCACAATTAAATTCACCAATCCTCTCAAAATCCACTAAACACATTCTCCCACATAGATTTAAATTCATAGTTTGGGTTCATTAATTAAATTACCCATCCCAAAACCTAAAGCAATTTAAAACAAGCTTTAAGGTGAGTTTCTTACCTTAAGCTCACAAATTCCTCTTTTGATTCTCCTCTTGTTCCTCCTCTTCTCAAATGCGGTCAAGTGGGAATGGAGTTTCCAAACTCCATCCCAACATTCAAGAAACAAAAAAACATACTCAATTAATTATCTAACCCTTAGGAAATCTTAATTCGATCAAAGGGCTTAGAACACAAAGTTAGGGTTTACCTTTTTGGGCCTTTTAAGAGAGGTTCTCACCCTTGAATCAAGAAGGGGATTACTCCACCATTGGAGGGTTGAAATGAAGCTCAAAATCAAGAAGAAAAATAAGGTAAGAGAGAGAGGCAAAATCGGCCATACTTAAGAGATGGAGAAAAGTGAGGCCTTTCATGGAGATTTTTACCTTGTTTGAAAGAGAAGACTCCAAGCTCCAAGATGATGTGCTTTTCTCTTCAAATGGGGAAAACCCATGGAGGTCAACTTCATCCTTTTGGAATTTCAAAATGAGAGGATGATAGAGGAGGATGAGAGGAAGAAGAATATGCGATTATTTTTGTGATTGGGGCTTGTATGAAGCTTGGGCATGGCATTGAAGTTGGAGTAGCCATTGGAGGAGAAGGAGAGAAATCAGCAGCTTGGGGGAGAAGATGGAGCCGGCTGGGAAGAAAGAGAGGGAGGAAAGAGAAAATGAAAGAAAGAGATGAGAGGAGAGAGAGGGTGGGGGCACATTTTTACTTTTCTTTCTTTCTTTTCTTTCCTTTCTTTCTAGCTTATTAGGTGTGTGAGAGGGCTGTCTCACAATTAAAAAACCGGCCCACTTAATTGTTACAGGCTGGAGCATTTTTCGTCTTTTACAGAAAATGCTCGTTTATTTACCCGGTTTAGCACTATTCACTAACCGGGCCCGTTTTCCGAAATTTCCTCGTTTCTTTAATTTTAATGGCTATTATACTCGCATTAATGTTTATTTATAGTTTTTTAATGAACTGTAATTTTTTACGGGTTCGTTTGACCACTCAAAGTCACGTTTTCGGGTTTTCTCGAAAAACGTGCGCTAAAGCTTTATTAGCGTTTTAATTTGTTTTATGGATCCGTTTTCTTCGGGAATTGTTCCCATATATTATTTAGGCATTATTAAGCCTTTTAAATTCATTTAGTACCCTATTTAAGGTTGTATTTCTCCTAGGGTCACTTAACGCTCGTTTTAGCGTTTTTCTCTTTTTAAGTGTTTTTATTATTTCTTTTGGATTTATTCTTTTTACCAAAGTTCATTAGGCACTAATAGGCCCTCAATATCGTATTAGAGTAATTTTATCACCCTAATTAAGTCCGGGGTATTTCATGCCCTTTGGAAGGTCAACTAAAACCCAAGTTTTATTTTTATCTAAAGCCTTAAATTCTTCCTTCATGGCATCTCTCCATCTGGCTTCCTTCACTGCTTACTCAAAACAACTAGGTTCTATTTCCTTAACATGCATGTTTTCAGTTTTACCAGTAAAGAGATAAACAGAATCTAAAGGGTAGAGAGAGCAAAGTAGACTATCACTATCATCTGTGGACACGAAATTTGAATCATTCAAACTGCAAGACTCAGAAGCAAGGTTTACACTAGCAGCAGTACTGATTCTATCAGACAATATATTTGCAAAGGAATCAGAGGGAAGGTCAAGTATAAACTTCCCTGTTGAGTTGCTAGAAGCTTGCCCAACTTTAAAATCCTTAAGGTACGCTGGTGTGTGTCTTTGTCTCAGTGACCACCTTAGGTGAATTTCCTCTGTTGGCTGTTGTTCTTCATGCAAGATATCGTCTATCTGTGTTTCCTGCACTTCCTCTTGATTCCTGTCAGTGTTGATATTGGTTCTGTCACTCTGTACATGAGGCAATGTGCCTTGTTCCTGAAAATCTTCTTCATAAAACTCACGAAAAACTGTTAGTTCATCATTATTCGTGTACTCAGAAGGTAGCTGTAAGGAGGTATCCTTATTCAGGTTTTCTTCAATTCTTTCAGCAGAATGTTTAAAAGGAAAAATGTTTTCGTGAAATACAACATCCCTGTTGTATATCACCCTTTTATTATCCATGTCATATATCTTATACCCTTTCTTGCTGTGAGAATAACCAATAAATATCCCTTTCACACATCTTGATGAAAATTTATCATGCTGGTTGTGATTTATCTTAGCAAAACACAAACACCCGAAGCATTTAAGGTATGTATAGTCAGGTTTATCTCCAAACATTATTTCAAAAGGAGTCCTTCCTCCCAGAGATGAAAGAGGCATCCTATTTATCAAATATGTTGCTGTTAAAACACTATCTGTCCAAAAATTTCTGGGCAAACCAGAATGAAACATCAGGGCTCTGGCCGTTTCAATAATATGCCTATGCTTGCGCTCAACAACCCCATTCTGTTGGGGAGTGTGAGCACAAGAGGTTTGGTGTTTTATTCCCTTTCTTTTCAGATATTCAGTCCCTATCTTAGAACTACCAAGCTCATAGGCATTGTCGGTTCTAATACACTTAACCTTTTTGTTGAATTGTCACTCTGTCATTTCAAGAAACTCAACAATAATCTGAAAAGACTGAGATTTATTTTCGCACAAATGAACCCAAGTGGCCCTACTTTTCTCGTCTACAATGGTGAGAAAATATTGAAAACCATCATAAGATTTCTGTGAATAAGGCCCCCATAGGTCCACATGTATCAAATCAAAAATCTCATCAGCTCTTTTATTACTGTTGTTAAAAGGTAATCTATGGCCCTTGGCCCTATGACAATGTTCACATACAAGATGCTTTGCCCCCTGCCCCTTCATGACATCTAGACCTAAAATTTTCCCTTTGGGCAAGTGCCCCAATCTAAAATGCCACAGAGAAAGAAAATCATCAGATTCAAAACTTGGACTCAAGTTGCTCCCAGTGTTTGCAAAAGACACAATTGCAGACGTTATATCGTGAGTGGTTAAACTGGTGTAAAATTAAAAGAAAAGAAATTAAAAACTCAAAATAAACGTCGGGCTGCAAACAAATCCCGGTCGTAGTAGTATAGTGAAAATGTAAGCGACCGGATGTCGAACCGTGGGACTAATATACATATTATAGTACCTAAGCGTGTCACAGGAGGAGGGGATTAATTGACTTGTAATATAAATAAAAAGAAAAGATAAAATAAACTAAGTTGACAGATAAATTAAATGGAACTCTGGGTCAGGTTATTATAATCTGCATAATTAAGCTATCTCTACTAGTTTAATAATTTGGCAAGGTTCCTGTTATTTTCTTAAGGTCTAAGTCATAGACTCAAAAACTCGTTTACCTGAAAATGCAAGGTTCTAATCAAGGTTCAAGCAAAATGCCTGTAAACGGCAGAGGAGTATTGAGGAATTACATTTGCAACTGAATACTAACTTATTAAATCATAACAAGTTTCCTCCAGTTTTACGTCTTAATTAACCTATCTATTTATCACCGGTCTGATCAAAATAGACTTAGGAAAGCAATTTAATAAACTCATGACATTTATTAAAAAGGTGCGAGATAACCTTTAATCGTAACAAACTATTTTAAATAAACCAGTAAAAATATGCATAATTAATACAAACACATAATAATCATTCACAAAGTATATGAACTCTAGCCTAACATATTAAATAGTTTGGTCTTCTATTTAAATACGTGAGACTAGAGGTGAAATTAATGAGATGAAAAGAAAACAAATGGAGAAGCGGGAGATTAGAGATGAAAATGAACGAGTGAGTGAATGTGTAGTGGAATGAAGATGGAATGATGGTGTGAATTGGAACTCCGGAGGAACCACGGAAGGAGCCTCCGGAAGGACACTGGAGAAGGTGAGACGAGTGTTGTATTTATAGAGGAAGAAGAAGAATCATAGCAGCAGCTCATTGATTGAGCTCGTTGATTGCAGCCTCACTGATTGCAGGGGACAGGAACAACGCGTGAGTAATTTCAGGTAGGCGCCGACTGCTTAAACGATAAGGCAGTCAAGTTGCAGAGCGAGTCGGCGAAGAAGATAACCCGTCGCGTGCGATTTTTATTCACGTCCGCTTGCTGTCCTCACAGGCGTCCGCCTATGGAACCATGCGGACACAAGTTTAATTCGTATGTGTCCGCCTATCACGTCCGCGCAAATCCCATGCGGTAGCATGCATTCACGTCCGCCTGTCTCCTCTCCTCTCACGTCCGCCCTGGTTTTAGGCGGTTGCAGTGTTTGTGTCCGCCTATAATTTAGGCGGTTGCTCATGCGGACACACCTCTGTGTGTGCTTCACGCGTGACTTCCTCGTGCCTCTCTTTTAATCCTTTACAATATGTAATTATTTGGCATTTTTCCTACATTTTAACACATATAATACATCAGTTAATATAACAAGATAATTATAGGAAAAACCCAAGATAAGTGAGAAACATTACTAAAAATGCTGCAATTAATAAGGTGATTAAACCTTAATAAGTCTATATGTTTTGCACTTATCAAACTTCCTCACACTTGACTTTTGCTTGTCCTCAAGCAAATAAGGAATATAATTATCTCTAAGCCATAATAATAAAACAAGATTAAATAAGTGTAGAAGGGATTTTTAGACAAAGTGACAATCGAAAGAATAATTCTTTTCCTAGAAGTAGGTTTTTATAAACAGTGAAGAAGAACAATTTAATAAAAGCATAGAAAAACTAAACTGCAGAAAACAAGTTAGATTGACCTGGGATTTCCAACCAATTTCATTCTCTAACCCGGGATGACAAGGGGTGTGAAGTAATGCCTTATTCCGCAATACCTTTCAACACCACGTACTCATGTTCATAAATATAAATTGCAATTTATTATTTATTTTTTGAATGTGCAAATTGTATATACAAAGCACATATTATTTTATATAATTTTTTTTTGAATTGCATTATTTTTCTGTACCCCAGACTTTTTCTCTATCCTTGTAGCGGTGTTGGGTCTTCTATCCCAGATCACGAGACCTTAGGTAGATAGGTGTTAAAGCACCCCAAAGAACTTAATAACCGGATAAACGAGGCCTGTTTTTGGTTAGAAAAATTCATAAACAGTGGAGTACCTTGTCTTTATCCTTTTCTTTCCTTGACTTTCCACATATTTCCATAATCCCAAGCTAAACTAAATTGGTTTCTACAATTAGCAGATCTATCATTTTTGAGTGGAAATAGAGTATTTTGATGGAAAATAATTTTATACAAACTCCTTTAAATAAAACCATCTTTCAGTTGTCACTTGACATAATTTCAGACACTTCTACAATTATTTTATCTCATTTTTGCAATTTTTTTAAATTTAGGCAGTTTAGAGTAGCAAAAAGTGAGTGTGGCATTATCGAACTACTGTCATAATTTCAGGGAAAGGTCTCTCCTTCCTCACACTTAAGAGGAGCAATGTCCTCATTGTTCAGAATTAAAATCAAGAAAATGACCTTTCAAATTATGACAGACTCATAAAGGATTAAATATAGGTTGAACATTAATAAAATAAAGGAAGAACTGAAACTCCCCTTGTATCGTAGATTGAGGAAGGTATCCTTCCTCACACTTAAGCTTTGGTAGGGGTGAGACGTTCCTCACACTTAAGTTTGCGCAAGTGTTCAACCAAAGGTATCGAATTTCCTAGAGCAACTGAGGTTGCTCCCATAGGCGAGTTCAGCTATATGTTGGATATAGAATTTATTCTGAAAAGAAAATCATATATAGCCAGCAGAACTCAAATGGCACCAAAAGAAAATAATAATATGAAAAACATAAATAATAATTCATAAAAAGAAACATAAAGTAAACCACACTGTTACCTTCCTGAATATAACAAAAGTTAGCACAAGGTTCAAACAGTAAGAGTCTACAAAATGTTAGTAAACAACAGAGCAAAATAAAATACAATAAAATAAAATAAAATAAAATCACTGCGGTGGTGGTGGAGGCTGTGCTGGTCCCTGGCCTGTCTGAGCGAGGAGACGCTCTAGGAGCTGAGCGGTCTGTGCATGTAACCTGTCACCCTGGTCTAAGCGCTGTATCACCCGTGAATACAACTCGTCACTCCGATCCAAGCGCTGCGTCACCTGTGACTGCTCAGCCAGCATCCTCTGCTGAGTCTGCTCAAAGCTCTCGAAGCGCTGATGCATCTGCTGCTGCATCTGATGGAATGCCTGGAGCTGACTCTGTAGATCTGTCGAGTAAGGTACAGGAGCTGGAGTCTGCATCACATCAGTAGTCGGCACGTAGGGCTCCTCTCCCTGTGCAGTCTCAGCGGACGGGTGGTCGGGATCAGTAGAAGGTGTAGCTCCCGTAGAGGGCCCCGCTGCTGTGGATGATGCAGTGGAAGATCGAGCAGCGGTACCCCTGACCCAAGTACCGTCATCTAGGCGCATAAAGCCCCAGCGCCGCACAGTCTGCAGTGTGACTGGGTGCCCTCCTGTCCGGATCTCTACACCATGTATGGCCTCTGCTGGGAGGTGAGTGAGAAGGTGGTACCAGATGGAGAAGGGAAAGATGGGAGTGATCTTCTTCTTCTTCGTCCTCAGATAGGAGACCACCTTATGAAGCTGGTCGAACATGATGTGGCTGAAGGAGAGGTGCTGAGCGGGTGGAGTAGGAGAGAGGAGGTAGTCTAGTAAAGCGCAGTCCTCATCAGAAGCATCATGCGCCGCAGAAGGGCGTATCTGATGACTGAGGATCTCCAGGAGAAGCCTCTGCTGCAATGTGGGGAAACTCGCGAAAGGGAGGACATCCTTCTCCTCCTCCCCTCTATGTCGGGTCCTCCGACCTACAACCTGAAGCCACCTCGACTTCGACATATGCATGTGGTCCTCTGTGAATCCTCGGTGATCGCCAGGAGTAACCGGGATCTGGAAGATAAATGAGAACGTCGAGGGTGTGATCTCCACGGGGCGATGGCGTACGAAAGAGGTAATGCTCATATTGCCCGCCTGGGCATTAGCATAAACTCTCTAACTACCTCTGCACAAAAGACTCCCGCACCTATCTTTAGGACCATCGAAAGTCCTAATCTGTCAAACAGGGTGTCTACCCCTGCAGCCTCTAGCACCTCAGGTGCAAATCTCCTCTCCATCACAAAATCTCTGCCTAATCGTACCAGGCACGGGCCTCTGCCGAATAAATCCGTCATCTCGAAGATCCGGATGACGAGGAGGTGCAGATGAAGATGATGCTCCGGGGCAGTTGCCCCTAGCAGGACCAGAACCAGAAATACCACCACGCATACGAGGAGGCATACTAATAATTTGGAAATTGAAAGTAAACAAATATTAACAGTTTAACAATTAATATTTAATATTTAAATAGAGTAACAACAACATAAAAATTAATCAAACAGCAACATAAAAATTAATATCAAACAGAGTATTAATATAAACAACTTCGCAAATTAACAAAAATAGAAAACAAGTAGAACAAATAATATGAAATATAAACAGAATAATTATACAACATAAATTCTGTCGAAAATTCGACAGAACCTCCCCTAAAATTCTACGATTATCCACAATTAATTCAGTCAGATTCAAGGTATTTTAATACCGTCATCAAACAAATCTATAAATAACAACCTATAATCATAAAATTTATTCGTTCAATAAACAAGGCAAAATAAAATTGGAAAATGCTAGTTTCAACATAGAACTTTCGTAACTACCATTCACCATTTTTTTGAATTCATCAAAAACACCCAATCTAAGTGTAATAAGTGAAGATTTAACCTTGTATAAGTATATTATGATTAATAGAGGACAAATTCGAGACAAATCTAGCAAATAGAATTCGAAATTTTCGAATTTATGGAATTAGGGATTCGAAACTTCAGTCCTTAATTTCTCCTAATGTAGTTCATCATTTACAGATTTGAAGCTATAGAAACGTAGAGAATTGAAAAACGAAGATTTCGGTACTAACCTTGCGTGATTTGGTGGAGAAACGAGGAAGAAATGTTGATTTGAGGAGGAGGGCGATTCGCGACCTTGTTGTTCTTCTCTGTATCGGGCTCGAGCAAAATAGAATTGGGGAAGAACAGATTACATAAAACGCGTCGTTTTTTTTAAGAGGTAAGGGACGTCCGCTTGGATGTCCGCTTAGGGGAGAGGCGGACAGGAGGCGGTAGGCGTTTATGTGGCGTCCGCGTGGAGATTAGGCGGACAAAGAGGCGTTAGCGACTCAGTGGCGTCCGCATGAGAATGGGGCGGTTGTCCACGCGGACAGCCCCCTGTTTCGGTTTTTTTTTTTGATTTTATCCCTGCTTATACAACAACAAAAATAATGAAGAAATAAAATAATGGGTTAGTAATAAAAATGACAAAAATTATAAGTTAGTAATTAGATAACAAAAATTATAAGTTAGTAATATAGTAGATAAAATTAAATGTTAGGGACAATGGAAATTAAATGTAAAAGACAATGGAAATTAAATGTTAGAGACAATGGAAATTAAATGTTAATAAGAGTTAGAAGTTAGATGTCAGAAGTCAGATGTCCGTAGTCATATGTCCAGAGTCAGGTGTCCAATTAATTAATATTAACAGATTATTAGATAATTAATATTAACATAATATAGTAGATAATTAATATTAACAATAAACAAAATATTATAGACATAATATTAACAGAAATAAGAGAACAAAATATTTATAATTAAACAGGTGAATAATCCGGGGCTTAGGAACTAGAATAAATCTAGTCCCCGGCAACGGCGCCATTTTGCAGACGTTATATCGTGAGTGGTTAAACTGGTGTAAAATTAAAAAAGAAAAAAAAACTCAAAATAAACGTCGGGCTGCAAACAAATCCCGGTCGTAGTAGTATAGTGAAAATGTAAGCGACCGGATCGAACCGGGACTAATATACATATTATAGTACCTAAGCGTGTCACAGAGGGGGGGATTAATTGACTTGTAATATAAATAAAAAGAAATAAAATAACTAAGTTGACAGATAAATAAATGGACTCTGGTTCAGATTATTATCTGCTCTTAAGCTATCTTACTGGTTTAATAATTTGGCAAAATTCCTTTATTTCTTAAGGTCTAAGTCATAGACTCAAAGAACTCGTTTACCAGAAATGCTCGGTCTAATCAAGGTTCAGCACTCTGTAAACGGCATTAGGAGTTTGAGGAAATTAATTGCAACTGAATACTAACTTATTAAATCATAACAGTTTCTCCAGTTTACGTCTTAATTAACCTATCTATTTATCACCGGTCTGATCAAAATAGACTTAGCAAGCAATTTAATAAACTCATGACATTTATTAAAAAGGCGAGAGATAAGCTTTAAAACGTAACAAACTATATTAAATTAAACCAGTAAAAAATTGCATAATTAATACAAACATAATAATCATTCGCAAAGTATACGAACTCTAGCCTAACATATTAAATAGTTTGGTCTTCTATTTAAATACGTGAGACTAGAGGTGAAATTAATGAGATGAAAAGAAAACAAATGGAGAAGCGGGAGATTAGAGATGAAAATGAACGAGTGAGTGAATGTGTAGTGGAATGAAGATGGAATGATGGTGAATTGGAACTCCGGAAGGAACCACGGAAGGAGCCTCCGGAAGGACACTGGAGAAGGTGAGACGAGTGTTGTATTTATAGAGGAAGAAGAAGAATCATAGCAGCAGCTCATTGATTGAGCTCGTTGATTGCAGCCTCACTGATTGCAGGGGACAGAACAACACGTGAGTAATTTTAGGTAGGCGCCGACTGCTTAAACGATAAGGCGCAGTCAAGTTGCAGAGCGAGTCGGCGAAGAAGATAACCCGTCGCGTGCGATTTTTATTCACGTCCGCTTGCTGTCCTCACAGGCGTCCGCCTATGGAACCATGCGGACACAAGTTTAATTCGTATGTGTCCGCCTATCACGTCCGCGCAAATCCCATGCGGTAGCATGCATTCACGTCCGCCTGTCTCCTCTCCTCTCACGTCCGCCCTGGTTTTAGGCGGTTGCAGTGTTTGTGTCCGCCTATAATTTAGGCGGTTGCTCATGCGGACACACCTCTGTGTGTGCTTCACGCGTGACTTCCTCGTGCCTCTCTTTTAATCCTTTACAATATGTAATTATTTGGCATTTTTCCTACATTTTAACACATATAATACATCAGTTAATATAACAAGATAATTATAGGAAAAACTGTAACACCCCATCCAAAACCTATCGTGGTTATCGCAATCTGAACACTTAATCGAATACGTCGCAGCGGAAATAAACAACACCTGGACCTTGCCACGGTCTGATCGTTAGAATATACCGGCTTAACATTTACAACACTTAACCAAAATACTTATCCAACTCAAAACATCAACATTCACAATCCCACAACCAACCGAGTACTAGTATCTCAAACATAATCTCAAACTTACATCAGTTAAATATAAACAGTCGGGTGCATAGGCGCAACCTGAACTCAAAATAAATGTCCCAACCTAAGTCTAACCGCTCCTACTCTCGTAGTGCGTCCTCACGGGCCTCTTACCTGCAAGTGTAAAAATAGCCCCCGAGGGGGTCAGCACGAATGCTGGTACACCCTCTCATGGCCCCCAAGCTAACGGGGCTACGACGACTAATTGTTGATAGCATGGAAATTGATTACATACACAAGCATAATATGAAGTGCAATAACAATAACCACAGATGGACATATATAGTTCACAAACAATGAACGACTCAAGCGTTCCCTTATCAAGTGGGTTAGTAACCCCCTCCTTAGTCCTCATTTCCTTAATCTCAGTTCCTTACCTTACCTTAATCTCAATCTCAATCTTAATCTCAGTATACAAACCTTTCCTGGAAGGGATTGGTTGTAGCTTAATTCGAACCTGGGATTTAGGTGATCCCACCGCACCATCTTAATGCCACCTACTCTGGACGGGAGTCCAGCGTAGCTGAGCCGGCAACCGGCCCTAGGCTACAAGTCCGAAGACAAGTCCTTAAGCGGAGGGCGGATCTGGTTCAGATACCGTCCCCCTTTTTCCTTAGCATGCATGACCGGAGATCGGTCCCGGGTTTCCTCACTCAAGTTCCAGTTAGTAGACATCTTAGACACCATGTGCTAGCTAAGCCCTAACGGGCATTAACCAACGACCATCAAACTTAACTCTTATTCTTAACTCAGTAAGTACTAAACTTGGTTAGTAACAATCTCAAGTCTCGCGGGTTAGTGTAAATATAACACAAACACAACGAGAATAAATATAGCCGGTTGCATGCTTTATCTTATTTAAGTCATAGCAAGTAAGCAGATAGCACACAAGCCGAGGGACACCTCGTTAGCAAGCAGGTCACAAGAAGGACTGTACCGTTCACCGTCGATCGTTGTTTGTTTAACCTTCTTCGGGGTCCCAATTCACAAACCTAAAACATTCATTCATTTTTAGGTTATTAGTTATTTGCACCTTACTTAACTCACTTAGTCCCTAAGGACTCCCATTCAATAACCTCTCAAGTCTTTATCACTTAGCTTACAATCTTAACTTTAAACATTAAAGCTTAAACTTAACCTTAACTTAATTCCTTAAGTTCTTAGTGTCCCATTCATTACCACCCTACCAAAGGTATACCTTATTACCTAGTACCCTTCTTAGAATTTAAAATTTCTCTCTTTTTTTTTAAGTGTTAAGGGCCGTCCGACCCACCCTCTGGGTCGGACCATTCCAGTAACTTCGGGTTTGGAAAAACCCTACATGTCCGACCCACCAACTGGGTCGGACCATTCCAGAAACTTTCCGTCCTCTAAAATCTCTTATGTCCGACCCACGTCCGACCCAACCAACTGGGTCGGACCATTCCAGAAACTTATTTGCCCTTTGAAAATCACCCGTCCGACCCATGTCCGACCCAACCTTCTGGGTCGGACCATTCCAGAAACTTTTCCAGGCGTTAAACAGAGGCCGTCCGACCCAAGCTTGGGTCGGACCCCTGGGTCGGACGCCACTAAATCATGCCCAAACTTTGCCAAATCTTTTCTAAACCTTTCCTCAAGCCATCCAATATGTTCTAACATCATTTAGACCCTTAAACCCACCTTAGAGCATCCTCCAAACTCCTTAAATCATTCACCAAGTTTCACCTTAATCATTATACATTCTCCTTGTAATATGCCACACTTGTAATGCTTTCCTCTAGGTTTCTAGGTGGTGGTTCACACCTAATGTAACCACTATGCCAAATGTTTTCCTCACCACTATAACATCATCTCCCAAGCATCTTTCACTATCTAAAACTCTCTTAAGCATTTTCTAAAAGTTCCTTAACAAGTTTAAACTTCCATCATCAACACATTATTTCCTTCCTAATTGTGCACCAACATTTACCTAAGTCCTAAATACTCAAATACATTCTCTTGATTCCTAAATCTTCCACGGTGATACCTAAGTCATTATAAGTCATTAAAACACCTTAACTTCACCCTTTTCATCAAGACAACCTATAGAACATTCCTAGTACTTCCTTAGTCATTAAATTCCCCTTAGAATATCTTAAACACTTAAACTCTCCTTTAAATTTGCCATGGGTTCTCTAGTATATAGTACTTCTTAACACATGGTTTTCTCCATCAAACAACCAACATCACCCAAATTCTCACCACAACAACTTAACACCCAATTTACACCAAAACCACACCACATCATCATATAGTGCTTAAACTTAAAATGCTTGGCACTTAGGCCCTTAAATAAAATAATCTTAACCACTGAATTTCCACATATATATGCCTTCAACCTGCGAATACACTCAACAAGGCTCCCATTGAAATAAAATGCTTCTTGTACTTCACCTTCATATTCTTAAACTATCTCTTTTTCTCATTAGCTCCTTAGTCACAAGTTCACAAGTATAGTCATTGTTTCTCCTAGGTTTAATATAACACCTTCCCCATATAAACTCTACACTAAACTCATCATATACCTACATCTCATTCCTTTAAACAACAAAACACCTTAAGGTAAGTAATTTACCTTGTTTTCTCACAAGCTTAAAAGCTTTTCTCCTTAGGTTTTCTTTGTTCAATCTCGGTCACCAATGTGATTCTCCTTGCCAATGTTCCAACCAATATCCAATGACTCCAATGAGTACTAGATAACACATTAACCCTAAGGAACAAACCCTAGGGTAAAAATATGCTTTAAGGTATTAATGTGATTATTTTACCTTGGTTTCTCAAGACAAACTTGGATATGAAGCAAGAAGGACCTCCTCTCTCCTTTGAAGAGTAGAAACAAGCTAGAACAAGGCATAAACATGGAGTCCCATGAGTATATATTTTCGGACATGTGAAGAAAATGGTGGAAACCTAGATTTTCTTACACTTTCTTTACCTTAAGAGAATGGAGATGCCAATGGAGTCTCCAAACTTGAATTTCCTCCTCTAATGGTGGTTTGACTTGGCACCAAAATGAAGCTCTTGAAGTTTTGAAAAGATAGAAAGGAGGAGCTTGAGCTAACTAAGAAGATACGTATTTTGTTTTGGATTTGGAGCTTAAATGAGCAAGTGTGTGTGCAAGAGAAGATGGAGCTTTCATGGAGTTGAGCTCTACGTGAATGGAGAAGAGAAAGAGAGCAAGAAATCGTGGGAAACAAGGGAGAATGAAGAAGTGAGGAGAGAGGTAAGTAAAATGTGATATTTATCTTAAAAGGTGAATAGTGTTTTTACTTTATAACTTACTTATTTTTGCTTTCTCTTTACTTAGCTAGATAAGTGTGGTGAGTCACACTTAAAAACTGGCCCCCTTTAATGAATGAGGGTAATTAAGTCTTTGTTGACCAATGTCTCATTTATATAGACTTATGTTATAAACAAGCTTAATTAATTCACTATTCATCAAAAACAAGGCACATTGTTGTGAAATTTTTGATTTCCCATTGATATAGACCTCCAAATGTGATACTATATAGTACACATATTAATTAAAGAGTAATGATGGACATTTAGCCATTCAAAACTCATTTACAAGACAATTTTTCAAAAACGTGCTTTAAGACTCCTTAAAGCACATTTTGTGTTTAACTTGTTTTCAAGCTTGGTTTTCTTTAGTAATTGACTTAAAATGACCATTAGGATATTACTAAGGTCTTAGAACAATATTTGGGTACTCTCCCAAGTCTCTCCAAGCTTAGAGCACGTTTTTGTCAAAACTGCTCTTTTGGTGTTTCCTTATATTTTCTTTGATTAGAAATGTTTCTTAATGTTTCTAAGGCATTATTTAGCCTCCTTATATCTTATTTATCATTTAAACACCATATCTAAGTTTGGGGCATTTCAAAAACCCAAGATAAGTGAGAAACATTACTAAAAATGCTGCAATTAATAAGGTGATTAAACCTTAATAAGTCTATATGTTTTGCACTTATCAACAATACCATCTGTACAGTTTCTAGAAACCTTTCTATCACAGAAAACATCAAGCAGATACAGCCCTTTGTGCAGATATCCGATTTGTACTTCATTCTTCAAATCAAAAGCCTGATATATACAACGTGCAGAGTCAAAATAAACCTTGCCAGCCAGATCATTAGTTAATTTACTAATAGCGATAAGGTTAAATTTAAACTTAGGCACAAACAGAACATGATTCAGAATGATCAAAGGATTTATTCTAACTGTCCCGACAATCCTCACATACTGGGGATGTCCATCGGGCATGCCAATTCTATGTGCTTGGTCAAGAATATGATAATGACTAAATAATGATAAGTCACAGCACATGTGATCCGATGCACCAGAGTCAAGGATCTAAGTAGTTTCATCCAACTTCCTAGATTGACATGCACTTGAATTTAAAGATAAGGTTTTATCAGTGCATAGAAGAGGGCAAGAAATTGTACCGACGAACCCACAGTTGGGTTCTTCCTCCTTTTGAACGGGAGTATCCTTCACTGTGCCCTGTGATCTGCTAATGTAGGCAAGAAGTTGGCTGACCTGGTCCTTGGTAAGGGTGCCGCCAAAGGGGTCTTGAGCTGCTTCTTCTTGATTTGCCTCACCGGTACAGTTATTCGCCGCAGACTTTCTTCCCCTATTGCTTCTCCAGCCTTGTGGGTAGCCGTGCTTCTGATAGCACTTATCCTCTTCATGCCCAATCTTCCCGCAGTGGGTGCAGCTGACTGGATTCCGCCTTCCAGACGTTGACCCCAAATTTCTAGGGTTTTGTCGTCGTCTTTGGTCTGCGGCGAAGGACATCAATGCACCGTCATTCGAAGTGGAGGGATTTACGGATCCGGCTATGTTCTTCTGTCGCTCCTCTTGAATTAACAGAGAGAACACCTTCTCCACATCAGGCAAGGGAGAGATCATCAGGATATTGCCTCTTGCAACTGCATACCTTTCGTTGAGGCCCATGAGAAATTTAATAACTCGCCTCTGTCTGATGTAGTTCTTGAAAGATTCGGATTCTCCGCAGTCGCATGAAGGGATGCTCTCTGTTGAATCTATTTCATCCCAGAGGCCTTTGATTCGATTGTAATAATCTTGAATGGTGCTTCCTCCTTGCGAAATGGCGCTGAGCTGTTGCTCCAGCTCGTAGACCTTGGTTGCGTCGCTGTGCCCGTACCGACGACAAAGATCGCTCCACATTTGGGCTGCTGTGGTGCGGAATATGATGCTTTCTGCGATGGATTTCTCTAGGCTGCTCAAGATCCATGACATGACCATCTTGTTGCAGCGGTTCCATGCTAGGATTTTGGATGCCGGACCAGAGGGGCGCGGGAAGGTGCCGTCGAGGAAACCCGCCTTGTTCTTAGCCCCAATCGCTATGTCCACTTGTCGATGCCAGGTCGGAAAACCTAAACCACCAAACTTCCAGGCGACAGCAACCCCAGGTTGATCAGCGTTGCTCAAATAGAGAGGGTCGTTGTTATTTCCGCCTCCTGTCTCCACTTCGGCTTTTCCGTCATCGTTCTTCGCCTCATCATCTCCCTTGCCGCCTGTCTCATTTCCTTTCTCCTTTCCCTCGTCGTCCGCAGACATCTCAACAACGAAACGGGATCACCCGCTCTGATACCATGAAAAGATCTAGCAGACTGGAAGAAGAACCCACCCGCAAGAACAAGAACGGGAAGACGAGACTCGGGAAGGAAAACCAACGTGGAATGCTTTTCTTATTTGACAGAGTAAAGGCGTCGGAAAGAGTATTTTACAAGGAGTCATTAGGCTGCTATAAATACTAATTAAAAGAGCCGTTAAGCCCCCCGTGAAACTATGATACGATAAGCTATTATAACATAAATATAAGTTACAGCAGCATACTACTCTAACATCCCCTTCCACAATGATCTGAATTTCTTTAATTTGCAGGGGTTTTGGTCACCCCAATGTAGTCTCTTGGGTCAGTAGCTTACTCAGGAAGCATAATAAACCCAAGATAGTCTTTCTCAGGGAGACCTATAGATCCATTCCCGAGATGGATCATATTAGACGTCAATGGAGCATGTATCATGGCGTTTCTATTCCAAGTGTGGGTAGATGTGGTGGCCTTGCTCTTTTATGGAGCAAAGGTATGGACATCTCACTTATTAACTACTCAAAACACCATATTGCATGTGTTATCAAGCTTTCTAGCCTTTTTCCTTTTCATTTCACTAAATTATATGGTTAGGCTGATTGAGGTCTCAAATATCATTCTTGGAAGTCCTTCTTACGTTAAAATCTCAAGTTAATATCCCATAGATTGTGGCTGGAGATTTTAACCAAATTATGTTTGAATCTGAGAAAATGGGAGAAGCTCCCAGATGTGACAATAATATGCTTCCCTTTAAGAACTATATGGAGGAAGCGGCCTAGTAGATATAGGTTTCTTTGGATATCCCTTTACCTATATCAACGGTTAACTGGGATCTGATCACTCAGTTAGTAGATTAGATCGAGTTTTGGTGTCTCACAAATAGAGGTGACAGTTCGGGTCAATGGGTTCGGGTTTGGTTCGGTTCGGTTCGGGTTGATTTCAAATCGTTCAATATTTGGTCCGGGTTGGATCGGGTAAGTTGAATTCGGTTTGTTCGGGTTGAGTTCAGTTTGTTGAAATTTCGGGTCGGTTTGGATCGGTTTGGGTGATTTTCGGTTTGGATGACTTTCGGTTAGGGTGACTTCGGGTCGGGTAACTTGTGGTTCGGGTTTGCCTCAGGTTTATTCGGTTTTTTCGGGTTATGGGTCAAATTCGGGTCAATTAATCGGTTAAATTTGGTTGCCATTACAGAATCCAGCAACTCAATCATCATGATATGCAAATTTGACTTCAATCAATCTCAACACGTATAAATGTATATAAAAGATTAATTTAAACAAATAATTATAATTTGCATCATGTTATACTTTAGAAACTAACTCTGAACTTATCATAATTATTGATGTAGCTTTAGATTATTTAGTAGTTTCAATATTTTAAGAGGAGTATAAATAAGGTATGTTTGTGGATAATTATTAAAATGGTATCAAAGTATAGTAAATTGTATTTTCAGTCTATTAATAGTTAGCGAATGGAATTAGTTAATAAGTTTTGATGACTTTTTTATGGTAGTTAAAAACTGTTAATAATGAAGAACTATTCAAAAGCATGAGAATTTTGCTAGATAGGTAAAAACCTTCAAGTATATTAAACATTTATGCTAAATTGCTAATGAGGGAGAATTATTCACAAGATTGGATAAAGGCTTGAAAAATTCTAATTAATAAAAACAACTTCAATATATGAATAATTAATACAATAATGATATGAATTAGTGATAAAATTTGAGTCTAAATATACAAATATTTTTTGTTCTTACGAATCTATCATTGATGAGTAACGCATTATCATTAATTCATTATTAGTTGTGCGATTAATGAAAATGCATGATAATTAATTACTTTAAAATTTTATAGTGCAAAATATTAGTGGTATATTTAAAATAATTTCTCGTGTATATAAGTTTATAAATACTTTTTTATAGGTGCTCCACTTACTAAGTAATGATTAATTGTAATAGTATTGTGGGGCATTGTTTAATGTTGTATGATACAAATGCTAAATACTGATTTGTATTTAAACTAGATATTGGGTATAAACATTCTGTTTTATTCTCATTGTTTCCTATAATTAATACAATATATTCTTTCGGGTCACATCGGATATATTAGTTCAGGTCACATGGTTTCGGTTCGGGTTCGGTACAGTTGGTTTCGATTCGGGTCACTTCGGATTTCGGGTCATCGTCGGGTTATGGGTGACTTCGGTTCGGTTGATTTTGGTTCGGATGACTTCGGTTCGGATGATTGTGGATTGTGGTTTACTTTCGGTTTTACAATAATATGGTTCGGTTTGGTCCGGGTTGGTTTATTTCGGATTTCGGGTCATTTTTCAAGTTATAGTTTTCGGTTGAGATTTAGATTCGGATCGGATCGGATTGGTTCGGTTTGGTTTTTCGGGTTCGGGTTACTTTTGCCAGGTCTACTCACAAAGGATCCATTCTATTTCCGTCCATATCAGTTGAACATCTTCCAAGAAAAAATTTGGATCATTGTTCCCTCCTTATCAATCTCTTGGAAATCATAGGAAAACTGGGAGAATATTTCGGTTTGAAAGCATCTAAACTCAAGATAAGAGATGTAGGGAAATTGTTGAGGAAGTTTGGGGAATGATCTTTTGATGGAAAAAGTGTACAAGTGTGGTCTTAAACTAATAAAGTGGAAAGGTTGGTTGATCCACAAGATCAAATGGAAAATATTGGCAAAATCTAAATAGTTGGATTGTCTCTAGGAAAATTCGTGGCATTTTGGACTAAGGAAAATTGCAATATCCTTCTCATGAATATTGAACTACTTCGCTTTACAAAAGAGTGCTGGTGGAAATAATGCTCTAGAGACAAATGGATCAAAGAAGGAGACAATAATTCTTCATACTTTCATGCAAAAGCTTCATTGAACTGGAGGAGAAACAGAATATTTGGCTTGGTGCAATCTAATGGCCTTATGGGGTACTCACAGGACTCCTTGGAACAAACTACTAGATCCCATTTTATATCTCTCTTAGCCTCTAACGCCCAAGCGATACCCTAAGAACTTTTGGCCTCAATTTCCAACTGAACCAATTCTTTGCATCAGCTGGCTCTCAATAACCCTTACGCTAGTGATGATGTTCTTAGATTAGTGAAAGAACTAGGTACCAATAAATCCTCTGGGCCTGAAGGTTTCAATAGACTTTTTTATAAAACCTATTGGAATATAGTAGGAGCTCAAGTTAAACAAAGCTACTTTGTAAGTTCTTTAGGGTTTCTCTCTCCCTCCTAAGTAGAATGATTATTCCATAACCCTAATGCCCATAGTGAAAGGTGTTGTGGAAGTCCACAACTTTCGGCCTATAGCCTTATGCAACTTTGTGTATAAGATTATCACATAAATGTTAGCTAATAGGATACAACTTAATCTTCCTCATTTCATTTCTAGACGTTGACTAATAAGATTATCACATAGATGTTGGCCAATCAATCTAGTTTCGTTAGAGGGAGACTAACACTAATAATGTCATAAGGGCAGGGGAACTTCATTATTTAATTTCTAGATCCAAAGTTGTTAAAAAGGGATATTCTACATGTAAGGTACATATCAGTAAGGTTTATGATCGCTTGGAATGACATTTTATTAACAGTGTTCTTACTGTTATGGGTTTCCCTAATAATTGGAGAATCTCAGCTATCAATTGCATCTCATTTGTCAAAGGCGCGATTATTATCAATGGAGATCCAAAATTACCTTTTAACCAAGCTAGAGGTTTGCGCCAAGGGGACCCCTTTCACCTTTCCTTTTCCTCTTGCCCCAAGAAGCCCTATCATCGACTTGTCAATGAAGTCAGGTTCTCTTAAAGGTATTACTATGGTGTGACATCCCCCATGTCTACCACCTATCTTTTGCAAATGATATAGCTTTTTCTGCCAAAGCCGATCCTGAGAACTTGGAAGCTTTATCAGGGATAATCTCCTCTTTCCTCAAAGTCTTTCCTTAAGGCCTCGTGACAAGTGATCAATCATCAAAAATTGGAAGTTCTGTTTAGCCCAAAAGTTCCCTAATATACTAGACAGTTGTTAGTCATACTTTGGACATTAGAGAAGTCAATGTCTTCTACAAGTATTTAGGACTTCCCTTTAAGGTGGGACATAACAAGACTGAAACTTTTGGTTTCCTTTTAGATAATCTGAGGTAAAAGGGTTATATCTTGAAATAGGCCAATGTCTCAAGCTTGCTCGATCCTCATTTTCTGGTGTCCTAAGCCATTCCAAATTTCATGTCTTTATCTCTCCTCCCCTTACACATTATTAAGAAATGCATTCCAGATTTTCTTTCTTCAGGTGTGGTGGCTGCTCAACCAAAAAACCCATGTATTGGACCAAATGGGATCGTATCTGTAAACATCCCTCTAATGGAAGTTTGGGGGTTTAAGTCGATACTCAACTTAAATAAGGCCTTTCTAGCCAAGCAGTTGTGGATGATTCTTAGAAACCCAAATTTGTTGGTGGCTCCAACCCTTAAAGCAATCTACTACCCCAACCTTTTAGTTATCAATTCTCACCAAGGGACCCATGTTTCTCATAGTTCTTGCAATGGAAGAATCAAGAAATGATGTATTACTTCATCGAGAGAGGTTTTACAGTCTGTAGAAGAAAGAGATACAGTAGTTCGGGTAGTCTTGCAAGACTGGGGTATATAAGTGTAAGTGTTTCAGTAGTTTAGTAATAAGATATTACTCTTATTACTAAACTCTATACGGGAAATATAATGTACAAAATGTACCTAGGAAACAAACTAGACATTACATAACAATGAATATTATATGATATGGTGCCTAATACAAACTAAGTACATCTGTATACTCAATAATGTTTGCCATATATGGAGATCTTCGGAGGTAGCCATTCCAACCATCAGAGTAGGGATCATAATGCAAAAAGGGGATAGTCAAACAGCTCATATTTGGAACATTCCTTGGATCATCCACACCTCCTTCACTGTCATCACCACTCATTCCAGAAATCAATCTACTATGAGGGTGTACGAGATTATTGATTTGATTAATAGAAGATAGAATTCTGATTGTATCTCACAGCTATTCCTGGCTATTGATCAAATAACTATTCTGAACACCACAATCTGTTGGGACTCTTCATATGAATGGATCTATAATTACACAAAGGACGATAATTACTCGGTCAATTATGCTTATTGTCTATTTCAGGGAGATATAGTAAGGGTCATCTATTGGGTCCTCTTGGTAGTTGAATCTGTTGAAAAAAAAATCCCATGAGTTGGTACACGGTGCTAAACTTTTCCTTTGGATGTTCCTCAATCAAATTGTCCTCTGCAAAGCAAATACTGCAAAAATATTAGGAGGCTCTCCTCTTTGTCACCTTTGTGGAAAAATTGACACTGATGTTCACTCCTTTTTCTATTGTTGAATAGTTTTGGGCTACTGGGAGTGTGTGATCAAGACATCCTCTCCCTTACCCCCCACGAGGATTTGGTGATGGAGGATTTCCGTCCGTGACGGACGAGATCCTTACCGTCTAATTATGACTGTTGTGGACTGTCCTCTAGCTAATGAGGAATGTTTTTTTAATCCGTGATGATTTATCTGTCTTATACTTGCATGCACTTTTACCCTATTTTTCTTACAATTTTTTTTGAAATCAAGTTGGTTCACATGCACTTGCACAATTATGATATAGTAAAAATATTATTATACAAACATCATTTTCCGATCAACTCTTTCATCAATGAATAAGTTTCCCTTTGATTTTGTTGCCATCTTTATAATTAAATGAACCGCTAAGCGACAGATGTTCTTTTTCCTTCTCTGACGAACTTAATCTATTGACGGGTCTATAAGCTTCTAATTGTTGTCGTCCAAGATTATAATATAACTTTTGTTTTTCTACTCACTTTCACTCTCATACATATAAAAATGATCTTTGTACCAACGATAGTATTTTTTTCTTTATAATTTCTTTGGTGTTGCGGTATAATTTATATAGCCTAATGTTACCATTTTTATATTATCAATACTTGTTAGTGTGACTATATAAGAGGTAAAGGATAAGTATTATTATACTATAATATGATGGTACCTTTTCTTTCTTAATTTTAAATGATATCCACATTTCTATCTATTATATAAAAAGTGACACTAACTGTTAATCTATTTCTCCCTTGGTCATTCTCATCCGCATCATTGCTGTACAAGATATTTTCTTAGCATTTATCAGTCATAGAGCTTGACTATTGATAAACTTGAATGCTATAAATAATAAATGTTTGGAAACGATAAAATGAGGTTTGAAGTCAATTTTAATGTATTCATTTAACCTTGATGTTTACATTCTAGATAATTTATAAACGTCTCTACTGATGATAGAAACTTGTACACAACCTCTCTATAAATTGTTTTCACCCTACGATGGAACAGATGACACTAACTGTTATAATTATTTTCCTCTGGACGTTCTTATCGAACGTTGAGATATAAAATATGTTCTTAGCATTTATCAGTTTAAAAAGCTTAACTGATTGATAAACCTAAAGGCTATAAACGTTGAAAACAATAAATTGAGTTGTTGAATTGATTTTATGTATTTATTTAACCTAGTTTTTACGTATCCACGATGATTTATAAATGTTTTCACTGATGATCTGAACATGTAAAACAACCTTCTATAATCATTCTCCATCAGTGTTTTCAAAAATGACACTTTAAGTACTATTTATATCCTATCCCTCGATCTTTCTTATTAAATCATTGTGTATAAAAATATTTTTTAGCATTATCACTTTATAGAGCTTGGCTGATTGATAAACTGCTGACTGTAAACATTTGGAATGATAAACTGAGTTGTTTGACAATTGATTTTAACCGCATATCATTTAACCATAGTTTTACCTATCCACGATAATCTATAAACGTTTCCCTGATGATTATAAACATGTACACAACCTTCTATATGATGTTTCATCACTCTTATGAAAGTTGACACCAACTGTATAATCTTTTCCCTTATCGTTCTCATCGAATCATTGTGTATAAGAATATTTTCTTGAACATTCATCATTTTACAGAGCTTGACTGATTGATAAATCTCAAGGCGATAACACGTTTGGAAATGTTAAACTCAGTTGTTGGAGTCCAATTTTAAACATTTTAACCTTGATTTTTACATCTTCCACGATAATTTATTAGTTCTTCCACCGACTATTAGAAATATGTATACAACTTGTATAACGTTTCTAACACATTTTAAAAATGATGATACTACACTAATGGTATATATGTTTTCTTTATCCATTCTCATCGAATTATAACGTATGAATCATAGTGTATAATCATTTTTTCATATATAAAAGTACTATATGACGACATTTTCATTAGAAACCATATAAATATTAGCCTAGTGATTTAAATTTGGCATTTATTTTTTTAAAAAAAATTTCAGTTGATTAAGATATGTATTTTGAATGATATGCTCCATTATTTACATATATATAAAAACAAATATTATAAGATTAAAAACTATTATACAATAATTGTGTTTACGTGTATAATCATTTAGAAGTTTTATATAATTGATAAATTATTTTAATAATGATTTATTGTGAAAAAACACACCATGCAAATTCCACATCTTGCTACCTCTCCTACAATACATAAAAAAAGGAAAAAAAAGGCTTTCGTCCTTGCTACCTCCTGCAGTATATAAAAGACTAGCTTCAGTCGGAGAGGAAAATTGCTTTCCGTCACATAATCTGCACCCCCTTGCCCCTTTGTCTAGATGGACTGGGCAAGCTGGTTGATTCACATTGCTAGATTGGCCTAATTAATAGTCTCCTGGATAACATTACAAATCTCTTGTGGGCCATCTATAATGTAAAAAATCGTGTTAGGCACCAAACACATCTGGTATGGATAGCATTGACTCATTATTGCAGCCTATACTTCCTATGCTTCAGTTATGAAGAAAAAAGGATGTTTTTTTCTTTGGAATGATCATGAACCTATCTCTCGTAGATGTATCTGACTTTGTACTTTCTTCTACAGATCCATAGGTAAACCTCTTATGGTTAGAGATTTTTCACTATATCATGAAGGAAGCTTAATTGCCGCTTACAACAAGAAACTCGCAAGATGCACATATAAAACTTCGCTGAAGAAGCAACATTACTTGTTGGCATGAATTTGGCAAAGTCGAAGGGAAAAAAAGAATTTGGACCTTATAGATGAACAAGGAGTGTTCTCTCTTGCTCTAGTTTTTGAAAACAAACAATGCTATTGGATCCCTTTATCCTTTGTTATATGATATCTACTACTATTTTGATGTTTGTAAGTGGATTAACTTTGAGACAGATACATCTAGTTTTTCTGCTTATCTAGCTGGTAAAATGTATAATGGAAAGATTGAGACTTCTCTCTCATAATGGTTTTACGTGTGCGGAAACTCAAATTAAGTGAGAATTTAAATACTAAAGGCTACTAATACTTAAATGTCAACTACATGAAATAACATATAGTAACAATAAATATATAATAAGTATTACGTATATATATGTAAATATATATATATATATACCCATGGATAAATGAGATGGTATGTGTGAGAATTAAATCATATGTGGTAAAAGGATACAACATGTTAGCTATTACTGTATTTAAAGATCGAATAACTAATCCCAAAGTAAGTTAAAATGAATATTAACAACGACTAATCATGGGGTGAAATACCTGGGGATTAATGACCTACAGGATACCGACTTTGTTCGAAATTATGGAGAGCTAATACTTAACCTCGTATTCTAGAGCAAGAGGTTTAGAGGACGAGCTCGGGATTCACACGTAGCGTCTTCTACCTGGGTGAACGGTATGCTATTGTGTGGTCCGGATGTTCCTAAGGATTCCTTGGGTTCGGACATTTGTGGATGCTTGATAATAGCGATATGTGTGCTTTTACATTGATATGTTTATATGATTCTAATTGCGACTATCCTGCGATATTAGTTGTGTGCGAATGTCTTTCGGACTGAGGCAATACTAGGTATGAACTCGAATCGAGTTATGATTATTGGTAGGGATATACTGCTCACAAATGATTAACGATACATCACATGATCCTTAATCATTCTAATCAATTAAATTAGTTAGAGAATCGTATACCATTCTCACGAGCATATGTATTCGAATATGAAAGTGACCTAGGTGAATTATAGGTAATGTGTAAGACCTAAAAGGAAACTATATGGATAATATATTCACCATAACCTAAGAGTAATCGTAGGTAAGAGGATTAAACAAACTTAATCACATGGTGGAAAGGTATGGTTATGAGGGGAAATCCAGGGGAATCACTAATTACATGGTTGCGTATAGTGATGACTAGAGAGGATTACTGAATTGGGTCCACTCGTTATAGAAATCCAGCGAGCCACATTTGATCGTTGGTTTGGAGGGCACTGTTTTAGTGCATGGCTACGCCGATAACGACGCCTTCACAAGGCAAAAAGAAAATCCAGAGATCTTTGGATCATTGGTCGGATCGAGGGCACTACTATTGGTGCACGGGCCACTATCCAAATAAACAAGGAGTATTGAATACATAAAACGGGTTGTCTCAACACGGCGTCTGTCAAGAGTTAATGATTAAAGGTTAAATAAATGAGTAAATACACACTAGTTATAAGATAGTACGAGACGTCAATAATGTTCGAAATACTGATAACATATGAAAGGGGCCTTGAAGTCAAATTTAGAACCGTTCGAACGAAACAACACTCGTATCGTTATCTTACACACTCGTTATTGTTTTGCGTGTATGCATTGTTATATGTGGAACCATCTTAAACTATTTAGTCCGTATATACTTTAGTAGTATTATAGCCGTTACTTTTGTATACTGTATAAATAGACACTTATCTGTCTACTCTCACACTGTAGTATATTGAATAATAATAACAATGAATCTTTTGGTATTCTCAGCTTCTCATGGTATCAGATGTGCAAGAAAACTAGGGTTACCAAATTAAACACAAACCTCAAATCAAGAATCCCCTTCTATCGTATTCTTTCTTCCGCTTCGACGTTCGAGTTCTATGGCCGACACTAAGAGATGACATCAACAGCGACCAACCCACCGATCCACCATCAGGAGGTAATGCTTCCGCTCTTCTTCCGCCACTTTCCAAACCCAAAATCGACAAAATCTTATACATACATCCCTCCGATAGCCCGGGTTCACAGCTCACGCACAAATTCGATGGCAAGGATTCACCACCTGGAAGCGCCTCTTCACCGTCGCTCTTTTCCACCAAATGCAAATCGGTTTCATCATCGGGTGAAGTGAAGCGCGCCGATTACGACGATGAGAAGAACTCGATTGGGACAAAGCCAACAGCATGGTCCTTGCTTGGCTTTTCAACTCGTTGAGTGAATCCCTAAAAGAGAGTGTGATATACTACCCCACACCGCTGCTCAGGCTTGGTCGAATCTGTGCAAACGTTGGGATGATCCTGCGGGAACCCGTCTGTACGCTCTCCGTCAAGATTCACACCATCTTGAGCAAGGCCGTGACGCCATCAACGATTATTACACCAGATGGATTAAAACTGGAACGAGCAGAACGAGTTAATCAAAATTACACCTTGCACATGTGGCTCTGCCGTCGAGCTTCATCAGCAACACAAAACGAACGAATTTTTGATATTCTGATGGGTCTCCACGACTCTTACAAATCCATCCGCAGCAACATTCTAATGATTAGCCCTTTTCCAACCCTAGACAACGTCTATGCAATGTTACGACAAGAAGAAATCATCGTCTCAACCGGAAGACACGGAAAGGCGAATCTGAGGACAATCTCATTTTTGCACATGTAAACCGTAATTCCTCGAGTCAGCCACCTACTGATGCGTGCACCACTAACACTCGAAATGAATCCAAGAAAAAATGTACTCACTGCAAGAAGATGGGTCACTCCTATGAGGATTGCTACTGGGTGACAGGGAACTTCCCTAGTAATTGGCGCAACAAACCAAAGAATCCGGTTTTTGCTGCTGTCACCGACCACCAATTCTCAACCCACTGAATCATCTGTGCCGGGTTTCACTCTAGAACAAATGCACGCTCTAACTCTTCACTTTCAAGATAAGACGACCCCTGTTCCAGGAATATCTCCACGATAATTAGCATCCCTGTTTGCCTACCTTGACAAGCGCACCGTCATCAACAAGGAACAAGAAACTGAGTTCTTTACTCAGTTTGCAGGTACGCTTGTCTCTTCCTTGGATAAAACAACTACACATGTCTTGCATAATTGTTGGGTGATAGATTCTGGTGCTACAGACCACATATGTGGTAACATCAATTTATTCATCGATTCTGACTTCCAACTTTGCAATACTACTGTTAAAATGCCTGATGGCCACTCTGGTAGCATTAAAGGTTTTGGCACTGTCAAATTGACAAATCATTTTCTTCTGCATAATGTCCTATATGTTCCAAGCTTTGAATTCTTTCTGTTACCTGCCCGCAAGTTTTAACAGCAATTAAATGCTAGCATGATAATCTCTGAACACACATGTGCTTTGCAGGACCTTAAAAACAATACCTGTGTCAGTTTTGCATATCAGAAAAATGGCCTATATGTCCTGGAATCTACTTGTCTAGATGCTTTTTTGTTTCAAAAAAATAGATATTGTAATAGTCATTTTTCTTCTACTTGTCAAGACAGTTCATCTGTTCTGGAAAACGATGTTGATATGAATAACAATGTTTTGTCAGCCTCTGTTTTAGATAAAGCATGTCTGTGGCATTTGTGTTTGGGTCACACCCCTTTAGATAAACTTGTAAAACTGAAACTGATAAAACAAGCAGATGTCCTAAAAAAATTTTGTGTGATAGCTGCAATCCAAAAACCACAGGCTTCCATTTCCCCACTGTGTCACCAATAGTGCTGATATATTTGACTTGATACATATTGATATTTGCGGACCCTTTAGACAACCAAGTCACAACAACAAGAAATATTTTCTTAGCATTGTAGATGAAAAAAGTAGGGCCTTATGGATTAAGCTCCTTACATCCAAATCAGAAGCCTTCACTTTTATTAAAGCTTTCCTCATGTATGTAGAAAGACAATTTAACAAAAAAGTTAAATGTGTTAGGTCTGATAATGCCCTAGAGCTAGGCAGTTCGAATGAGGGAAACATTTTCTTTAATACTCTAGGGATAATCCACCAAACCTCTTGTCCACATACCCCTCAACAAAATGGAATTGTCGAGAGGAAACACCGATATTTAATGGAAACCGCTAGAGCTCTTTTCCATCAGTCAAAAGTTCCAATAGAATATTGGAGTGAATGTCTTCTCACTGCTACAGATATCATAAATAAATTACCATCATCTTCTTTACAAGGAAAAACTCCTCATGAAGTTCTTTACAATACAGAGATAGATTATAATAATTTAAAAACCTTCGGTTGTCTAGCTTATGCTCTTATCCTTGGTCCAAAGCAAGGAAAATTCAGCTCTAAATCCACACCATGCGTTCACTTAGGACTGGCTGACAGTCAAAAGGGATATAGGTTATTGAGATTGGAGGATAACACCATCATTATTTCTAGACATGTTATATTCCACGAAACTGTTTTTCCATTCACATACCCACCTCCTCATATTCCTCCTTTTCACACCCCTCTCACCACTGAACAACCCACAACACCAGACCAGCCCATATATGTTTCAGATGATGAACTTTCACTTTCACCTTCCAATAACCCACCACCTATACAACAAAATACAGCAACAGAGACACAACCAACCTCCATTTCTGATACACAACACCAAAACCAAACACAAAACATCACAGATACTCAACCCCAAACATCATTAGACACTCTACCACCCTCTTAGGACACCCTCAGAAAGTCTTCAAGACCCCGCCAACCTCCTACATACTTACAAGACTACCATACCAGTTCTGCTCTTCTTGACCAAACCCCTTTACTGAAATCTTCAAAAACAGACTCATATCTTCATCCACCATCTGTTCTGATAACAACCCAACCTTCCTCAACTCTCTCACCGATATCACTCTACTCTCTCCCTAGCTGCAACATCAGTCCAAAACCAAACAACAATTGAAAACATTTTTTTTTTTGGTCGTATAATTGAAAACATTCTTGACATTGATAAGTGTGAAATATATATTTTTGCGGGTTTAATTGACCTATTATTCACATTATTTTTGGGCAATATTCTCACTTATCATATATTTTCTCATATTTATGTTTTGATGTGAACTGATACATTTTTATGTGTCAAATGCAGGTAAATCAATATATATATATATATATATATATATATATAATATCATATCATTCACGGCAACTAACCAACTCATGGGGTTATATTTGCATCAATGTATGAGTCATGGCTGCTACGTGATATGTAGTATACCCATGCAAATTACAAACCATCGGAAGGCGCTTAGAAGATAAAGAAACAAAATAAAAATAATTTGATAAAAAAACGTTGCTGTATATATTGAAGTCTAGGGTTCGACGAGAAGATATAAACCACGCCAGGCATAGGCCTGCGCCTCTCACAATTCATCTCGATACAACTCGATACTCTCGATCCAATTCACCAACCGATCGTTGCACCATCATTCACCAGTATTCATATCTCCGCATACACATTCATACATGAATTCCCTGCCATTCGCTTACCATACTCCCGCTTCACATCCGCTCCCGTATCCATAATTCACCAGCCGACCGACTCCATCACGCCACCATCACCGTCTCACCTACACTAATACACCACCACCGCGACTAACTTCATCCACCAACACTGCACCATACCACCACCACTTTTATTATTTTTGTTACAGTTTAATGTCGTTCTTTATTAGTTGTGCTATTTTTATAATTATGTTTAAGTAGTTAGTTTAGCTCCCCGGTTTGGGATAGCAAACCGAATCTTTACATTTATTTTGTAATCTTTTCACTAATTATATATTTGCAGTAGTTTAATTCCTGTTCTTCATGTGCTTTAATTCTCTAGCTAATTATTAAAGCAATATTTGTAGTTTTCTAATCAAAATGCGACGCTGAGATTAGTTAACAAGACATAGGAAGTTAAACCGGATTAACGACTAGAAGCATGGTTTGCCTATAGGTTAATCTGTCTCCAATAGGAATTGTGTTTAATGCTATTAACTTGATAACTTGGGCATGGTTTGCGGCTTGTTATTTCAGTTAGTTAGGGTTCATTGTATAGGGACCGGTCAACGAACTATTTATAATTCCTGAGTTTATTGTAGAATTAGGGAAGAGTTTATTGATTAATAAAGTGAAGGTTTGCAGAACAATCCGGGGTGCTTCTTAGATTCAATATTTATTTCTTTATTTAGTTTATTTTTATCTCTTTACTGTTTCATTATTTTATGTTAGTTTGTTTAGTCATTCTTTTTATTAAATTAAGTAAAACCTGAAAAAGTGACGTTTCTTGTTTTCTTAGTTTAGTTTTCTCGGTTAGTAAATAAATTGTCAGTTAATTGAACGAGGTCCCTGAGATCGACAACCCCACACAATTCACTATTCCACAAAACGATAGGTACACTGCCTAGGTAGAGATAGTAACATATTTCTGCTAACTGACATCAAAGATCCCCAAACATACGAGGAAGCCACAAAACAAAACATTGGGTAGATGCCATCAACACCAAGCTTACAGCCCTTACAGAAAATGGTACATGGGAATTAACCAAACTACCAAAACATAAAAAGGCAATAGGTTGTAAGTGGGTTTTTAAAACTAAACTAAAAGCTGATGGCACTATAGAACGGTATAAAGCTCGCCTCGTTGCTAAGGGATTCAGCCAAAAGTATGGTCTTGATTACACAGAAACATTCTCCCCCGTGGTTCGAATGACCACCATAGAACCATCTTAACCATAGCTGTTAAAAAGAAATGGACAATCGACCAACTTGATGTCAACAATGCCTTCATTCATGGCAATCTTCAAGAAGAAATATACATGCAGCTACCAAAAGGTTTAATGAAATACCCCTAACATTTAAATAATTAAATATAAGTAAATAAATATAATTTGGGGAATTATAAATATTATTTGTGGGATTATTAAACCCTAAGAAAGCATATAAACACTTGGGCGTTAAAAACGCACCTAAACTCCTTAAGGTCAAAAACGTGCGTTAAAGCCCGACCTTAAGTTAAACAAGTTATATAAGCCATAAAATTCGTATGAAGTTAATCAAGGATCATTATATGACCCTTAGAACACAGGACTTCATCTAAAACTGAGTAAAAATACAATATGGTCGGGAATTCCCTTAAAGGCCCTTAAGGCCGAAAGTCCCGGAAATACATTATAGGATGAAGTAAAGCTATAAACTTCATTCCAAATGCACCATAACACCTTATTAAATATATAAGATGAAGTTCTCAAGCTAAATTCTCAGTTAAACGCAAAGTGCTAAGAGATGCCTTATGGGGGTCCCATAAACCCTTAGGAATGCCCAGGAGGACTGCCGAGGTGGCACAAACTCTATAAAATTAATTCTTAGAGTTCCTAACATCATTATTAAACATTCTAAAGAGAATAGTCGAGCTACTTCCTCAAAAATAAACAAAGTGCTCGGACGAATTTCTTAACGCTCCTTTTTGCCCGGTTAGCCCGGGAGTTGTGTTTAGAGTTGATATAACCCCATATAACTCAATAACACCTTAACATAATATTATTGACTATAAACAATGTCAATAAACACTTGGAACTCATAGCGACTAATTATTTTTCAGAAAATCCTTAAAGCACAAAAATGCACCTTCGGGTGTCACAAAAATGCGTTTTACGCAATTGCCTTGAAGTTTTTGAGGAGCCACGAGTTGATAATCTTAAAAGGGGATAAAATTACCATCTAAATCAATTAATTCCAGTACTAAACTCATAGTACAAATAGGGGCGATTTTTGGGTCAAAAAGGTACCTAAAATCAGCCTTTTTACCTTAAAAGCTTCACCTTTTACCATAGTATAAATGTACCAATTAAATGCTGGAACCTATTACACATATTATTATGGTCTTAGTACAATATAGTGTAACAAAAATCAAATGAAAAATTAATCCCATTTGGTCCCTAACCCATGCGCCATTTATAGTCACATTTGACTAGTTTTTGTTTGAAAATTGTCTTATGCTAATGTGACTCACCTAGCATATATTATATGATGATGTAACAATTTAATTCAATCAAATTGAGACTCCACAACCGTATGCCTGCAAGGAAAAAAACAAGAAGAATTAGTATATGAAAAAGAATGGAATTAAACTACAACTAGACTTACCTTTTACAAGTTGCAAGCAAACAAACAAAACAAGTTGTCCTATAGTCTTCTAAGCAGCCGATTTTTTTTACTAAATGAGGGGAATTATTGCTGTTAATTAGTCAAAAGAAACATTACCTAACTAGCATGATTCTTTGTCAAATGACAAACAAAAATCAATTGTCTTATAAGACATATGTGGCCAATTTCAATAAGAAAAAAAGGGCTTGTTGCCTTATTAAATCATGCTAAATTGTCTACCTATCTAGCCATGATATTTGGTCTTCAATTATCAAAGAAATAAGTCTCCTAGATGCACATGTGGTAACCGTAAAAGACATGAGAAAACAAGACAAATTCAATATAGAAAATCAAAAGAAAACATGCACTAACCTTGCTCTTGTCTTCTAGTTCAAGTGGCCAACAAACACCTCCATTATTCTTGTCACATGGCCGGATTATGCAATCAATTAAGGGACATTATTGAGCCAAAAGTCTATGAATAAATTAAATACAAAGACTAGTCAAATTAGCATTAATTTAACAAAAGAAAATCCTTACAATTTGCCTTACCTTAAGACATACGAGAGTCTCATTTCTTTCCTTGCCTTCCATGGCCGATTGGTAAGCAACCCTTTGTTCTCTCTTTCTTCTTCCTTTGTTAGTTCATTCTTTAAAGCTTCAAAGCTCCATTAATGGTGATCTAAGCTCTAACACCATTTCTATGTAAATTCCTAGTTAAATCTTCTAAATCTTGAAGCAAGAAAACATCCTAGCAAACCTACAATTTTCGCCAAGCATTAGATGTTCCAAGGAGGTTCCTAAATTCAACAACAACACAAGGAACAACAAGATCAAGTTAAGGTATATTTTCATGTTGAAAAATCCTAAGCAATTACCTAAATCATTTTCGAAAATTATAAACCTCTAAATCCATATTCTCTTCATTATTTCATGAAGGAAATAAGATCTACAACCATCTCAAGGTCTACCGAAAATTCCTTGAAAAATTCCTAAGGTAAACTCTTGTAAAACTACTCCAAATCTTATTTATAATTTTTGTTAAAAGTCTAACATATGGATCTCCTAAATATGTACAAGGAGGCCGAAATCTCTATTTCAAAATAGCATTTGGAAAGCTTGGAATTCAAGGAGAAATCAAGTACAAGAATTGTCTTGATTTAAGGAGTAAGTTTGAGTAATTAAGGTTTATTAAGTTTAAGCTTGATTTAAGCTTCAAACTTTGGTATAAAAATTATACATAACCTCTAAATAAATTATGGCCGAAAATACTATGGGTTATAATGTCAAGAAAATAATTTATAACATATAAGGTAAGATTATTACCTTAAGGTATAAATTTGTGTCACAAAAATTAATTAGGATACATATATATTCAAACCAAAATATTTAAGGATTAATTGTTCTATTTTGAGTTTATAATCATTATAAGTCATTAGCATAATTTTTAGAAGTGTTATATGGCTTATATACATTTATAAGTATTTATTATAAAGTTTAAATCAAGTTTTGGAAACTATATGGTAAAATAAATCAAGGCCGAGAATAAAAGGTATTATTTAGTGATTTTTGAAATATATAAGTATATTAACTTATATTATAAATTTTGGGAACATTAAAAATAGCTACAAGTATTTAAATGGCTAGTCTAATAAGTTATGTGGCTAAAATATAAATTTTGAAAAGTTTGGTGTAGGAAATGTAAAAGCCGAGAGCTTAAGGGTTAATTTGGTAAATTTATGATATAATATAAGGTAGGAATTAATATTATAAATTTTGGTGGATTTTAAATAAGTGTATAAGTGTTAAAATAACATTTAATAAAGTTTTGGGGCTATTTTGTAATTGTTGGAAAGTTTAGAGGTGAAACCGAATTACCTATGATTTTATGGGTATATTAAAGTATTAATTATGAAATGAAGTCTTGGTCAAGGTGTTGACCAAAAATTTTGGTTAAAATGATTTATGACATAAAATATTAAGTTTATTAAGTTTAAGGGTGAATATGTAATTTATGAAAGTATAAGTGTAAAACTGAATTTAGTTTGGGGCGAATGCATAATTTGTAAAATTATAAGGATCATTTCGGTATTTAGGAGAAATTAAATATTTAAACTATAGATTATAAGTTAATATGTAACTTATGTAAAGTTTAAGGGCTAAAATGTAATTGTGTAGGAGTTTATGTCAAAACCGAAATGGACATGGGGAGAAAATATAATTTACAAAAGTATAGGGGTTCTTTCGGTATTTTAAGAGAATTAAATATTAAAAGTATAGTTTATAAGTTAATATGAAACTTATATAAGTTTTGGGATTAAAATGCAAATATAGGAAAAACATATGTTAAGACCGAAAATAATTGAGGTCATTTAGTAATTTATAAAAATTAATGTGTTAGCTTACAATTACCGAAAGTTAATATGGATAATTAGTAAATTATAAAAGTTATATGGTTATTTAGTAATTTATAAAAGTTGGTGTATTCAAACTGTAATTAACAAAAAGATATATGTGGTTAATTGGAAAAATTACAAAAGTTAATGTGTGCAAAGGTAAATACCGAATTTATAAGGTTATTTGGTAACTTATAAAAATTATTGTGTTCAGCTTATAATTACAGGAATTAAAAAGGTTGGTTTTATAATTTAATAAAGGAAGGAATCAAGGTTAAGTAATGTGATATATTATGAGAGATAATATGAGGTTTATAAAATAAATTGTGGTTATGATAAGAATAACCAAAAGAATTTAATATAGAGTTTATGAAATAATTATGGATATAATTAAGGTAACCAAATTATATTGGTATATGGAATAAGAGAAATTGATTATGGATATATAAGTAAAGAGTTGAAGAAATATTTATAATGGGAATTCATTATCACATGTGGGAATCACATAAAATAATGAACATATGAACTACCTAGAACCACTGTTAAATAAACAGGGGGAAATGAAGAACATACAGAATTAGTATACTACTACCTCCGTCCCGTCATAAGTGTCCTGTTTGCTTTTTGACACGTTTTTCCACCTCAATATTAAACATATAAGGTAAAATAATTTTATAAAACTAAATTTTGTATTATATAGTTTATCATGTAAGGAATCATATGCGAAACTTAAATTTTCAAAATTAATTTATCTTATATGTTAAAAATTGAAGTCAAACGACATGTCCAAATAGTAAATAGGACGGTCAAGGTGGGACGGAGGGAGTATGAGTATAAACTCTACAGTGACAGTACTGTAACACTTGGTGAATAATTATATTAATGTTACCCGGTATTGCATGTTTATATAACAGCGTACGAGAAGGAACTACTGAACAGGAATTTGTCAAGCTAGCTGTTAATTATCACGGTGAACGGTATGTTAATTGTGTGGTCTGAATATCCTAAGGATTATCCTAAGGTCCAGACATTATGTGTTTAATTATTAAGAGCGATATCTGTGATTTTATGTATATGATATTGTGTACTGTATTGCTCAACTGTTGCGTTGTATTTTATACGCGAACGTCTTATGACTGGAAGTTTATACATCTAAACTGGAACAAGACTAACTGACCTTTAGGTATTATCGAACCTAACTGATGGTCAACTGTTATAGTCTTATTACAAATGTTGGTCATTGTACCACTGACAAAAAGGGCTAACTTATAAAGAGAGGAATCCGGATTGTTTTGACTTTCTGGTTGCGCATTGTGATCACTACGAGAGACTTCAATGGGGAGTCACTCAAAGGAAATCCATCAACCACATTCGGGGATGGCGGAAGGCACTGCCGTTGGTGCACAGGTTCGACCAGATCGGTCAAAATATATTGTTCAGGGCCATTAGGTCAGCTGGTAACGGTTCCATTGGAACCCAGGGGACTATTGTCCATTAATAAGTTAATAAGGGTTGTCTTGACATGACGCCTGAGGTGGTAATTAATTGGAAGAGGTTAAGTGAATGGTTTAAAAGGATAAGGGTCAGGTGGTGTAACACCCCCGAATAACGACCAACAATCAAACGACGCGCCTAATGGTAACATGAGATGTCTACGCAGCGGTTCCTACTCTATTCGGGTGCTACAGACGCCAACCACCCACGTGGTTGACAGTCCTCATTACTAACTCCAAGTTACGGTCTGAATGACTGGAATCTAAACCTTAACCAAATCCAAGTACAAACAGGAATTACGAACCAAGTACCGAGAGTCTAATTCATAAGTTCTTACATAACCAACACAAACCGAAACATACATCCAGGGTTTAGTGTTACATAGTCATAACCCATTCGTTAACATAATACTTAAGCGTCTTGCCCAGATGGACTACCCCCATGGTAGTCACCCGCCTACTCTCCGCCATCGTCTGGCACAATACCTGAAAAAAATTGGGTGTAAAGGACTCATCAAACTACGCTGAGTATGAACGTGTGAAGCCCGTATGTTACCGGGCCACACGACTAATTGGTCGAATATTATTAGGTCAATTTACATGCTATAATAAAGCAGTAAAGCACACATCAGCACATCATGATACCATACACACTCATCAGTAGCATAGCAATATCAAAAGAAACCAAGCACAACTTGCAAGTAGCATAGCAATGTCAACACGCAACCCAGCACAATAAGCTGCTAACGTAGCAACAACAATCAAGTAATTTATAAGACGTGTGCGGAGGTATATTATACCATCGATCCTCACTATGGGATCATTCAAGCGATTACGTATTGTTTTATTGTTCTCATTACACATGTTTTCCTTTCTTCTCTTGCACCGAGTCAGGGGATATAGGTTAGATCCCGAGACTTTGTTATGTAGGTGTTATTCATTCCTTGTTTCTTAAAGAATCACATTTGTGACTTTCTCTTGTTTGCTTGGTCTCATTACACATGTTTTCCTTCATTCTCTGGCACGAGTCAGGGGATATAGATTAGATCCCGAGACTTCATTATGTAGGTGCTAATCTTTCCTTGTTTCTTTAAGGATTGTTTGGGAATTCTTTTATCACCGCACGTTGGAGGACATCTCCTCCGTAGCTAGTCCCCCATTCCCGACACCCAGGGTCGAGAAAGCGGAGTCACCTCTATACTCCAGGATAAGCTTCGCCAATTTGTCACTCCCCCATTCTCGACACCCAGGGTCGAGGAAGCGGAAGTCACCTCTGGACTCCGGGATGTGCTGAGAAAGTGGGGTCACCCAGGGATCCCCAAAATATATTCCACCATAGACGGTCGAAGGATCTGATGCAGATACCAACTCCCGATCATCCATACCGCGCAGCCCGAGCTGTTGTCTTCCCGGGTTGTTCTCATGTTTCACAGTTGGTGCTTTTCGTTTCATTATCATTATCATCTTGACACCATAGTGGGTGTCATTAGCGGTCCTCTAAAGTTAGAGAGGATTTGTCTCTTTGTATAGTTCTTTTGTTTTGTCTACGTGGTTCGTCGTGTCTCACCAAAGGAGACTTGCTCTTCATTATCATTAATGAATAGACACCATAGTGGGTGTCATGGTAGTCCTCAATGGTTTAGAGAGGAGTTCCCCTTATAGAGTTTTCTTTGTTTTCATAGTTCGTAGTGGTTCATCTCGAGTTCCATAAGCGAGAAAGGGACTAAACTACTGTGTGCGCGCAAGTAATATGCCACAAGGATATATAACAAGCATATAAGCAAGCCACAAGAAGCAATCCAATTTCATGCATAGTCTTATAGTCATTGTCAAACAAAGCACACAGCACACAAGCCGTGTAACACGGCAACATACGAACCACACATGTCCATACCTTATTCAGAGGCAAATGTCGTCTCACACACGGGTTCCTGGTCGGCGTTCGTTACGACCCTAACGCTGATTAAAAACAATGTGTCAGTCCATGATCTCATGTGACGACATTTTATTCTAGTTTATCTTATTTATACCGGGGGTTATTCCCTAGGTATGTTGTTAAATGCTTAGTTTATATTACTCTTAGAACTTCACATGTATAAATTCCAGGCTTAACTTACTCCTAGGACATTCACACCTTTGTTTTATTCATTAACTAAGTCCTTTTTCCTCAGTTAATGTTTTGGGGCGTTTTAAGAGTTAATTATGTAACAAGTTACATAAGAGGGATATAACTTGTCTAAAATGTATTCTCTCCTTAGCCACATGGGTGAGCAATGCTTTAAATCTAGTATCCCAATAATATAGTCTTCAAAATATCCCTAGAACCCATTTATACAGAAGTCTCAACATTTATAAACTGTCACATAGTTACGGTATTGAATCACACTTAACCTCTCATTTAATGAATCAATGGTGGCTTTCTTTATCCCAAAACGTTTCAGCAACTAGCTAGGTATACTAGCACTATTTTAACCCTATTATCCAGGTAATATAATTTTTAAAATACCTTTAAAGCCTAGTTATACAGAACCGTAATATCATTGAAAAGAAAAATTGAGGCAACAACCCCATGTATCTTGTGATTCTTGTTTCTAGTTACTTTAGCTGAGGCTTACTCTTTCTCATGGTAGCTACCCCACTGAATATGGGTGTTATCAGCGTTTTAACCTCAAAAATAAATTAGTAACACACTCACCTAACTTCTGTATAGAAACAATATCTACCGAAAACTGAATCCAAGCTGTATTATTTCTTCCTCCTTTCTTATTCCTAGTTCGTTTATCAGTTCTGATCCACTCAATTTCCTTATATAAAATCAGTTGGGTTGATTAGCTAGGTGTTAGGTTAAATAGCAGGTGAATACAACACTTCTATGCCACCTGAACTTCAGTTACACAGAGGCAAAGATTTCAAAGAAAAAGAAGGCTGAAACAGAAACTGCTACATCATTTCCTCCCTCTGTGTCTTTTCTCAGTTCACAATTTTGACTCCAATTTGTTTACCCAAACTTACCTACTCAGTTAGTTGAGTGTATTAAGCAAGTCCTAAGCTAAACCCCAGCCCAAGGAAACCCTGTAAACAACTCTGAAAGTTCATTTTACACAAACTGTATTACTGCAGACAAAAAAACAGAAAGTGTAAGTACTGGTATGTCTTCTTATTTCTCCTACTTCTTTTCTTCTAACTCTCCCTCATTGATGGGTTATGTAGTTAGGTGTTCAGTCAAGGCTTGAAACTATAAACAAACCCACGATGATATTGTTTAACTGAAACCTCATGCAGTGGCTCATCTGATAACAGAAACCGAAGGTATGAGCTGTTTTCTTTTCCTTCCATCCTCACCTTCTGTTTGTCCCTGACTTGGTTCCTCTCATTTCCCCTAGGCTCTTTAGCCATTCAGTTCACATCTTGATTTAGTTTAAAGTTTAAGACCACCCCAGGTGCTAGGTTAAAGTTACAGAATTTCCTCAACCTGAAATGACAAGACACTGAAAGAAAAACTGAAGCTCGATTTGGTGTTTTCCCTCTATTTTGTTTTCCTCCTTTCTGTTCTTAATCTCATTCTTACGTTCTCCCACTAGCTGGCTACTTAGTTAAACATCCCGGTATAGCTTTAAACTTCAAACAGAATCTAGGCAATAGTTTATGCACCTCTGAAACTTATTTACACAAACTCTGTAACACTGAACATGAAACTGAAACATAAACTGGTAACTTCTCTTCTGTTTCTGTTGATGTTTTTTTTTTTTGTTCTCGAATCTGTTTCTTGTTTACCCCAAGATAGACTATTTATTTAGTTAGTGTGTAATCACGATTATAAACCAAATCAAACCCAACACAACTTGGTTATTGTCACTGATATGCCAACATACTGAAAACAACACAGGTCTGAAACACACACCCAAAACTGAAACATAAAACTCCTAACTCTCTTCGGTATTTTCTTGTTCCTCCAACCTATAAACACTTAGGCTTATGTGTTAACCAAGTCTTAACTCAAGATTAATCCAAAACAGCACTGATAACAATTTTGGAAGTTCGTTTTACAGAGAACAGATACTGGTTACAACCCGAAACTGAACTGATGTGTGATTTTTCTGCTAGTGTTTTCTTCTGCTCTTTTTAAACTGTTTTCTGTTTACTCAACTGCTTACTCACTTGGTTAAGTGGCTTACCCAGTATTAGACTCCAAGCACGACCCAAGGTGGCACGGTTAATCCTCTGAAGTTTGCTTATACTGAAATCAGAAAATCTCCATAGACTAAAACAAAACTGAAGTTATGAGATTTATTTCTTTCTGTTTCATGATCAGTTTCCTGTTTTTTTTTTGTTCCTGGATTGGGTTTCAGTTCACTCTCATTCCTGACTCAAGTAGCTTGGTGTATGCTCAGGTTTTAGGTTCCTCACAGCCCCAAAATAATACAAACCACACCCTTGATAATTCTTTACATAGAACAGAAACTGTAAAACTGAAAATTAAAACTGATGTCTTCTTCTTATATCTCTTTTCTTTAATTTCCTTTCTATTCGCCATCTAGATTCTGGTTTCCTCCAGGTGTTTATAGGTTAGTTGGTGTATTAGCTTTATGTTAGGTTCATCATCCCACCAGTAACATCCCTAACCCTCCTAGGCTTTAGTTATACAGAACTGAAAAGAAAAAACACCTGATAACTCTTCTATTTATACTTCTGTTTTAATATGCCACTGATTTTCCTTAGCTAATTTATACAGAACTTCTGATTTTTAACAATTCCTTTATCTGAGGCTTTTAGATCTTTATGCTTGTGGTTTTAGACTCCAGAGGACAGACGCATCACTCATGCAAACCAAGTGTGAGCTACTGGTTCATATACGGTTTTGCAAAAGAGAAACTGACAGAGAGCTTTTTTTTATGTGTGACAGTTTCAGAGTTTCTTACCTCTCTAATAACTGGCTGTTTTCCCTTGTTGGTCTTTGACATACTGAGACTCTCAGGGCCTTGATTACTGAGGAGAAGGTGATCACTTGTTAGGCCAGTAATAAGTCAGACAAGGTGGGAAGAATCACAGAAACCAGTGGCCTGTTTTAGTTTCAACGGTCTCACCTTCAGGTTATTTCAACAAGAGAAAGAAAGAGATCAGGGGCGTGAAGGAGGTTCCTTGCTCCTGGCTATTGACAGCAACACCTGGTTGCTTCTGGACACAAAAAGAGACCTCCTGGTTTTGTTTCCTTTTCGAAAACAGAAGCAAGCTGTGTTGCGTGGGTTCGTGGTACATGATAGAAATCAGCAAAATGTGGGTTGAGAGACATCAACTATCCCAGACGCAGAGAAGAGTATGTTAACTGAATATTAGTCTCGGCCCATATTGTTATCATATAAGGCCATCTCTTATATTGGGTTTAATCTAGTATGTTCTAGAGTCCGGTTAACTCTCTATGAGTTTTCCTATAAATACTGTATCGGTATGTCTGTAATAAACGACTCATTCCATACATTGAAATATTACAAAGTCTCTCGTTAATATGGTATCAGAGCTACATACATCGCCAGATTGGGCGATCCACTCTCAGATCTAAAATTCTTCTCTCGATCTAGATCTAGCTCGTTTCATTGTCTG
Organism: Limonium bicolor; assembly: GCA_023374045.1. NCBI lineage: Eukaryota > Viridiplantae > Streptophyta > Magnoliopsida > Caryophyllales > Plumbaginaceae > Limonium > Limonium bicolor. Next base: position 84,758,025 of record CM041782.1, read on the forward strand.
TCATGGCCTCTGACGAATCTGTGACTGGAGGAGAGCTTGATCAGCAACAGAAGGAACTTGCAATACAAACCAATGCAATCGTCAGTTCAACCACAACACCGAATCAACCGACTCAATCTATCCTGTCTGCGGCAGCAAATATTGTAAAGTTAACAGAGAAGAACTTCCGTGTCTGGAAAGGGATGATCACTCCTTTTTTAAAAGGTAATGATCTGTTTAAGTTTTTGGATGGAACTTACCCTTGTCCGTCCCTTCTTGTTGAAAACAAGCTCAATCCACTCTATCAAAAGTGGATTCAACAAGATCAATTGATTGTATCGATTCTGTTGATGTCCTTATCCCCTGATATAGTAGGACAAGTAGTGGATTTAGATAACTCTGCTGCTGTTTGGGAGGAGTTGCATAATTCATTTGCCGCTAAAACAGCTGCACATCTCGGCCAGTTACATTTACAGTTGGCAAGCTTATCTAAAACTACAGAGGAATCTATCACTGATTATTTCAATAGAGCTCGTGCTTTATCTGCTTCTTTGGCTATAACTGGACACCATGTTAGTGATAGGGAGTTCCAGTCCTTTATTCTAAGAGGACTTCCTAGGGATTATGATGCAATTATCACTAACATCATAGCCAGGCCTGAGTTTTGCACTCCTCAGCAGATCTATAATTACTTGCTTACATTTGAGGACATGTTGAATCAGAAGCATAAAAGTGTCACAGAAACTGTTTGTTTAAATGCCACTGAAGTGAATAATTCGGGAGGCAATTATAAAACAAAACAGAATTCTGGAAAGGGAAAGTTCTATCAACAGTCTGAGAATTCAGGATCTGGTTATAGATCAGGCTCTTCTAGAGGACGTGGCAGGAGTTCTGGAAAAGGAGGTCAGTATTTTAATGGTCAGCCTGATAATAGACCAACTTGTCAGATCTGCCAGAAGAAGGGGCATGTGGCTGCAGTCTGTTATCATCGATTTAACCAGACTTATCAACAGTCCCCTCCTCAGAGCTTTGCAGCTAATTCTACTGGAAGGTTTATTGGATCAGAGTGGCTGCCTGACACTGCAGCTACTCATCACTTTACTGGTGATTTCAATCGTTTGAACTTGGGAGCTACTGATTACACAGGACCTGAGTCAGTTGTTTTGGGAGATGGCTCTCAGTTGGGAATCACTCATCATGGATCAGGTTCCATCTCTTATGATTCCACTGTGTTTCAGTTACCACAGATTTATCATACTCCTAACCTAAATCGACATTTATTATCTGTTAGACATTTCTGTCAAGATAATGAAGTCTATTTTGAATTCTTCTCTGATTCCTTTGTTTTGAAGGATCTCAAAACAAGGAAGGCTCTTCTCCACGGTTTGGTTAAAGATGGGATGTATGTCTTTCCCTCTACACAACCTATGGCGAATTCTACTGCTAAGGGAGGATCTATACCTACTGCTGAGTTGTGGCATCAGCGGCTTGGTCATCCTTCTGTAGAGGTCACTAGAAGAATAATCAATTGTAATAATTTGCCAGTTCATAGTTCTCAGCAACTGGATTTTTGTAATGCCTGTTGCTTAGGCAAGCATCATGCCTTTCCACATTATTCAAGTTCGTCTGTTTCTGGTTCTAGTTTTGAACTTCTGTTCATGGATGTTTGGGGGCCATCCTATATTGAATCTATAGATGGATACAAGTATTTTTTACTTGTTGTGGATGATTATACAAAGTTTGTTTGGCTATTCCCTATGGCACGCAAGTCTGATGTTGTTCTTATTGTTGATGCTTTCATAAGACTTGTTCATAATCAGTTTTCCACCACAATTAAAGCAATTCAGACAGACGGAGGTGGTGAATTTCAGGCTCTAAAATCTCTGCTGACTAAGCTAGGGATTTTACATAGGTTGACTTGCCCATACTCACATCCTCAGAATGGTAGTGTTGAGATCAGAAACAGGTTCTTGGTTGATAAAGGGCTCACTTTATTAGCTCACTCTGGTCTGCCTATGAAGTTTTGGTCCTATGCCTTTCGGACTGCCTGTTTTCTGTATAACAGGACTCCAACTCGTGTTCTACACCATAAAACACCTTATGAAATTTTGTTTGGTTGCTCACCTGATTATACCATTCTAAAGGTGTTGGCTGTTCATGCTGGCCAAATCTCAGGCCACAGAATCCACACAAACTGAGTTTCAGGACCACTGAGTGTGTCTTCTTGGGCTATTCTCCCAATCATAAAGGATATATTTGTTACTGTCCTGTTTCAGGGAAGAATTATATAAACAGAGATGTTCTGTTTAATGAGGGGTTTTTCCCTATGCAGTCCCTCCGTGCAGGCACACCTACTTCTCCTAGTCCACAAATTGTACCTATTCTACTGCCCTCTACAACTCCACCAAACTTGCCCACTTCACCCAGTCCTAATCCCACCACAAATACCTCACCACCTGCTACACCTACTGCCTCGCAGCCTGCTACACCTACTCTCTCACAACCTGTTACACCTGGTTCCTCACAGTCTGTTACATCTATTGCCTCACAAACCTCACCCACAATATCCCCTTCACCATCCACCTCACCTGCTACTCCTGGTGTGACTCTGCAGAATGTGCATCCTATGATAACACGTGCTAAGACAAGCACTTTCAAACCTCTGGTTAGGACAGATGGTACTGTCCCGTGGCCTTCTACTCTCAATATTACTACTGCCTCTTCTGATGAGGAAATTCCAGAGGAACCAAGTTTTACTCAGGCCAAAAAAATTCCCTGTTTGGAGGGAGGCTATGTTAAGGGAATATAATGCTTTATTGGCTACCAAAACTTGGGATTTGGTTCCACATGTTCCCGGTACTAATGTGCTTGGGGTGAAGTGGATTCTGAAAACTAAAAAGACTGCTGATGGTCAGATAGAACGCAGGAAGGCCCGTTTGGTTGCTCAGGGTTTTAATCAAACTGCTGGGGTTGATTTCACAGATACATACAGCCCTGTGGTTAAGATTAATACTATTAGAGTTGTTTTGTCTGTGGCAGTTTCTCTTAATTGGCCAATTCGACAGCTGGATGTCCAGAATGCCTTTTTAAATGGTGATATTGAGGAAGAGGTTTATGTTAGACAGCCCCCTGGCTTTGTTGATACAGACAGGCCCACTCATGTTTGTAGACTGCGCAAGGCTCTTTATGGCCTAAGGCAGTCGCCTAGGGCATGGTATTCCACTCTTAGTTCTACCTTGTTGGAACTAGGGTTTGTTATGTCTAAGAAAGACTCCTCCTTGTTCATTTTCAGACACCAAACAGATGTGGTGTTTGCCTTGGTCTATGTAGATGATATCCTCTTGACAGGGAATACCACTACTTTGCTACAACGTCTGATTTCCAAGCTTAGCACAGTTTTTCCAGTTAAAGATTTGGGCAATTTGTCCTATTTTCTGGGTATTACTGCTGTTCGAAATTCAACAGGATTGTTGCTAAAACAAGATAAGTATATTTCAGACATTCTGGAACGCACTGGTCTAGCTAAGTCTAAATCTGTTTCTACTCCAATGCACTCTACTGCGCCTCTGGATGATCCTAACTCACCACCCTTTGAAAATCCTACTCTATACAGGAGTGTGGTGGGATCGCTACAATACTTAGCGATTACCAGACCAGATATTCATTACACAGTTAATCGCATATGTCAGTATATGCATGCACCGAAGGAAAATCACTGGCAAGCTGTGAAAAGGTTACTGCGTTACCTTAATCATACAAGACATTTGGGGATTTTCTTCGCCGCTACACCTCCAGGATCCCTTGAGATTTACTCGGACTCCGATTGGGCAGGGTCCGTCTGTGATCGTCGATCCACCACTGGGTATTGCTTGTTCCTCGGCAATCACCTGGTTTCCTGGAGCGCGAAGAAGCAGCAGTCAGTTGCAAAATCCTCCACTGAGGCAGAGTTTAAGGCGGTTGCTACTGCTACAGCTGAAGGAATTTGGGTTCTGCAACTCTTACAAGAATTAGGGTTTTTTGTGCGTAAAAAGCCGGTCTTGTACTGTGATAATATTGGTGCGACTTACCTTAGCAAGAACCCTGTCTTTCATAGCCGCATGAAGCATGTTGCTGTGGACTTCTTCTTCGTTCGGGAGCGTGTCGTCAATGGAAGCCTCGCGGTGGCGCATGTCCCGGCGGCACATCAGATTGCCGATGGCTTTACCAAGCCTCTCTCGACTTCTCCCTTTCTGTGTTTTCGGTCCAAGTTACCGCTGCGCTCTCACTTGGACCGCGGGAGGATGTTAACTGAATATTAGTCTCGGCCCATATTGTTATCATATAAGGCCCATCTCTTATATTGGGTTTAATCTAGTATGTTCTAGAGTCCGGTTAACTCTCTATGAGTTTTCCTATAAATACTGTATCGGTATGTCTGTAATAAACGACTCATTCCATACATTGAAATATTACAAAGTCTCTCGTTAATAGAGTAGAGGGACAGAATAGATGGGTCTAGTACGTGTTACCTGAAACTGGTTGCAAGGGAAACTCTGTTGTACTTGTGTGTGAAAGAAACGAGAGGGAATTGTCGAGAGTTTCTGGTCATGCAGATCAGATGCACTCAAGAGGAGGAACGGAAGGTTTGTATAATGACTGGGTAATGGAGGTAATGATTTCAGTCCACAAGACAGTGGTGTAGGAGTTTACAATTGCAAACTCTGAGGCGTGAGCATGTGAGAGTGAGACAGTAGTATATTTTATATTTACTGAAGCCAAGGGGGTGCCTGAAAATTTTGACACAGAAGCAGACATGGTTTGGTGTATTTTTTTTTTATCTAGATCACTCCTGTTGTGCTTCAGTACAGATAGTCTCGGAACAAAAGGAGTATGGTGTTCTGGCTTGTTGTCTCCTAGATTCCTAGTGGTACAGAGAATGGACAGAGAGAGTAAGAGCACTGTGGGTGAAGGTTTGTAACGTCTCGTTTTAAGCCCGAGAATAATTTCATGTTGTGCTTAAATTCAGGACTTGGTAACAGCAAGTCTGTCTAGCTTGAATTTGCTTCCTTTTTTTTATACCAGCGAATAACGAGGGGAACTGAGACTGAGGGGGGCGAGAGATTCAGGAGGGGACAAGAATTGAATTTCCCCAAGTTACAAGAGGCATGGGTGTTAGAATAAAAATAGGGACTGTCGTCTGTGTTTCCTCTGGTTTCAATTGTTCTTGTTCGATCTGGCCATAGTGAGGAAGAAGAAGAACTCGATATTGCCACAGGGATACGTTTGGTTCTTTTTTTTTTGTAGTTGGCTTACTAGACTAAATACTAGTATTAAGTGGTTGGTATAGATTATTGAAATCGAGCATAGCTCAACCGGTTAAAGCGTTCTGGGTGTATACGAGAGGTATGGGGTTTAAACCTCAGCGGGAGCGTTTCTGCTCTTTTTTTTGTATAAGCTATATAAAATCTTATTTATAAGTATGAGCGACTATATAATACGTCGCGTTATTAATTTATACACGACTACCTTATTTTGTTACGTTATTAGTTATTTATACGTACACGTATATGTATATATATACGCCCCCCTTTTAGTTTGTCGCGTTTTAGTTATGTGTAACTATGCGACGTTATTATTATTAATTATTATATACGACGTTGTAATGTTGCAACGTTACGTATATGTATTTTTATATACGTATATATATATATGTACGCGACTGTATTAATATGTCACGTTCTCATGTTCTTGGACATATATATGTCCGTACTTAATTTAATTGTTCATGCATTATCACGTGTCCCGAATTATGTGACACGTTATTCTCGGATAGTCCTCACACGTTTATGATTTTATGTGTTTATTTGTTTAGAGGTGTTTCAGGTGGCCAACTAACAAGTATAGTTTATTACGCGTAACATGTTTGATTATTGTTGTGGATTATTGATGTGTGGTTATTGGTGTTGTGTACTATTGTACATTGATGTTTACAGGTAAATTATTAAGTGATTGTTTACAGTTATTACTGTTAGTTTTGTAAACCGGAATATCTTGTAATGAATCTAATATCAAGATGGCTAAAACGACTTAAGGAATCTTGATGATTTAAGACTACATTTAGCATACCAGCATTTCGATTGCTAAGCCCTTCAATGGGCCAAACATTCCAGGTTATTGAAGAAGACTCAAGCCGGAGTGCGGGACACGGGGGTAGCTGATGTGTTTTCAACAAACACCTTGAGTTTTATTTTGTATTGTATTAAGGAGGTTGTTGTATTCAGTTAGTTGCTCATCTAGTTGGATTTGGTTTGTAATAATTAGAGTTCTCAGTATATGTTCATCACAGTGAGAGGAGTTGTATTGTTAGAAAGAGTAAGAATGCCTTGTTACTCACAAGGGTGAGTAACGGCGTGTAACACCAAGGTAGATGGTTTTATTTTCCGCTGCAAATTGTTATTTGTTATGCTGCGACATGCGACGTTATTACAGGTTTAGGAATAGGGGTGTTACAAAAGTGGTATCAGAGCGGAGTACCGCTCTAATGAAAAGATACTGAGTCTAGGACAATGAGCATAGGAATATTGGGATACGGGAAACGTTTGTGAGGATTCGTGACCTAGGAAATCTAGGAATATATTTGTTGCTAATGGTTAACTTTCTTATATGTTTGTGATTGTGTATGTAAAACGGTGTAGCAACCGAGTAGTAATTATAATATACCATAGATGTCGACAAGAGAAAGACCACGTGGAGGCAACGGTGGACGCAGTGGCGAGACACCGACGAATGTTCCAGAAGTACCAGGCCTAGCAGCAGCCATGGCGGCCTTCACGCAGTAACTAGGAGCTCAACTTACGGGAGCCATACCCCACCCGCCGCAGCCCAGGGAAACCAACTGGTGGAAGAGCGTTGCAGATGCAAGAGTACCGACTTATTCAGGGGAACCGGACCCCGCCGCACTGGAGAGATTCATAGCGGAGCACCAGAAGGCGTTCAAGGTTGTTGGAGTTCTAGAAGACCAGAGAGTCGACATCGCCGCGTACAACCTGAAGGGCGCAGCTGACATTTGGTGGCGGTCTGTGGAGGGCCACCGTAGAGCTACACCGGACTTTGGATGGACAGCGTTTGTAGAAGTGTTGCGGGAGAAGTTCTACCCCGAACACCTAAAACAGAGGAAAAGACAAGAGATCAAGACCTTAATCCAAGGGAGTCAAACAGTTGACCAGTACTACAAGCGGTTCACCAGTTTATTGGATTACACACCAGGAGTCGACTACTCCGACACTGTGGAGATTCAAAAGTTTAGGGGAAGAGGCGCAGGAAGAAAGAAGAGAAAGAGTGCTGAAGGAGATGATAGTGGAGCAACCTCTGGCGGTCACTACAAGAAGGGGAAGAAATTATTTGATAAGAAGAAAGGGCGGAAGGACTTCCATGGTCAGAAGACGAAGGAACAGATTCCTCGTCTGACCAGTCCAGCCATTGATGCACAGCCATGGAGATCAGCACCACCTAGGAGCAATAAGCCAACCCGGCGCCACTACTACTGTAAGCGCTGTGGAAAGGATCACCCAGGCGTAGACTGCGTAGGCAGAAAGGTGAGGTGTCGCTATTGCGAGAAAGAAGGTCACAGGGAGTATGAATGTTTTTCCAATCCAGGGAGCCGAGTTTACAAGGGAACTAGAAGTTCACAGAGAACACCAGCTGTTGAAACGGGCGGACCGGAGGAGGCCAAGCGCCGCAGACTAATACTTATACTAGAGGACCGGGAGGACAGCCATCCTCATCCGGGAGCCAGAAGGGAAAGGAGATAATTCCAAGAAGAAACACCTAGTACACAGTGGGAACTTCAGGCGCTGAGGCTAGCGCTCAGCGCGAAACCGGTAAGCCTAGAACCTAAACTAAATGCATGATGCGTAAATGTGTGTTTATAGTTATTAGTCGATGAGACTTATATGTGATTAGTGAGTATCAAAATATAGAGAGACCTAGCTTAGGTAACCTCTCATCTAATAGGATACTTTGATATTTGTTTCCTTACCTATGAGACCGAGGTCACCTGAGCCTACGAGCGAAGGTCTGGAATATCCAGAGGCATAATGCCAAGTACTATGACCCGGCATGATCCTACTCAAAAAATACTCAACTATAAATGAACAAATAACTATTGTAATTGAATGTAGAACTTGGGAATAAACCTTGGAGGATTTTATATTCCAGGAAGTGGGAATGAATCAAAACTTAAAAATTATATATGATGTGTATGGGTGAGGATTGGGATACCAGCTGTATCATTCTCCATAGGAGATGAGGCTGAGTTATATACGGAGATCAGAAAAGGATGAATAGGACAAACAAGATTGTTTTAAAGGTCAGGAAACACGTTGGTATTTGGTGGAGAAGCCAGGTTAGTGTATCATGGGATTAAGGGTATTACACCAAAATTAGCCTTGGGATACATGGTGTGAGATAGTATAGTGAGGAATGGTAAACTAGTTTTGCTTGAATCACCGTAGGGCGTTGTCAACTGTCCAAACTTACAGTAATTACAAATTATGACCTGCCTAAATGACGAGCAGATGTCATGAAAAGGAATACATTAATTAATGTGAAATACTTTAGACTACATAAATTGTCAAAAGGGTTTGTTGAAGACCTGCAAGTGAGGAACAAACATTGAATTTCATGGGATACCCAGGCACTGAGCTTACCGCCCAGTGCGAGACGGGAAAATCTTACAATCCCTTATTAACTTCGAGAGAAGATAGTGGAAACCTTGAAATATGACAATAGAGAAATAGAATCTCAAAATATATGACTAAACATCCATCATGGATAAACACGGGTTTTAAAATACCTGAGCAAATACCAAGGGTCTCAGCTAGTATCAACATATAACTGTGCTGGACTCTTAATTAATAAAGGGGAGAAAACAAACTTTGAATCTATATTTTCTAAAGTCGGGGAAACTACCTAATTGGCAAAACCAAATGCTAAATATACATACAATTTGGAGGTGGTAAACCTAAAACGTTGAAGAGTATTAATACATTTCAGAGGGCTAAGTATCAGTAAAAATATCTACCCTACTTTGAGGCACACATCCTACACTATCCTTATGGTTCTATACGAGCAAAAGTCTCCTATGACAGCTCAAGTTATAAATACGAATGAGGAGCGCAAGTGATCAAATAAGGTTAACCCCTTACGTAATATAAATTTTAATATAAACATGGTAACACATAACTCTCCTTGACACTTACAGTGAAGGTAGTATAAGTTATATTAAAAATTTGAATTAATACATACACTAAAAGTGAGTGGAAGTTATATTTAGAAGTGGGAAAACATACCCCTTGGCTTGTAACAATTGTGTTTCACGTAAATCTTCCTAACATTACATAATAATCCCTGTGATTCTAAACCCTCTGTTTGATACACCTAATCGACCTATTTTCGAAAGCCATTGAGCTTGTGGATTAACCACGTTTCTAAAAGATAGAAACAAACATAAGCTTTGATTGCCCTATTATCAAACCATAGGATCCAAACTGGAAACCTTAGTTTGAGATGGTACTAATATTAAGAGATACATAACCTAGGTTGAACGTATGGTTCACATAATTTATGGAGTTTAGATGGAATAAGAAAAGCCAAGCTTTAAGGTGGAGAAAATAATACTTTATGGAACTGTAATCGTTGATCGAGTTATGAAACTTTTCCTTGGAAGTCTAACTGTGACTGTCCTTGTTCCAAGTAATGATAATCAAAGTATAGGCAATAATCAAGCCTTGATAAGTGAAATATTAGATAAACCTTTTAAGAGAAGAGGGTATTCAAAGGTATACAAATCCTTAACTGAACTTATTACTTGTATGATGGATTTAGGAGTTAAGATGATTGATGGATATAATTATTAGACAGTATGAGCCTAGATATTTTAATAAGAATTTACCTTTATGCCAAGAGGAAAAACTGGCTTCCCCGCTTGATGATTTGATCAAAGGAACTTAGTTCCGGGGATTAAGGTTATACACTAGATTCGAGTATAGGTTATAACAGTTATTAGAATAAGTTGTATAACAATTAAGGGAAAAATGTACATGTAGTAATCACCACGTCACAAAGTTTGATAAGATAAAATTTGGAAAATGACAATTATGTGATTGTTTGATATTTGACGTGGGAGGTCGAACTTGATCCTGGTCAGATCAAGGGAAAACCAAACACAAAATGGTGTGGAAGGATGGTTCAACACTGATGCTGACCCCGTCAGGGTTGGATGATTCCTGAGACTCCGTACAAGTGGTCACAAATATTTCTGTGATACGTAAGTACTTATTCTTAAATCTAATATAAAATTTGACTAATAAGCATATGAGATGTAGAAGGTGTAAATTAAGAGTTGAGTTATCCAGGTTACCCTGAGGAGATTAAATAGCTAAAACAACTCCGCATATGTCGGAAAAATAATAAATTGTGAGGAAAATACTAACTGTTATTGTTCCCTGAACCATGTTAATAAATTAAAGATCAAGAGACAATTACTTATAATAAGGGTATTCTCAAGCTACCTTCTAAATTATGGCCCAATTTGCCATCTGAAAGGAAAGATCGACTTCCATGTCTTTCTTTATGAATTCAAACCCAATATACTAAATGGGAACCTACCTATAAACATGGTAGAATATAAAGAGTAGAAACATTATACTAATACTCACATGAGTTGTTTCACAACCGCAAGAACATGCTCAATTGAGAGAAAACTGTACCTTGTTAGAAACTTTAGCGGTAACCCTACTGTTGTATACCTGATGAACAGACGACAGTAATCGTGTAAATACTACCGACAATAGGTGAATCAATAATATCAAGAAACCTTTCTATAATATATATAAGATGCACGGCTCAACCGTAGCTCATACCTTACATTTAAAATGAAAGCCATATATGGCAATAGTAAACTCAAATACCAGAATAACAAGATGATGATTTAAAGACCAAAGAGAGAGATTTTAAGTATGCCCCGAACGCCAACGATTACAACTACAAGAGGCGATCAAGGGAAGTGTATTACACACGATAATTTAAACAAGTCATGAGATAATATTGACAACGTATAGAGTGGTAGATCACCTTCACCCATACATATGGGATTCAAATATAAAAGCATACTAATGCACAATGGAACATATCAGAGAATGCATAGATTCTTAGGGGCTATACCCCGAAAACAGACAGAAGTTATATACTGATATCCGTAGAGAGACTTCGAGTTCGCATAACATATCGAGTCTCCCTTAGAATTTCACCTATGAAGGGAATTTTTTAGATTTGGTAGAAGGGCAATCTTAGCCCGAAGAATGTAGGACCGTATCTTATTACGGAGCGAGTGGGCCCATTAGATTACAGGTTAGATTTACCTGTTGAACTTAGGAGAGTGCACAATGTGTTCCACATTTCACAGCTAAAGCAGTTTGTGCCTCATCCATCACATATTTAGAGCCCGAAACACTCGAGCTAGATCCTACACTTAGATATGAGGAAACCCTAGTTCGCATCTTAGACTCCAAGACTAGGAAACCAGAACAAGACATTCGAATGGTCAAGGTTCTGTGGTTAAACCACGGCATGAGGGAGGCAACATGGGAGTTAGAATACTCCATGCGAGACAAGTATCCAACACTTTTCTTTTCGTTTTGTGTATACTTGTGGGGTACGTGGGCGTAACCCTTTTTAAGGGGGGGGGAGCACCACATGCGACTTGCATATCTGCAGTCTATACTGGTTTTGTAATTGGTTGTCTGTGTTTGATTGTTGCGCATGTGTGCAATTGGTTGGATGGTTATGGTTATTGATATGTCCTATGTGACAATGGTTGGTTATTATTGATATGTCCTATGTGACAATGGTTGGTTATTGATGGTATGTCCTATGAGACACTTGTTTGTTATTGTTGTGTCCTATGTGACACTTGAATAAGTTATGGTTGTGTTCTATGTAACACCTGGATGTTTATGGAAGCACTTAATTACCTTGCAGTATGTTCATTCCTACAATCACACAAGAGATTCACTGCCAAGGGTTTACGCCTCTGCACTCTGTAGGACTGAGGATTTGGTATTACACTTGTGCAGTGATGACCGAGTGGGATAGCTAGGAAGTTGGGACATTAATTTATTTGCAGTATTTATTATATTCATGCTATAATTACAAAGATAAACATGAGTAAGGCTATGTGTTTATACACTCAGATTACTGATGGATTGTAGAGGTGTCAATATAGTATTGACACCCTGGAATGATAGGTATACAAGGAATAGATAAGAGGAACTTGATTGCATAGGATGAACAAGTATAAGTTATGACTTCGGGACGAAGTCCTTTTAAGGGGGGTAGACTGAAATACCCCTAACATTTAAATAATTAAATATAAGTAAATAAATATAATTTGGGGAATTATAAATATTATTTGGGGGATTATTAAACCCTAAGAAAGCATATAACACTTGGGCGTTAAAAACGCACCTAAACTCCTTAAGGTAAAAAACGTGCGTTAAGCCCGACCTTAAGTTAAACAAGTTATATAAGCCATAAAATTCATATGAAGTTAATCAAGGATCATTATATGACCCTTATAACACAGGACTTCATCTAAAACTGAGTAAAATACAATATGCTCGGGAATTCCCTTAAAGGCCCTTAAGGCCCTTAAGGCCGAAAGTCCCGGAAATACATTATAGGATGAATTAAAGCTATACACTTCATTCCAAATGCACCATAACACCTTATTAAATATATAAGATGAAGTTCTCAAGCTAAATTCTCAGTTAAACTCAAAGTGCTAAGAGATGCCTTATGGGGGTCCCATAAACCCTCGGGAATGCCCAAGAGGAGTGCCGAGGTGGCACGAACTCCTATAAAATTAATTCTTAGAGTTCCTAACATCATTATTCAACATTCTAAGAGAATAGTCGAGCTACTTCCTCAAAAATAAACAAAGTGTTCGGACGAATTTCTTAACGCTCCTTTTTGCCCGGTTAGCCCGGGAGTTGTGTTTAGAGTTGATATAACCCCATATAACTCAATGTAACACCTTAAAATGTTATTATTGACTATAAACAATGTCAATAAACACTTGTAACTCATAGCGACTAATTATTTTTCAGAAAATCCTTAAAGCAAAAAAAATGCACCTTCGGGTGTCACAAAAATGCGTTTTACACAATTGCCTTGAAGTTTTTGAGGAGCCACGAGTTGATAATATTAAAAGGGGATAAAATTACCATCTAAATCAATTAATTCCAGTACTAAACTCATAGTACAAATAGGGGCGATTTTTGGGTCAAAAAGGTACCTAAAATCAGCATTTTTACCTTAAAAGCTTCACCTTTTACCATAGTATAAATGTACCAATTAAATGCTGGAACCTATTACACATATTAGTATGGTCTTATTACAATATAGTGTAACAAAAATCAAATGAAAAATTAATCCCATTTGGTCCAACCCATCGCCATTTATATCAGCACTTTGACTAGTTTTGTTTGAAAATTGTCTTATGCTAATGTGACTCACCTAGCATAATTTATATGATGATGTAACATTTAATTCAATCAAATGGAGACTCCACAACCGTATGCCTTCAAGGAAAAAACAAGAAGAATTAGTATATGAAAAAGAATGGAATTAAAATACAACTAGACTTACCTTTTACAAGTTGCCAAGCAAACAAACATAACAAGTTGTCCTATAGTCTTCTAAGCAGCCGATTTTGATTACTAAAGGAGGGGAATTATTGCTGTTAATTAGTCAAAAGAAACATTACCTAAGTAGCATGATTCTTTGTCAAATGATAAACAAAATCAATTGTCTTATAAGACATATGTGGCGATTTCAATAAGAAAAAAAGGGCTTGTTGCCTTATTAAATCAAGCTAAATTGTCTACCTATCTAGCCATGATATTTGGTCTTCAATTATCAAAGAAATAAGTCTCCTAGATGCACATGTGGTAACCGTAAAAGACATAAGAAAACTAGACAAATTCAATATAGAAAATCAAAAGAAAACATGCACTAACCTTGCTCTTGTCTTCTAGTTCAAGTGGCCAACAAAGACCTCCATTATTCTTGTCACATGGCCGAATTATGCAATCAATTAAGGGACATTATTGAGCCAAAAGTCTATGAATAAATTAAATACAAAAGAAAATCCTTACAATTTGCCTTACCTTAAGACATACGAGAGTCTCATTTCTTTCCTTGCCTTCCATGGCCGATTGGTAAGCAACCCTTTGTTCTCTCTTTTTTCTTCCTTTGTTAGTTCATTCTTTAGAGCTTCAAAGCTCCATTAATGGTGATCTAAGATCTAACACCATTTCTATGTAAATTCCTAGTTAAATCTTCTAAATCTTGAAGCAAGAAAACATCCTAGCAAACCTACAATTTTCGCCAAGCATTAGATGTTCCAAGGAGGTTCCTAAATTCAATAACAACACAAGGAACAACAAGATCAAGTTAAGGTATATTTTCATGTTGAAAAATCCTAAGCAATTACCTAAATCATTTTCGAAAATTATAAACCTCTAAATCCATATTCTCTTCATTATTTCATGAAGGAAATTTAGATCTACAACCATCTCAAGGTCTACCGAAAATTCCTTGAAAAATTCCTAAGGTAAACTCTTGTAAAACTACTCTCAAATCTTATTTATAATTTTTGTTAAAAGTCTAACATATGGATCTCCTAAATATGTACGAGGAGGCTGAAATCTCTATTTCAAAAAAGCATCTGGAAAGCTTGGAATTCAAGGAGAAATCAAGTACAAGAATTGTCTTGATTTAAGAAGTAAGTTTGAGTAATTAAGGTTTATTAAGTTTAAGCTTGATTTAAGCTTCAACTTTGGTATAAAAATTATACATAACCTCTAAATAAATTATGGCCGAAAATACTATGGGTTATAATGTCAAGAAAATAATTTATAACATATAAGGTAAGATTATTACCTTAAGGTATAAATTTGTGTCACAAAAATTAATTAGGATACATATATATTCAAACCGAAATATTTAAGGATTAATTGTTCTATTTGAGTTTATAATCATTATAAGTCATTAGCATAATTTTTAGAAGTGTTATATGGCTTATATACATTTATAAGTATTTATTATAAAGTTTAAATCAAGTTTTGGAAACTATATGGTAAAATAAATCAAGGCCGAGAATAAAGGTATTATTTAGTGATTTTCGAAATATATAAGTATATTAACTTATATTATATATTTTGGGAACATTAAAAATAGCTACAAGTATTTAAATGGCTAGTCTAATAAGTTATGTGGCTAAAATATAAATTTTGAAAAGTTTGGAGTAGGAAATGTAAAAGCCGAGAGCTTAAGGGTTAATTTGGTAAATTTATGATATAATATAAGGTAGGAATTAATATTATGAATTTTGGAGGATTTTAAATAAGTGTCTAAGTGTTAAAATAACATTTAATAAAGTTTTGGGGCTATTTTGTAATTGTTGGAAAGTTTAGAGGTGAAACCGAATTACCTATGATTTTATGGGTATATTAAAGTATTAATTATGAAATGAAGTCTTGGTCAAGGTGTTGACCAAAAACTTTGGTTAAAATGATTTATGACATAAAATATTAAGTTTATAAGTTTAAGGGTGAATATGTAATTTATGAAAGTATAAGTGTAAAACTGAATTTAGTTTGGGGCGAATGCATAATTTGTAAAATTATAAGGACCATTTCGGTATTTAGGAGAAATTAAATATTAAACAATAGATTATAAGTTAATATATAACTTATGTAAAGTTTAAGGGCTAAAATGTAATTGTGTAGGAGTTTATGTCAAAACCGAAATGGACATGGGGAGAAAATATAATTTACAAAAGTATAGGGGTTCTTTCGGTATTTTAAGAGAATTAAATATTAAAAGTATAGTTTATAAGTTAATATGAAACTTATATAAAGTTTTGGGATTAAAATGCAAATACAGGAAAAACATATGTTAAGACCGAAAATAATTGAGGTCATTTAGTAATTTATAAAAATTAATGTGTTAGCTTTACAATTACCAAAAGTTAATATGGATAATTAGTAAATTATAAAAGTTATATGGTTATTAAGTAATTTATAAAGTTGGTGTATTTAAACTGTAATTAACAAAAAGATATATGTGGTTAATTGGAAAAATTACAAAAGTTAATGTGTGCAAAGGTAAATACCGAATTTATAAGGTTATTTGGTAACTTATAAAAATTATTGTGTTCAGCTTATAATTACAGGAATTAAAAAGGTTGGTTTTATAATTTAATAAAGGAAGGAATCAAGGTTAAGTAATGTGATATATTATGAGGGATAATATGAGGTTTATAAAATAAATTGTGGTTATGATAAGAATAACCAAAAGAATTTAATATAGAGTTTATGAAATAATTATGGATATAATTAAGGTAACCAAATTATATTGGTATATGGAATAAGAGAAATTGATTATGGATATATAAGTAAAGAGTTGAAGAAATATTTATAATGGGAATTCATTATCACATGTGGGAATCATATAAAATAATGAACATATGAACTACCTAGAACCACTGTTTAATAAACAGGGGGAAATGAAGAACATACAGAATTAGTATACTATGAGTATAAACTCTACAGTGACAGTACTGTAACACTTGGTGAATAATTATATTAATGTTATCCGGTATTGCATGTTTATATAACAGCGTACGGGAAGGAACTACTGAACAAGAATTTGTTAAGCTAGTTATCACGGTGAACGGTATGTTAATTGTGTGGACTGAATATCCTAAGGATTATCCTAAGGTCCAGACATTATGTGTTTAATTATTAAGAGCGATATCTGTGATTTTATGTATATGATATTGTGTACTGTATTGCTCAACTGTTGCGTTGTATTTTATACGCGGACGTCTTATGACTGGAAGTTTATACATCTAAACTGGAACAAGACTAACTGGCCTTTAGGTATTATCGAACCTAACTGATGGTCAACTATTATAGTCTTATTACAAATGTTGGTCATTGTACCACTGACAAAAAGGGCTAACTTATAAAGAGAGGAATCCGGATTGTTTCGACTTTCTGGTTGCGCATTGTGATCACTACGAGAGACTTCAATGGGGAGTCACTCAAAGGAAATCCATCAACCACAATCGGGGATGGCGGAAGGCACTGCCGTTGGTGCACAGGTTCGACCGGATCGGTCAAAATATATTGTCCAGGGCCATTAGGTCAGCTGGTAACGGTTCCATTGGAACCCAGGGGACTATTGTCCATTAATAAGTTAATAAGGGTTGTCTTGACATGACGCCTGAGGTGGTAATTAATTGGAAGCGGTTAAGTGAATGGTTTAAAAGGATAAGGGCCAGGTGGCCAACTAACAAGTACAGTTTATTACGCGTAACGTGTTTGATTATTGTTGTGGATTATTGATGTGTGGTTATTGGTGTTGTGTACTATTGTACGTTGATGTTTACAGGTAAATTATTAAGTGATTGTTTACAGTTATTACTGTTAGTTTTGTAAACCGGAATATCTTGTAATGAATCTAATATCAAGATGGCTAAAACGACTTAAGGAATCTTGATGATTTAAGACTACATTTAGCATACCAGCATTTCGATTGCTGAGCCCTTCAATGGGCCAAACATTCCAGGTTATTGAAGAAGACTCAAGCCGGAGTGCGGGACACGGGGGTAGCTGATGTGTTTTCAACAAACACCTTGAGTTTTATTTTGTATTGTATTAAGGAGGTTGTTGTATTCAGTTAGTTGCTCATCTAGTTGGATTTGGTTTGTAATAATAGAGTTCTCAGTATCTGTTCATCACAGCGAGAGGAGTTGTATTGTTGGAAAGAGTAAGAATGCCTTGTTACTCACAAGGGTGAGTAACGACGTGTAACACCAAGGTAGATGGTTTTATTTTCCGCTGCGAATTGTTATTGTTATGCTGCGATATGCGACGTTATTACAGGTTTAAGAATAGGGGTGTTACATTTAAGTACAGAGAATAAAATCAATGTCTGCCGCTTAAAGAAATCCCTCTATGGATTAAAACAAGCGTCCAGGCAATGGTTTGCTCGTCTCAGCTTGTTCCTAGAAACCCTAGGATACACTCAATCTTTTAATGACTCCTCCCTCTTCTTAAAAAATAATTTAAAACAAGTCACCTTCCTTGATGTTTACGTTGATGATATCCACATCACAGGAAACAATCAACAAGAAATAGATAATGTAAAATAGAAACTGGACAAAGAGTTCAAAATAAAAGATCTTGTCAAACTTCACTTTTTCTTGGGTATGGAGTTTTTGCATCATTCTACAGGTATGATAATCACACAACGCAAATTTTGCACCGACATTCTGGCAGAACATAGCATTCACGGTAATGACAGTCTTGTTTCTCCTCTCCCTTCAACACTCAAACTCAATACAAAAGATGGTGAGATCCTTCCTAACCCCACTACATATCGCAGTTTAGTTGGAAAATTAAACTATTTAACTCATACACGTCCTGACATTTGATTTACAATACGGTTACTAAGTCAATATTTGCAGGCACCCACTACGGCACACATGCGCGCTGCTCTCCACACATTACAATACCTACAGGGAACTGCACACTATGACATTCACCTCAACAACACCCCAGACTTCTCCTTGTTGGCATACTGCGACAGTGACTGGCTGGTTGCCAGGACACATGCCGCTCGGTCTCAGGTTACTACATCATGCTGGGAGGTTCTCCAATATCCTGGAAATCGAAGAAACAGCACAGTGTTTCCCTCTCCTCTGCAGAAGCAGAATACAAAGCACTACGGGCTGTCACAGCAGAATTATCTTGGCTGAGTAGGTTGATACATGAACTCGGAATCACAGAAATCGAACCCATTCCAGTCCACTGCGACAACAAATCAGCAGTTTACATTGCGAAAAACCCAGTTCAACATCAACGAACGAAGCATATAGAAATAGACATCCATTACGTAAGACAAAAATCCAAGAAGGTCTTATTGTTGTGCGTCACATATCCAACAAGGACCAGCTAGCAGACTTCCTTACAAAATCATTACCGGGGAAAACATATTCCAGCATGTTACGAGATATCGGCCTCACATTGTTACAAGATCAACCCACAGACCACGTTGCTCTTGAGGGGGGTGTTAAACTATTTAGTCCGTATATACTTGTTAGTAGTATTGTACATTTCTCTAATATAGCTGTTACTTTTGTATACTGTATAAATAGACACTTATGTGTCTAACTCTCACACTGTAGTATATTGAATAATAATAACAATGATATCTTTTGGTACTCTCAGCTTCTTAAACCATGTGTGTTATATTGGAGGAAATGTTGGATGTTTTATTTATTACATTATAGTTGTTATTATATATCTGTAAATGGAACAACATGTAAATGAACCGCGTGATAACTCGGCTAATTAACTTAAGGAGTTTAAGGGTTCATGAAAATTACACCTTAGCATATTCAGCGGTTGTGTTGAGCCTTTATGGCAAATATATTATAGGTGTTTGATCGAGACCGGAGCCGGAGTGCGGTCTATTTATGGGGGTAGTTTAGCAGTATACCTTACTACCATACTTTTGGAACTGTTTCGGATTAAAATATGATTGTATATGGTTTTTGGAATCAAACTACTCACTAGATTCGAACTTAGTGTTGTATTTACATTTTATGGTTAGCTATCTCTTGCCATCACAGCGTGTTAGATTATAATTTTGTTTGGATGCTTCATTGCTCACATGGGTGAGTAGTGACGGTAACACCTGGGGTTAGTACGATTTTCTTTTAGTTTCCGCTGCGACTCGTTGTTTATTTATGATGCGACGGTAGTTAATATGAGATTTGAGAGTAGGGGTGTTACAGTTACAACCCGGCGCCGCCGCCGGCCTATCCTAACCCACGTCGCTACCGACCTATACCAACCGGTGTCGCCGCCGACTCCCCTTATTGGCGTGGGGGCCGGCCCTTACAACCCGGCGTCGCCGTCGGCCTTTCTCAGTTGGTGTAGCCGCCAGGGCGCGATCTTAAAATGGCAATATCTTCTCTGTTATACCCCATTATCGATCCGTCTGCACCGATGCGTTCGTTTTTCGTCTACTTTGTTTCAATCTACTTTGCTGATAATTGGGTTGATATATGTGTTGTTTCTTCTTAAGTACGTAGTTTTACCATTAACGAGTAGTATCACTTGATTGAATGTAAGTATTAATTGTTTATGCTTAGGGTGAGAATGATGATGAATTTGATAACGAATCAGTGAACGTAGACACAGATAATCTGTTTACTACGAGTCAAATATTTGCGAGATAGAGAGGAGGCTGACTTTGTTGACCCGCCGGCAAGGAGTAGTCGGTGGCGACGCCAACAGGGGGAGTCGGCGGCAACGCCAACAGGGGGGAGTCGGCGGCGACGCCGGTTGGTATAGGTAAGCGGCGACACAGGTTAGGGTAGGCCGGCGGCGGCGCTGGTTTGTAACGGGCGGTGTCACCGTCTGCTACCCGGACATCCTTTTTTGCTTTTTCGGACAGTTTTTTTTACCAAATTTTGCTCCACATTACTACCTAAATTGCCAAAAAAAAACCATAAAAAGTACCTCAGAATGGACCCCTCGTAAATTCTTCTCCGTATTAATATCATCTGCGTACTCATCGAAGATCTCCGGATCGCCACCTTCATTCAGTTAATGATAGATGGATGTTAACCACGATAAACATCATGGATGCCAGTGGTGGACTCGATGTACGTAGAGCAGAATGTGTCAAATAACACGATTTTTTTTTTTCATTTGTGGAATACTAATTTGGAAAATATTACTAATAGTTTGACACACCAGATTGCAGATATAGAAATTGTTATGGACTTGTGGACTTTTTAAAGATCCTACTTTTGTTTTATTTATTTTTTCTTTTAAAAGCATTTATTTGACAATCCAAGCACTACTTTTTCCACTACTGCTGGAACATTAAAGCGCACTGCAATTTCAATAGTGTAGTAGAAATTCAAGATTTTTTTTGATAATTGGTGGCACAAGCCTCAAGATCCGCATGAGCGGGATAGAATCATTATAAGACAGAAAAACATCCATAACTCGGCTTACAAAGCGATCTACCCTTACGTGAGATGCATACTCGTAACTTACACTCTTGTCTTTCTCTTGCTCTTACTGACACCCTACTCACACGAGAGAATTTACTGAAACCTACACAACCTTTCTTATTCCGGCTACCCCTCCTAGAGCTATTCTAGAATTGTTTGGCGAGCAGTCGACTCAGCCCCTGCAGCAGACTGGTCTCCTGATCTCTGCCGATAAGCATCTCTCTGCTCACGAATGATCCCTTCGAGATACTCAAAGTTCGTCTAAGACTGGACATCCGAGCTCCTTCGCAAGTAAAAGGGTCTTCTAGCTTGACAAATCCTCATCAGACGAACTGGCGGCGTTTAGCTCAAGCCAGGATTCTGGGTCCTCAAACAGGCCCTTAGGTCATCTACCTGTTCGACAAGAGGGGTCTCAACACGATCTCAGGAAGAGGGGTGTAACTCCTTATCGACATCAGCAGCTCGTTTGGCTGGTAGGGGTGTTCATGGAAAACCGGAACTGTCAAACCGAACTAGAACTGGTGAAACTGAAACCAGAAACCTGGTTAACCAATTTATTTGCCGGTTCGGTTAACTGAACCGTTTAGTTTCCCGGTTCCAGTTCTGGTTATTGATTTTGATGAATCCGGTTAACCGAAAAAAACGTTTAAGCGTTTATTTATTAATTTTTTAAAATTTTTTAAGTATAAGTATAAAATTATGTGGTTAATTATAGATTTATCATAAATAAATATACAATTATATAGTTAATGGTGTCAGGCTTGGTATAGTTCGCAGACGAGGAAGAAGAAGGAATCGTGTTTATTGATAGAGAGAACAGAGAATTGAGGAAATGTTTACAGAGACGAGAAAGATAATAGAGTTAGAGACTGACTATTGCCTAAGTAGACAACTAGCAGACCGGTATTGAACCGGGGTTGACTAGGGTGAATATAACAGACTATGTACAATACTATATATGATATAGTAGACATAACATATTCCTATACCCCCCCCCCCCCCCCCTCAAGGTTTAAGCTGTGATAAAGGTTAAGCCTTGTTGGACGCCATGCGGATTTGAGGAAGAAGTTGCTGATAAAGCTTTCATGTGAGTGGTTTCGTCAGAATATCTGCCAGCCGCTTCGAACTGGGGATGAACTGAACCTGGATTACTCCGGCTTGCAGTTGGTCTCTCACGAAATGACAATCCAGCTCTATATGCTTTGTCCTTTCGTGGGAGACTAGGTTGCGCGCGATGTGAACTGCAGATAGATTATCGCACTTGACCGGGACTGGTGTGATGTTGGGGACATCGAGTTCATGGAGAAGTCTTGTAAGCCAGCTGAGTTCGCTTGTTACTTGCCGCATTGCCCGATACTCGGCCTCTGCAGAAGACAGGGCAACGGATGCTTGCTTCTTGGACTTCCAACTGAGAGGACAGCCACCCAGCAAGATGTAGTAGCCAGAGATGGATTTCTTGGAAATTGGACAAGAAGCCCAGTCAGAATCACAAAAAGCAATCAAATCATATGTGTTCTGTTTATTGAATGAAATACCAAAGCCTAGTGCTCCTTTGATATAAGAAAGAACATGATGTGCAGCGTCTAGATGTGCAGTTGTGGGCTGCTGAAGGAACTGACTCAAGTATTGAATGGTAAATGCAAGATCAGGACGAGTATTAACAAGGAAATTTAACTACCCTATCAGACGGCGGTAGACTGTTGGTTCTGTGAGCTGCTGTCCGGTGTCTGTATACAGTTTGTGGTTTAGCTGCAAGGGAGAGACTGAAGAGCGACAATCTAACATGTTATAATCAGATAAAATCTCAGTAGCATACTTCCTTTGAGTCATGATCAGTTTGTCATGTGTTTCTATAAACTCAATTCCAAGAAAGTATTTTAGTCGTCCAAGGTCTTTTATTTTGAATTTATCATTAAGGTTCTGCTTCAGATTGTTAATTTCAGTTTTATCATTCCCTGTTACAATAATATCATCCACATAGACACCAATATATGTAACAGATTGGTTATTTTTCTTGAAGAATAGGGAATGATCGTTTTTTTATTATGTGTAACCTAAGCAAGTGAGAAAAGTGCCAAGTTTATCATACCACTGGCGAGATGCTTGTTTCAGCCCATACAGTGATTTTTGAAGTTTGCAAACTTTGTTGGTACCATTAACATCTAGACCAGGTGGTAGACTCATGTAAACATCTTCTTTTAGATCCCCATGCAAAAAGGCATTATTTATGTCTAATTGATCTAATACCCAACCCCTTTTTACAGCAAGTATTATCAAGGCCCGAATGGTTGTGAGTCTAATGGTAGGGTAAAATGTTTCGTCATAATCAAGGCCATACCTTTGGGTGAACCCTCTTACCACTAATCGAGCTTTAAACCTTTCTATGTTGCCATCAGCTTTGTATTTAATTTTATATACCCATTTGCAGCTGATTGGTTTCTTGCCTATGGGTAGGTCAACAATAGACCAGGTGTTGTTGTCTTTGAGGGCTTTGAACTCTGTTTGCATAGCTTGGACCCACCTAGGGTCCATGCTTGCTTCATTGTAGGAAGTGGGTTCTTTGAGGGATAGGACTTGACTTATGAAATGGTTAGTGCAAACAGAAAAGATAGTAGAAGGGATGGTCTGATTGGGTATGATAGATGTAAGAGTATCAAGAGGAAGAAGATGGTGGGAGGGAGGGGGTTTTGCTGTTGTTGGAGTCTGTTGGTGAGAATTAAAGAGAAACGATCTGAAGTGTGATTAGTGTGACAGACATAGTTAGTGAGGTGTGGGGGAGGTTTGGAGACTCTTGTGGATCGTCGGAGATGGGTGTTGTTGTTTTCTGAAGTGTCTTTTGAGTGTGGAGAAGTGGTGTGGTCAGGGAATGTGGAGTTTTCTGGGTATTCTTCTGGGAAGGTGACATCACACAGGTTGCTATTATTTGTAGAAGATGTTATGTGCTGGGGAGATGGAGGTGTAGTAAGGGATGGAGAATGGGGATTGTTATTATCGGTGGTCTCCGTTTGTGTTTGAGGGTGGTAAGAGGATGTGGTGTATTCTATGTCATCATAGAAAAAGGTTGATTTGGTGTGTTGTGAGCTTCTGTGGGATTCCACAGTTTGCTCCAGTGTGTATCAAAAATTGGATATATGGCTTCAAAAAATGTGACATCCCTGCTAACCTGTGTCTGTTTTGTGTCTATAAGATGGACAATGTGCCCTTTAGTGTTTTTAGCAATTCCCAAGTAAATACCAGCAGAGGAGCGAGGTGTGAGTTTGCTTCTGTTTGGGCTAATGTTGGTGACATAACAGAGACAGCCAAAGTTTTTAATCTGGCTGTAATCAGAAGGGATTCCATAGATTCTTTCAAAAGGAGTGAGGTTGTGTATAGACTTAGAGGGTGTTCTATTAATCACAAAAGTTGCATGCTCTAAAGCAAACCCCCAAAAAACAGATTCTAATCCAGATTGGAAAAGGAAAGATCGAGTGACTTGCATCAAGTGCCCTTGCTTTCTCTCTACTACACCATTCTGTTGAGGTGTATGAGGGCAGCTTGTTTGATGCACAATGCCTTTCTCTTTAAAAAAATATATCCCTTCTTGTGAAGTACCTAATTCCCTAGCATTGTCACTTCTTATTACTTTAATGGGTTTGTTGAATTGTTTCTCCACAAGTTGAACAAAATCTTTGATTGTTTTCATTCCATCAGATTTTGATTTAAGAAGTTTAACCCAAGTGCATCGGGAAAAGTCATCAACAAAAGTAATAAAATAATGTTGGCCCTTGGAGGTTTTAGTTCTCATAGGGCCACAGATATCAATATGCACCATTTCAAAAGGATCAGAAGTTTTTATTTGACTGGAAGGGAATTTCAATCGCTTTCCTTTTGCTTGGTAACAAACAGTACAAGGAATGACATCTAATTTGGGAAATTTCATTCCTAGATTCAATCTATACATTTTCTGCGGTGATAAGTGTCCTAGTTTGTTATGCCATACAATGAAGTCTTTCAATTTGTTAGATTTCTCAGCAGAGATACTATCACGAAAACAATAGAAGATTCATCAGCAACATTACAAACAGACGTAGAATTTCTTTTCTTCCTAACCTTACAACATTCATATTCAACTTTCTGGTCAATTTACCAACAGAAATGAGATTGAAAGTGAATGTGGGCACGAACAAAACATCATCAAAACACAGACCATCACAAATATTGATTTTTCCAATGTTCTTGACAGTCCTATTTTCTCTCATCAGGCAGTATTATAGTTTTGGTTTCAGTTAATCTGTAGGATTCATCAAACAGAGATTCATCTCCAGTCACACATTCTGAGGCTCCAGAATCAAGAATCCAACAAGAATTGATATTATCAGAAACAACTTCATTAGCAGCGTGCAGTTGATAAAGTTTAGGGTTAGAAGTGTTACCAGAGAAGTTTCCTAAATTCCTTGAAGAATTGATGCTTGAATTTGAGCCTCTTTGATCCAAATACCTTGCTAATTGTTCAAGTTGTTCTGTGGAGAGACCCTGGACAGGTGAGCGATGATCTTTGGTTTCAACTTGATTTCTCACCTCTTGTTCACAAACTGCGCCCACGACATGTTGACTTCGTTGCTGGGAGTCAGACTGGTTTCTTCTGTCGGGAAATCCGACCAGCCACCAACAATCTGCTCGAAGGTGGCCAAGTTTTACAAAATTGCTACACTTCAACTGAGTCCTCCTTGCGGTGTTTGTAGTTGGAGAGGTTTTCTTCCCAGCATTCCTCGAATTAGACTTCTTAGCTCCGGTTGAGAATTTGTTGGCGAGAGCAATGGAATTCTCACTTCCCTCTGTGCGTGTATCGGAGAGTTGTCGCTGCTTTAGTACTTGCGAAACCAGAGAATACGCCAAATCGATATCTGAAAGAGGGTTCATGAGCAAGATCGAGCTCTTCGCCTGAAGAAATTCGTCATTGAGCCCGTCTAAGAATTTCATAACTTGGTCTTGTTGGTTGTTATCCTGGATAGCCTTCGACGCACCGCATGTACATCCACAGATGCATTTAGGGTTTTTCCTTGCAGACTCGAGTCGATCCCATAGCTTCTTGAGCTTGGCAAAATACGAACTCAGAGTATCTTCTTGCTGTTGCAAGCGGCTAATTTCCCTCTGGATGCCATAGATCTCGGGTCCATTCGCTAGGTCATACCGCTTGCAAAGGGTGACCCACATCTGATGCGCCGTCTTGTAATAAACGATGCATTCTCTGATTTCTTTATCGACTGAGTTGAGAATCCAACTCATAATAGTGTGGTTGCATCGCTCCCACATTGGGTATCTCTCAGAGGAAATCTGGGGTTCTTCAACTTGTCCGTTAACCAGCCCATATTTGTTCTTCGCCTTCAGGGCAATAGTGGCGGCTCTCTTCCAAGAATCGAAATTGTTTCCCTCTTCGTATCTAGACCCAAGATTGAGCGACGAGTTGTCCGATGGGTGGAGATACAGTGGGTCATTGTAGTCAGCCTTCAAATCTCCTAGGTTTTCTTGCTCCTCTTGCTCATCGTCTTCGTTCTTCCCCACTTGCGACAAAGTTTCGCCTGTGTCCTCGTTTGCCATTTTCTTGTGGAATCGATTAGTGTTGGCGTTAAGGTTGCTCTGATACCATGTCAGGCTTGGTATAGTTCGCAGACGAGGAAGAAGAAGGAATCGTGTTTATTGATAGAGAGAACAGAGAATTGAGGAAATGTTTACAGAGACGAGAAAGATAATAGAGTTAGAGACTGACTATTGCCTAAGTAGACAACTAGCATACCGGTATTGAACCGGGGTTGACTAGGGTGAATATAACAGACTATGTACAATACTATATATGATATAGTAGACATAACCTATTCCTAATAAATGGTTAGAATTATACCAAAACCAATAAAATCTTATCAAAATCGACGGTTAACCGGTTTAACATCAGTACCAAACCGGTAAAACCGCATAATGTTTACTAATTATAAGAAAAAAACACATAAATCTACATCATTACGGTTAACCGTTAAACCGGTAAACCGCACCGAAACTGACGGTTAACCAGTCCCGTTAACCGCTTCTAAATGAACCGGTTACGGTTATCAAATTTGACTAACCGACAATCCGGTTAACCGGTTTCCGATTAACCGAAACCGAACCGGTCCGGTTAACCGGTTATGAACACCCCTGTCTGCCCAATCCTCCAACTCTCCCAACATATTTCATCAAAAATTTCACTATTTATTTACACGTTATTGATTTTACCCCAAGCCTTCAATTTCATTGTTATTAGCTATAATTTAATAGTCTTTCTCAAAACCTAGTAATATCAAGAAGCATGAGAGGTTTTCATTAGTTTATCGACTTGTGGAAATGGCTTTGATTCTCTCAATGGCAACAACAATTGTTGCAAGAGTTTTTGTTGCAATAAATATTGTAAAGACTCGTCTACGAAACCAAATTAACAATGGCTTCATGAATGATACTCTAGTGACATATATCGAGAAAAAATGTTTTTTCTACTATTCCCAATGATGTTATTATTCATAGGCTTCAGAAATATGAAAGTCGTAGAAATCTACTTTAATATAGAAATTATAACTTCCTATTATTTAATATCATTGCTTAAATTTATTTACTAGTATATTGATAAATGGTGTTTATATATATAATCATGTTATTTTAAATAAAAAAAATCTTATATTTTGACACATAGACTGTAAAATTCTTGGTCAGTCACTGATGGATATTGCCATTTTTACAGAAAATTGAGCTAATGTGCCATAAATGTAAACTCAAATGACGAAAGGAGCAGCCGACGTATTCTCTGGCTTGCTTGATTTGTGTTCTTTTACTGTTGTATTTATATGCTTTACATGAGTGCACAAAACCTAAAAGGCTGCTTTTGGATAAACTACTAACAATATAGAAAAGTGGGCCTATTACAAACCGGCCCAAAACTACTTTACATTTGTATCCCCCCACGATCTGTACTGGGTCAACCCAAGTGTAGATCAATTTTTTGTGAAAACTGTTGTACTTGTGGGCTTTGTCAGCATATCAGCCCGTTGACCAGAACTAGAGATATACTGCACCGTAAACTACCGCGTTGGATTCTATCTCGAACAAACAGAAAGTCAAGATCGAGATGCTTCATCCGAGAATGCAAAATAGGGTTGGCCGCATAGTAAGTGGCGGAAATATTATCGCACCACAAAATTGGAGAACCAGAGAGGTGAAATACCCCGAACTTAAATATAGGGATTAAAATTAATCTAATACGTATTTAAGGGCCTAATGACGCCTAAGTAATATTGGTAAGGAAAAATAAATCCAAAGGAATAAAGAAACGCCTAAAAAGCGTAAAACGCTAAATAAGCGTTAAACAACTATAGGAGGTATGAGACCTCGGTTAGCGTAATATAAGGATTCTAAAGGCTTAATTAAGTCTAAATAAATATTAGGGAACAAATCCCGAAGAAAACGGATCCTTAAAATGGATTAAAAACACTAACGAACATTAAAGCGCGTTTTTCGAGGTAACCGGGAAAACGTGACTTTAAGCGGGTCAGATAGACTCGTAACACTTTTGGTCAACTAAATAATCATTAATAAATATTAGTGAGACTTTAGAACCAATAAAATCAATAAAACGAGAAATTAGTAAAAACTGTCAAAACGGGAAGTTGTGGGGTAGAAACATAATAACCAAAACTTATGTGTCCAATAATGTAAAAAGAATTTTTACAACCCATATGGCTGTGTGTGCTGTCCGATTTTAGCCTCACTCACACACACCCTCTATTCTCTTTTATTCACAAAAGACAAAAAACATTAAAAAGCAAAAAGTAACATATCTACCTTACTACCCACTCTCTCTCCTATCTCTATTCTCTTCTTCTCACGTACAGCACCCCAACTCACCCCTCACTCTCTATTTCTTCTTCCTTCTCCAGCGACAACAATGGAGCTTTGAAACAACTCTCCAAAACACCACTTCTCTCCTCTTGTTACTTCCTTGAAACTCTTCCAAAAATTATAAAAACCACACCATTGTCTTCCTCTCATCAAGAGGAACATTTCCCTCTTTTCAAAAATCGAAAAGGAGAACTTTCGTTTTTATGGGTATGCCCCATTTGGAGCTTCAAGACTACCATTAGCACCACCTTCTTCTCCTTGTTCTTTTAAGGTAAAAATCTTCTTGAAACTCCACCTTTTTCTAGCCCTTGTGGGCAAAATGAAATTTAGACTAAACTCTTGTTTGGTTCCTTTGTACTCTAGCCGATTTTGGCTCTCTTGGAGGGTGAGAAATATTGTTCTTGAGCTATTCCAAGCATTACCTACACCCTTGCAAGGTAATGAAATTTCTAAACCCTAAAACTTACATTAAGCTTTAAAGGTTGAAAAGGGTTAGTAGTTTAATTGCACTTGTTTTGTGTGTATTGGGTGATGGGAATGGAGTTTGGCAACTCCATTCCCCCATATGGCCGATTTGGGCAAGGAAGGGAGAAGAGAAGAAGTGGAAAAGAAAAGAGGAAAATGAGAGCTTAAGGTAAGAGCTCTTTCTTGAATGGTAAATTTAACGCATTGGAGTAATGGGGATGGGTAACCAATTTAAAGAACCCAAAACATTGTATTAGTATTGTAGTTGTGGAAGTTTGAGTAATTGTGAGCTTGTATTTGGATTGTAGGCCTTAGAGCCAAGTATTGTGTATTTGTATTAGTATTGTTGTGTAATGGAGCATTGATGTATTAATATTGCTTTGTATTGCTGGTAGGACCCTTGTATGGGTGTGGCTAGAATAGGAATGATTTTGGTGATAATGGGTATGTGTGGATAAGTGAGAATTGTAGGTGAGCTATGGCAAAATTTTGGTAGGAAATGTACACTTATGGGTGACTTGGTGAATGGGAGAACCAAGGTGTGTATTGGAGTTAGTAGGTATGTTTAGTAGTGATGAAGTGGTAGTAGTAGTATGAGAAATAAGAAGAGAAAAATCTGTAGCAAAGTGTATAAAGATGCATTGGAGAAGTTAGGAAAAATTAGTGTGTAAGAATTGGTAAAGAGTGTTGGACTTGGGTATAGATATTGTAATTGCTTGGAAATGGATTGGGATGGTAAATTGGCATTAGGAGAAGGAAATAGGTATAGAGGAAATGGGAACCCAAAATCTGTAGCAAAAACCACTTGGAGAAATAATGTAAGTGCTGGAATGAAAATGTGGAGAATTGGTGTGTGAATTAGTATGAAAAGGAGTAATGAGTTGGTAATGGATTTGAGCATGTTTAGGAGCTTAATTAGGTGCTTAAACATGTGGGATTAAGTGTAGGAACAATGGGAAATTAAGTAGGCAAAGTTTGGATTGTAACAGATTTTGATAACTTAAAATCTGTAGAAATTTTAGCAGGGTCCGGGACTTAAGTCTAGGACTAAGTCCCGGACCAGCATATTAAAACACACCCGAGAGTAGCAGACTGAGCCTGGTCCGGGACTTGAATTAGGAACAAGGTCCCGAACCATAGTGTCAAAACTAGCTGAGAATTTAAGCAAGTGAGGGTCCGGGACTTAAATGGTGTATAAGTGCCCGGACCAAAATAAAATCCTGCCGAGGGTTACAAGCGCATGGTCCGGGACTTGAGTTGGGGACAAGGTCCCGGACCATACTAGGAAAATTACCCGAGACTTGAGACCAGTGTTGGTCCGGGACTTAGGACCCGGACAAGGTCCCGGACCAACACCAAAAATGAATTCTAAGCTTATTAAATGGGTTTTAAGGGAAGGTAATGAATGGTGAGGTTAGTATAGGATAAATGGTACTTAACTCATGATGATTAAGGGTCATTAAAAGTATAAACAAGTTGGAGAAGTAAGTAAGGAAGTTGTAAGAATATGAACACTAAGATAAACCGAAATAACGGGATAACGGGTAAGTACGGGAGTAGCAAATCTGTATGTAATGTAATGCGTAGTATTGATTGAACCGTTTGGCATGTAGCCGGGGGTTCAAGCATAAGACTCGAGAAACAAGTAAGGACTAAGGAACAAGAAGGCACTCGGGAAAATAAATTGCAGAAAAAGGTATGATTTCTTCTTCCTAATCTGGTTACCCCGATTTGTGTGCTTATTGATCACCTAAATAAGATAAATGCATGAATCGGACTATATTGCACCTACTTGTGCTTGACTTATGTGTTCTTGATATTTATTGCCTAGAACACTAGTTTGTATAATTCATGAAATATATGAATGATGATGAAGTGTATTTGTACCCGGTATTGTATTTGTGTATTGCATTGTATTTTGTATAGATGTGCACTTGAACAATGTATTTGTGTATGTGGCTTGGATGTTGACTTCTGCTGATTCCTAACTACCTAACACCTAACTTAAATGTGAGTAAATTGGAATGAGTAGAAGTCCAATATAGCTTCGGCCACGCGTGGGGATGAGGAGACACAAGAGGTTGGATCCGATTCCCGACTCTTAAACTGGTCCGCGGCCCAAACCCCTTAAATGGGTAGCATCCCGGATTGGTGAGTCAAGTAAATCCCGGTGGTGGGACGGAGTAGTCCTCGGGCCGGAGGTCCCGACGACTTAACATGAGTAAGAGTAAGTAAGTAAGTAAGCATGGATCCGTAAGTATGTATGAGTATGAGTATGTATGCGTAAGTACTGTGGAACGAGTAAAAGAGTAATCTCCACCCGATTAACCCGGGTGGAACAACTGAAGCTAACAAAGTCTTGGACATTGTGTATGTATTGTGTATGGATTGGGTATGCAATGAGTATGTATTGTGCATGTATCGTGAATGTGTATTTCGGAAGAAGGTAAGTAAGTATTTGGACTTGTATAACTTCTTGGTATGTGTTGGAGCGTATGCGTGTATTCCTTGTGTAAGTATTATAGTATTGTATTCAAGAGCATGTATGCATGTATGTTTGAATGAAAATGGACTGCATGTATTCGACCAAGTGGTCGGCGTACCCTCACTAGTACGCGGGTATGCGGTTATCATATGCAGCGAAAGCTGACCCCCTAGGGGGAACGTTTTTAGTGTGCAGGTACCCGAAGCGGATACGGTCAAGGTAAGAGACCGGTGGCACACCTTTGTATTTAGGAAGTAGGTAGTTTGTGAGGAATGGGTAGTAGATAGACTCTTGGTGAGGATGCATGAACTTGAGAGGAGTATTGTATTTGATTTGGAACCTAGTAACTCGGTATGTGGATTAAGTTGTATTGAACTTGAAGTATTGTAATGAACGGGAAGTTTTAGTATTTGATTTGGTATTTGGAGTATGTATGATAAGTGTGTAGTACTCGGATATTCCGGTCCATCAAACCGATGCTGTATGTAGTAGTAGTAGCCTTGTTAGTCACGTGGGGGCTAACGGCATTGTATCACCCACTGTATGTAAGTATGTATCCGCTGCGTGAATCTGGATGTACGAGGAGATTGGACGGTAATGACAGTATTAACGGTAGGGGTGTTACAAAAGTGGTATCAGAGCGAAGTATCTGATAAGCTGATATTCTATATATTTTTACTATCAAAATATCTTGTTTTTACTGTCGTTTTCTCCTGATTTAGTACTTAATGGTATTCCATTCTTATAACTAAAAGAACTTTCAAAAAATAAGTTATAGGATGGATATGTGGGGAATATATGACATTATCATGGAGGAGTTAATAAATTAAAGTGCATACACTAACTCCCTATTTATGTGCAGGTAACTCCAGAGTCTTCCAAGGGTTGTCGATGAAATAATTGAAGATAGTATAAGTTAGAGAAATTCAAAGGTCTCTATTTAATTTGCGAAACTGGAGGCAATTGAAAAGAATACATTAATGAGCAAGCGAAGAGCCTTGAATCTGACTTATAAATACCGAAGACTTATGCATAGGAAGGGATCCATCCATCAATTCATCCATCCATCCATCCACACAACATCACTTCTGTTTCTAGCTTTAGATTAGGTTTAGTTTTTTTTTTTTTTCTATTTTTTATGTCTGGCTAAGGATCTGACTCTGGGGAATGGTTATTGTAGTTGAGCTGATTTCGTAATTCCTTCTAATTTGAGTAATTTGCAGATTGTTTCATATTAATTTATTCCTTGAGCTTTTCAATGAAATTCTAGACTTTGTTGAATTGTGTTACGAATTCTTTTATGATCTGATCAGTGATTAAAGGAAGGTCAATTTAATATGTTAACCTGTGGAAACTGAATCTGATTGACTAAGTTGTCCCTTCAGGTGCAAGAATAAAATTCCTCGTGCTTATCCATCTGCATGTGTTGTGCTTATCTCTTGATTAGAATTTGCACGTTCTGGTAGATGCGCTCTTAAGAGACTAGGATTTAGTCCTTAAGAGAACTTTAGGAATTTGCCAATCTGTGTCTCAAATTAAATAGAGGGAATTGCAAGATCTATCAAACGTAAATAACTTGAACCCGGAGTTCCGTCTCTTCCATATCAAATTTCTTAATTTATTTCTTTTGTGTTTTTATTTGATTTAGTTTAATTAGCTTCACCAAAACAATCGACAACAACCCCCCACAGTTTCAAGGATTAGATTTACTCTTTTAGTCCCACGGTCGATTCCTTCCCGGTTACTTTGCTATTTTTCTATTTACTAGACCGGATTTTTGCAACCCCGAAAGGCTTTTATTTATTATTTTCTAGATTAATTTATTTAGTTTTTAGTATATCAAATTTCCTTGTTTCAAAATGGCGCCGTTTGCCGGGGACTTTACTTTGTCTAGTCTTAGCTTGGGTTGTCAATTGTTGTGTTTTTTTTGTTTTCTTATTTTTATTTTTATTTAATCTATTTTATTTTATTTGTTTTAGTTTTTGTTAGTTTTTTTTTTAGAAATTTTGCTATTTTTGTTAATTTATTTCTATCTTTTTTTTAATTTAGTTATAATTTTAATTTTGTGTTTCTTATTTTTGTTTATATTTAATTTATTTTTTTCTAGTTTTGTTTCAGTTGCTTTCTTTAATTTTATTCTATTTTATGCTTAGTTTATTTTGTTATTATTTCCTTTGATAGTTTATCTTGTTTTGTTTTTATTTAATAATTTTAGTTATTTTATCTTGTTATATTTTTATATTATTATATGTTATATTCTATTTTATTCTAAGTTTATTTTGTTTTCAGTTATTTTCTTCTTATCGTTGTTTTTTTCGTTTTTTAACATTGTTAGTTTATATTTTGTTTTAGCTTTCTAACTATTTTTGATAATGGCATATAAGTTGGACAGGTCGTTGACTGATATATGTTGCTCGTATTGTGGGGGACCTCATGAGTTCGACGACTGTCTCAAATTGCGAGAGCAGTTGTGGTTAGAGGATCAACCAGATTATCTGCAGCAACCTCCACCTCAGCAGGAAATTTGGGACTCTAATATTGATAACCTGCAGATGTTGATTAACGAGTTCATGGCCACTCAGCAGAGTCAAATTGAGGAGCAAATGATTATCAATCAGGAGCTGACTTTGGGCCAGCAAAAATTGGAGCAAACCCTTGTGAACATGCAGGGACAGTTGAGTCAGCTGACTCAATTGTTATTACAGCAAAGTTCTCCTAGTTCACTTCCTTCTCAACCATATCCGAATCATGAAGAACAATTGAAGGTTGTGACTGTTCCCGATGCTGTAATTATGGAGGGCTGTTATGAGTCTGAGGAGGAGCTACTTGTTGAAGATTCAATTACCCTCCCTCACCACCCTGGTCCTAAACGAAAAGGATGTTTACATCCTTGAATTTGAGAGGGATGAGCCACCACTTCTGTGCCATTATCACGGTCTCTTTGAGCCTCACCCACAGAAGGAGGATGTTTACATCCTCCAATTTGAGGAAGACCAACAATCAGAATTTGGTCTCCTGCTTGAGACCCGTTACCGTCAATACCTCCTCAAACACCAGGTTTTGTGGAGCATTTATTTTCCTATTTTATTTGTTGAGGTAACGTTCTGTTTTGATCCAGGTGGTTTATTTCTGATTATCGGCCACTTTGTATTCCCGTTGATGTCATTGTCAACTTTTATTTTTGATCCGGGATAACAAAGCGAGAGTCTAGCCAAAGACTATAAAGACGGGCAGCTGACTGGGAGGCAACCCAGTGGTAAAGTTTATGTTTATTTTTTATTTTTCTAATTTTATTTTGTTTATAGGTCTATTTTTGTTTTCTTTTAGTCAGAAGTGGTGATGGTGTTCGTGCTACTAATGCAACGCTTTTAGCGTTATTTGTATTTTATAATGTGTGTGTAGGTGCAATCTTTTTATCTCCGTATCTCTCCAAGGCTGGACACTTGCTTGGAGCAAGTGTGAGGAACGTTTCTACCCCGCTGTTTGAGCTTAAGTGTGAGGAAAGGAACCTTCCTCAATCTAAAGATATCAGGGGAGTTTCAGTTTCTCACTCATCTTTATTGCCTGTGTTCATCCTATTATGCTTTTAATGTTAAATGTATGTGGAGTCTTGCATGGATCCTTCATGAGTCTGACATATTTTGAAAGGTCTTTTTCTTGATTTTATTTTGTAAACAATGAGGACATTGCTCCTCTCAAGTGTGAGGAAGTGGAGACCTTTCCCTGAAAATATGTCAGTTGTACTTAATGCCACACTAGCTTTTAATTGTTCTCTTGCTGTAATGGATAGGCTTCTTTTAGTGCCAATAAATGTTGAATTTTTGGGTGATTATTTTGCGGAAGTTTGAAATCGAGCCTGATGACAACCTCAAGAATCGTTTTGCTCAAAGTTGTTCGTATGTATAGTTTTCTTGAATTAATGTTATTTTCACTGAAATTTGGTGGATTAGCTGATTGTGAAGATTGAATTAGTTTAGCTCGGTGACCTTGGGAATGATGTGAAAGTTTGGATGAAAAGGATAAGGCAAGGTACTCCTCTGATCATGAATTTTGATCCAAACAGGCCTCTTTTATCTGGTTATTAAGTCCTTGGGGTGCTTCATCACCCATCTACCTAAGGTCTCGCGATCTGGGATAGAAGGCCCAACACCGTTACATGGATAAAAGAAAAGTCTGGGGGATGAAAAAAATTACGTGAATTGAGAAATTAATTATGCAAAGAAAGGGAAGCTCTTAATGTTGAATGTTATTGGAAATTTCCTATTCTGATCATGAGTGCGTGGTGTTGAAAGGTATTGCGGAATAAGGCATTACTTCACCCCTTGTCATCCACAGGTTTGAGGAAAGAATAGGTGGAAGGTCCCAAGCTAATCTGAGTTCAGTTTCTGCATCTAACTTCTCCTCCATGCTTTTATAAATTGTTCTTTTTCACTGTTTGCTAAAACTTACAGCTAAGAGAAAGATTATTCTTCTGATTGTCATTTTGCTTGATTTCCTTCTATGCTTGATTGATCTTGAGGTTTGATACTACGGCATTTGAGATAGTTTTATTCTTTATTTGCTTGAGGACAAGCAAAGGTTAAGTGTGAGGAGTATCGCTCTGATGACTGGAAATACCGAGTTTAGGAAATACCGAGTTAGGATTTAGAAGCTTAGGGCTAAGGGCTGAGTGTTAGCATTAGAGATGCTAGTTAGGAACTCCCGGTGAGTACAGGCTACCTACAATACCAGACCCGCCCTCCACAAATCCCTTGGTATAATTTGGGAAAGTACGCCAGAGAGAAGGAAAGTCCTCTCATACTCGGGGAAACCCGATCTGGCAGTAATGAGTTATTCCTACAAGAGGAAAGAACCTGACATATCGTAGATTCCAAGAAAGGGAAGACCCGTTGATGGACCCGGTTGAGCAACAATACCCGCACTTAGTAGCGGTGGAATGAGCACTCCAACCACGAGGATGCTGCAACTTACAATAGCATGGGGCGACGTGCTTAGCAGTCGCGAAACCTAGCTAAACAACCAGCAGCAGGAAAAGGAGCACTAACCGTGCAACGAAATGGAAAAGGAGCAGTAATGGAACCCGAGACACAAGTCTGCGGGACAACAGTAATAGCCAAGTAACACCACCAACGGTATGCTAGCTGGCTAAGGACATAGTCGGGAGTGATTGACTCCAAACTACAACGCCAAAAAGGTTGTTAAACCTGGCCAACATAGCTCAGACAGCTACAAGAACATTCACAAGATATAATCTGACGCAACTACAACCGTAGTGCCTAAAACAACTCAGCTTAGTAACCACAACAAACTGTGGGAACGAGCAACAAGGAAGAACACGACCAAATCAAAAGGGGAATCTCCAAGGATTGGAGAAGTACCTGATCAATGACAGCCATGTCAAACTTACTAAGAAGTTACTCGGAAGAGTAATTAACCCAAGTAAATGATCAACAAGATCAAAGGAAGAGTCAACAAGACTATCGAGAACCAGTGAAAACCATACCGTGACTGGTATCGGTTTACCCAAAAACCACCAGTACCACGCACTTGCCACGGCAAGTGCAGTAATAACGGGAGCATTCAGGAGGACTTTTAACATACCACAGGTACATAGTAATGTACCGTGACAGCGATGAAGCGACTATAGGGATAAACATCCAAAAACTGGAGGAATGAAACCTGGAAAGGCCCGACGGCCTGACCACTGCATGTAGAACATACCAGTCAGCGGGAAGCTAGACTTGGTCAAAATTTTGAACATGGCTATGCCATGAAGAACTTCTTTTAACACCGAACTGTTATTTTTCAAAACCAAGCTTCTTTCAAACCACAACCTTTCTTAAAACCTTGGATTTTAAAGCCAAACCAACAGAATTGGTGAGTATCATAGAATGATACAAGAGGAGTTGACAACAGAATACTTCACCTAGGCGTGAGACGACACTACGAGTATACCCAATTACGGATGTGGGACGACCGCACTCCGAAGGAGCTTGTGGGCCTGACAAGTAGTCGGGTAAGTGTAACGTATCAACAAGGTACCCCACGTATGTATACATGTAGTGTACGACACACGGGAAGTAGTCAACTCCGTTCTACGGACCTGAGTAAGTTTTAACCAGAACAACTGGACACTTATACTTGATCGTCTAAGGTGTCCAGTTGTTCTGGTTAAAACTTACTCATGGTCCGTAGAACGGAGTTGACTACTTCCGTGTGTCCTACCTACATGTATACATACGTGGGGTACCTTGTTGATACGTTACCACTTACCCACTACTTGTCAGGCCCACAAGCTCCTTCGGAGTGCGGTCGTCCACCTCCCGTAATTGGGTATACTCGTAGTGTCGTCTCACGCCTAGGTGAAGTATCTGTTGTCAAACTCCTCTTGTATCATTCTATGATACTCACCGTAATTCTGTTGGTTTGGCTTTAAAATCCAAGGTTTTAAAGAAAGGTTGTGGTTTTGAAAGAAGCTTGGTTTTGAAAAATAACAGTTCGGTGTTAAAAGAAGTTCTTCATGGCATAGCCATGTTCAAAATTTTGACCAAGTCTAGCTTCCCGCTGACTGGTATGTTCTCATGCAGTGGTCAGGCCGTCGGCCTTTCCAAGGTTTCATTCCTCCAGTTTTTGGATGTTTATCCCTATAGTCGCTTCATCGCTGTCACGGTACATTACTATGTACCTGTGGTATGTTAAAAGTCCTCCTGAATGCTCCCGTATTACTGCACTTGCCGTGGCAAGTGCGTGGTACTGGTGGTTTTTGGGTAAACGATACCAGTCACGGTATGGTTTTCACTGGTTCTCGATAGTCTTGTTGACTCTTCCTTTGATCTTGTTGATCATTTACTTGGGTTAATTACTCTTCCGAGTAACTTCTTAGTAAGTTTGACATGGCTGTCATTGATCAGGGTACTTCTCCAATCCTGGAGATTCCCCTTTTGATTTGGTCGTGTTCTTCCTTGTTGCTCGTTCCCACACGTTTGTTGTGGTTACTAAGCCTGAGTTGTTTTAGGCACTACGGTTGTAGTTGCGTCAGATTATATCTTGTGAATGTTCTTGTAGCTGTCTGAGCTATGTGGCCAGGTTTAACAACCTTTTTGGCGTTGTAGTTTGGAGTCAATCACTCCCGACTATGTCCTTAGCCAGCTAGCATACCGTTGGTGGTGTTACTTGGCTATTCTGTTGTCCCGCAGACTTGTGTCTCGGGTTCCATTACTGCTCCTTTTCCATTTCGTTGCACGGTTAGTGCTCCTTTTCCTGCTGCTGTTGTTTAGCTAGGTTTCGCGACTGCTAAGCACGTCGCCCCATGCTTTGTAAGTTGCAGCATCCTCGTGGTTGGAGTGCTCATTCCACCGCTACTAAGTGCGGGTATTGTTGCTCAACCGGGGTCCATCACCGGGTCTTCCCTTTCTTGGAATCTACGATATGTCAGGTTCTTTCCTCTTGTAGGAATAACTCATTACTGCCAGATCGGGTTTCCCCGAGTATGAGAGGACTTTCCTTCTCTCTGCGTACTTTCCCAAATTATACCAAGGATTTGTGGAGGGCGGGTCTGGTATTGTAGGTAGCCTGTACTCACCGGGAGTTCCTAACTAGCATCTCTAATGCTAACACTCAGCCCTTAGCCCTAAGCTTCTAAATCCTAACTCGGTATTTCCTAAACTCGGTATTTCCAGTCATCAGAGCGATACTCCTCACACTTAACCTTTGCTTGTCCTCAAGCAAATAAAGAATAAAACTATCTCAAATGCCGTAGTATCAAACCTCAAGATCAATCAAGCATAGAAGGAAATCAAGCAAAATGACAATCAGAAGAGAATCTTTCTCTTAGCTGTAAGTTTTAGCAAACAGTGAAAAAGAACAATTTATAAAAGCATGGAGAAGTTAGATTGCAGAAACTGAACTCAGATTAGCTTGGGACCTTCCACCTATTTCTTTCCTCAAACCTGTGGATGACAAGGGGTGTGAAGTAATGCCTTATTCCGCAATACCTTTCAACACCACGCACTCATGATCAGAATAGGAAATTTCCAATAACATTCAACATTAAGAGCTTCCCTTTCTTTGCATAATTAATTTCTCAATTCACGTAATTTTTTTCATCCCCCAGACTTTTCTTTTTATCCATGTAACGGTGTTGGGCCTTCTATCCCAGATCGCGAGACCTTAGGTAGATGGGTGATGAAGCACCCCAAGGACTTATAACCAGATAAAAGAGGCCTGTTTTGGATCAGAAAATTCATGATCAGAGGAGTACCTTGCCTTATCCTTTTCATCCAAACTTTCACATCATTCCCAAGGTCACCGAGCTAAACTAATTCAATCTTCACAATCAGCTAATCCACCAAATTCAGTGAAAATAACATTAATTTCAAGAAAACTATACATACGAACAACTTTGAGCAAAACGATTCTTGAGGTTGTCATCAGGCTCGATTTCAAACTTCCGCAAAATAATCACCCAAAAATTCAACATTTATTGGCACTAAAAGAAGCCTATCCATTACAGCAAGAGAACAATTAAAGCTAGTGTGGCATTAAGTACAACTGACATATTTTCAGGGAAAGGTCTCCACTTCCTCACACTTGAGAGGAGCAATGTCCTCATTGTTTACAAAATAAAATCAAGAAAAAGACCTTTCAAAATATGTCAGACTCATGAAGGATCCATGCAAGACTCCACATACATTTAACATTAAAAGCATAATAGGATGAACACAGGCAATAAAGATTGAGAAACTGAAACTCCCCTGATATCTTTAGATTGAGGAAGGTTCCTTTCCTCACACTTAAGCTCAAACAGCGGGGTAGAAACGTTCCTCACACTTGCTCCAAGCAAGTGTCCAGCCTTGGAGAGATACGGAGATAAAAGAATTGCACCTACACACACATTATAAAATACAAATAACGCTAAAAGCGTTGCATTAGTAGCACGAACACCATCACCACTTCTGACTAAAAGAAAACAAAAATAGACCTATAAACAAAATAAAATTAGAAAAATAAAAAATAAACATAAACTTTACCACTGGGTTGCCTCCCAGTCAGCTGCCCGTCTTTATAGTCTTTGGCTAGACTCTCGCTTTGTTATCCCGGATCAAAAATAAAAGTTGACAATGACATCAACGGGAATACAAAGTGGCCGATAATCAGAAATAAACCACCTGGATCAAAACAGAACGTTACCTCAACAAATAAAATAGGAAAATAAATGCTCCACAAAACCTGGTGTTTGAGGAGGTATTGACGGTAACGGGTCTCAAGCAGGAGACCAATTCTGATTGTTGGTCTTCCTCAAATTGGAGGATGTAAACATCCTCCTTCTGTGGGTGAGGCTCAAAGAGACCGTGATAATGGCACAGAAGTGGTGGCTCATCCCTCTCAAATTCAAGATGTAAACATCCTTTTCGTTTAGGACCAAGGGTGGTGAGGGAGGGTAATTTGAATCTTCAACAAGTAGCTCCTCCTCAGACTCATAACAGCCCTCCATAATTACAGCATCGGGAACAGTCACAACCTTCAATTGTTCTTCATGATTCGGATATGGTTGAGAAGGAAGTGAACTAGGAGAACTTTGCTGTAATAACATTGAGTCAGCTGACTCAACTGTCCCTGCATGTTCACAAGGGTTTGCTCCAATTTTTGCTGGCCCAAGTCAGATTTCCTGATTGATAATCATTTGCTCCTCAATTTGACTCTGCTGAGTGGCCATGAACTCGTTAATCAACATCTGCAGGTTATCAATATTAGAGTCCCAAGTTTCCTGCTGAGGTGGAGGTTGCTGCAGATAATCTGGTTGATCCTCTAACCACAACTGCTCTCGCAATTTGAGACAGTCGTCGAACTCATGAGGTCCCCCACAATACGAGCAACATATATCAGTCAACGACCTGTCCAACTTATATGCCATTATCAAAAATAGTTAGAAAGCTAAACACAATATAAACTAACAATGTTAAAAAAACGAAAAAACAACGATAAGAAGAAAATAACTGAAAACAAAATAAACTTAGAATAAAATAGAATATAACATAATAATAATAAAAAATATAACAAGATAAAATAACTAAAATTATTAAATAAAAACAAAACAAGATAAACTATCAAAGGAAATAATAACAAAATAACTAAGCATAAAATAGAATAAAATTAAAGAAAGCAACTGAAAACAAAACTAGAAATAAAATAAATTAAATATAAACAAAATAAGAAACACAAAATAAAATTATAACTAAATTAAAAAAAGATAGAATAAATTAACAAAAATAGCAAAATTTCTAAAA
The DNA here is from genome assembly GCA_023374045.1 of Limonium bicolor. NCBI lineage: Eukaryota > Viridiplantae > Streptophyta > Magnoliopsida > Caryophyllales > Plumbaginaceae > Limonium > Limonium bicolor. The sequence goes on from CM041782.1 coordinate 84,800,281, forward strand.
AAAACTAAACAAATAAAATAAAATAAAATAAAATAAAAATAAAAAACAAAAAAACAAAATAAAACAAAACAATTGACAACCCAAGCTAAGGACTAGACAAAGTCAAGTCCCCGCAACGGCGCCATTTTGCAAACAAGAAATTTGATATACTAAAAACTAAATAAATTAATCTAGAAAATAATAAATCAAAAGCCTTTCGGGTTGCAAAAATCCCGGTCGTAGTAATATAGAAAAATAGCAAAGTAACCGGGAATCGAACCGTGGGACTAAAAGAGTAAATCTAATCCTTGAAACTGTGGGGGGTTGTTGTCGATTGTTTTGGTGAAGCTAATTAAACTAAATCAAATAAAAAAACAAAAAGAAAAAAATTAAGAAATTTGATATGGAAGAGACGGAACTCCGGGTTCAAGTTATTTACGTTTGATAGATCTTGCAATTCCCTCTATTTAATTTGAGACACAGATTGGCAAATTCCTAAAGTTCTCTTAAGGACTAAATCCTAGTCTCTTAAGAGCGCATCTACCAGAACGTGCAAATTCTAATCAAGAGATAAGCACAACACATGCAGATGGATAAGCACGAGGAATTTTATTCTTGCACCTGAAGGGACAACTTAGTCAATCAGATTCAGTTTCCACAGGTTAACATATTAAATTGACCTTTCCTTTAATCACTGATCAGATCATAAAAGAATTCGTAACACAATTCAACAAAGTCTAGAATTTCATTGAAAAGCTCAAGGAATAAATTAATATGAAACAATCTGCAAATTACTCAAATTAGAAGGAATTACGAAATCAGCTCAACTACAATAACCATTCCCAGAGTCAGATCCTTAGCCAGACATAAAATAAATAGAAAAAACTAAACCTAAATCTAAAGCTAGAAACAGAAGTGATGTTGTGTGGATGGATGGATGGATGAATTGATGGATGGATCCCTTCCTATGCATAAGTCTTCGGTATTTATAAGTCAGATTCAAGGCTCTTCGCTTGCTCATTAATGTATTCTTTTCAATTGCCTCCAGTTTCGCAATTAAATAGAGACCTTTGAATTTCTCTAACTTATACTATCTTCAATTATTTCATCGACAACCCTTGGAAGACTCTGGAGTTACCTGCACATAAATAGGGAGTTAGTGTATGCACTTTAATTTATTAACTCCTCCATGATAATGTCATATATTCCCCACATATCCATCCTATACTTATTTTTTGAAAGTTTCTTTTAGTTATAAGAATGGAATACCATTAAGTACTAAATCAGGAGAAAACGACAGTAAAAACAAGATATTTTGATAGTAAAAATATATAGAATATCAGCTTCAGATACTTCGCTCTGATACCACTTTTTGTAACACCCCTACCGTTAATACTGTCATTACCGTCCAATCTCCTCGTACATCCAGATTCACGCAGCGGATACATACTTACATACAGTGGGTGATACAATGCCGTTAGCCACCCACGTGACTAACAAGGCTACTACTACTACATACAGCATCGGTCTGATGGACCGGAATATCCGAGTACTACACACTTATCATACATACTCCAAATACCAAATCAAATACTAAAACTTCCCGTTCATTACAATACTTCAAGTTCAATACAACTTAATCCACATACCGAGTTACTAGGTTCCAAATCAAATACAATACTCCTCCCAAGTTCATGCATCCTCACCAAGAGTCTATCTACTACCCATTCCTCACAAACTACCTACTTCCTAAATACAAAGGCGTGCCACCGGTCTCTTACCTTGACCGTATCCGCTTCGGGTACCTGCACACTAAAAACGTTCCCCCTAGGGGGTCAGCTTTCGCTGCATATGATAACCGCATACCCCGCGTACTAGTGAGGGTACGCCGACCACTTGGTCGAATACATGCAGTCCATTTTCATTCAAACATACATGTATACATGCTCTTGAATACAATACTATAATACTTACACAAGGAATACACGCATACGCTCCAACACATACCAAGAAGTTATACAAGTCCAACAATACTTACTTACCTTCTTCCGAAATACACATTCACGATACATGCACAATACATACTCATTGCATACCCAATCCATACACAATACATACACAATGTCCAAGACTTTGTTAGCTTCATTTGTCCACCTGGGTTAATCGGGTGGAGATTACTCTTTTACTCGTTCCACAGTACTTACGCATACATACTCATACTCATACATACTTACGGATCCATACTTACTTACTTACTTACTCTTACTCATGTTAAGTCGTCGGGACCTCCGGCCCGGGGACTACTCCGTCCTACCACCGGGATTTACTTGACTCACCAATCCGGGATGCTACCCATTTAAGGGGTTTGGGCCGTGGACCAGTTTAAGAGTCAGGAATCGGATCCAACCTCTTGTGTCTCCTCATCCTCACGCGTGGCCGAAGCTATATCGGACTTCTACTCATTCCAATTTACTCACATTTAAGTTAGGTGTTAGGTAGTTAGGAATCAGCAGAAGTCAACATCCAAGCCACATACACAAATACATTGTTCAAGTGCACATCTATACAAAATACAATGCAATACACAAATACAATACCGGGTACAAATACACTTCATCATCATTCATATATTTCATGAATTATACAAACTAGTGTTCTAGGCAATAAATATCAAGAACACATAAGTCAAGCACAAGTAGGTGCAATATAGTCCGATTCATGCATTTATCTTATTTAGGTGATCAATAAGCACACAAATCGGGGTAACCAGATTAGGATACAGGGCATGAAGAAATCATACCTTTTTCTGCAATTTATTTTCCCGAGTGCCTTCTTGTTCCTTAGTCCTTACTTGTTTCTCGAGTCTTATGCTTGAACCCCCGGCTACATGCCAAACGGTTCAATCAATACTACGCATTACATTACATACAAATTTGCTACTCCCGTACTTACCCCGTTATCCCGTTATTTCGGTTTATCTTAGTGTTCATATTCTTACAACTTCCTTACTTACTTCTCCAACTTGTTTATACTTTTAATGACCCTTAATCATCATGAGTTAAGTACCATTTATCCTATACTAACCTCACCATTCATTACCTTCCCTTAAAACCCATTTAATAAGCTTAGAATTCATTTTTGGTGTTGGTCCGGGACCTTGTCCGGGTCCTAATTCCCGAACCAACACTGGTCTCAAGTCTCGGGTAATTTTCCTAGTATGGTCCGGGACCTTGTCCCCAACTCAAGTCCCGGACCATGCGCTTGTAACCCTCGGCAGGATTTTTATTTTGGCCCGGGCACTTATACACCATTTAAGTCCCGGACCCTCACTTGCTTAAATTCTCGGCTAGTTTTGACACTATGGTCCGGGACCTTTTCCTCATTCAAGTCCCGGACCAGGCTCAGTCTGCTACTCTCGGTGTGTTTTAATATGCTGGTCCGGGACTTAGTCCTAGACTTAAGTCCCGGACCCTGCTAAAATTTCTACAGATTTTAAGTTTTCAAAATCTGTTACAATCCAAACTTTGCCTACTTAATTTCCCATTGTTCCTACACTTAATCCCACATGTTTAAGCACCTAATTAAGCTCCTAAACATGCTCAAATCCATTACCAACTCATTACTCCTTTTCATACTAATTCACACACCAATTCTCCACATTTTCATTCCAGCACTTACATTATTTCTCCAAGTGGTTTTTGCTACAGATTTTGGGTTCCCATTTCCTCTATACCTATTTCCTTCTCCTAATGCCAATTTACCATCTCAATCCATTTCCAAGCAATTACAATATCTATACCCAAGTCCAACACTCTCTTTACCAATTCTTACACACTAATTTTTCCTAACTTCTCCGATGCATCTTTATACACTTTGCTACAGATTTTTCTCTTCTTATTTCTCATACTACTACTACCACTTCATCACTACTAAACATACCTACTAACTCCAATACACACCTTGGTTCTCGCATTCACCAAGTCACCCATAAGTGTACATTTCCTACCAAAATTTTGCCATGGCTCACCTACAATTCTCACTTATCCACACATACCCATTATCACCAAAATCATTCCTATTCTAGCCACACCCATACAAGGGTCCTACCAGCAATACAAAGCAATATTAATACATCAATGCTCCATTACACAACAATACTAATACAAATACACAATACTGGGCTCTAAGGCCTACAATCCAAATACAAGCTCACAATTACTCAAACTTCCACAACTACAATACTAATACAATGTTTTGGGTACTTTAAATTGGTTACCCATCCCCATTACTCCAATGCGTTAAATTTACCATTCAAGAAAGAGCTCTTACCTTAAGCTCTCATTTTCCTCTTTTCTTTTCCATTTCTTCTCTTCTCCCTTCCTTGCCCAAATCGGCCATATGGGGGAATGGAGTTGCCAAACTCCATTCCCATCACCCAATACACACAAAACAAGTGCAATTAAACTACTAACCCTTTTCAACCTTTAAAGCTTAATGTAAGTTTTAGGGTTTAGAAATTTCATTACCTTGCAAGGGTGTAGGTAATGCTTGGAATAGCTCAAGAACAATATTTCTCACCCTCCAAGAGAGCCAAAATCGGCTAGAGTACAAAGGAACCAAACAAGAGTTTAGTCTAAATTTCATTTTGCCCACAAGGGCTAGAAAAAGGTGGAGTTTCAAGAAGATTTTTACCTTAAAAGAACAAGGAGAAGAAGGTGGTGCTAATGGTAGTCTTGAAGCTCCAAATGGGGCATACCCATAAAAACGAAAGTTCTCCTTTTCGATTTTTGAAAAGAGGGAAATGTTCCTCTTGATGAGAGGAAGACAATGGTGTGGTTTTTATAATTTTTGGAAGAGTTTCAAGGGAGTAACAAGAGGAGAGAAGTGGTGTTTTGGAGAGTTGTTTCAAAGCTCCATTGTTGTCGCTGGAGAAGGAAGAAGAAATAGAGAGTGAGGGGTGAGTTGGGTGCTGTACGTGAGAAGAAGAGAATAGAGATAGGAGAGAGAGTGGGGTAGTAAGGTAGATATGTTACTTTTTGCTTTTTAATGTTTTTTGTCTTTTGTGAATAAAAGAGAATAGAGGGTGTGTGTGAGTGAGGCTAAAATCGGACAGCACACACAGCCATATTGTAACACCCCTACTTCACACTTACTATAAACTGGAGTCGCAGCGGAAAATAAACAACTAAACAATAACTAAACGATTGGTGCTACAAACGCCGTCAACCACCCACGTGGTTAACAAGGCTGAATAAATACAAGTGTATCGGTCTGATGATCAGACTCCCGAGCATATAACTAATAACCATATATACATAAACACAATACCGAGTATTTACTTACATCCTTCACTGTAAACCATCACTGTAAACTGTTCACAACCAAAATACATAACGCCACGGGAGCACAGGCGCATCCCGTGCCCAACATCCAAAATAAACAAAGTACATCTGCAGCCTAGAATCTAGAGCCACTCTGCTTCCTCGATCCCCATCCTGCAGTAAAAATATGGAGCCCCCGAGGGGGTCAGCAACCCTTGCTTATGGTTAACGCGCATCCCATCGGCTACCGGGATACGCGCAACTAATTGTCATGATAACATGGCATTCATTTTAAGCATAACATAACACACATAACATGTGGCATAGCATTATCATTGCATAGCACACACACATACACAGTGGATACTCTTTCCACAATAACAAACCAAGAAGGTTGAACAACATAAGAGCCTAGAGAATGATTCACTCTCATGTTAAGCTCGTTACACACACTCATTACCGTTCTGTTATTCGAACGAGTAACTTAAGTCACAGATGGTTCGGATATTGTGACCCGAACACACCACACAAACACATGTTCCCACTAACCGATCATAAGTCAGAATAGGTAAGCTTTGGAGGAAGCTAGCGGGAGATCGAATGCCAAATTAAGGAGAAAATCTTAACAACATAAGAGTCGAATCTGATTCAGATATCTACTCTTAACTTACATGCATGACCGGACAACCGGATTCCTCACTTCCCAGTTAGCACTTGTTAGAAGTTCACGGTGGAACTTAACAAACAATACACACAGGTGGTAAGTCATGTTAGACACACACAAGGGAAATGAGTCACATCATAACGTCACAATAATATGAACAACGGTAAACTCATTCATGTTTAAGTCTTATAACGTCATAAACACACAGAAAACAAACAACACACAAGCCGGTTAAACCGGTAGGCAACAGACTGCAAGAAAACCATACCTTGGTCCTTGCTTCGATTGATTTCCACCGTAGGTCACTCCTATACATGTTTAAGAATGTCGGTTAATTATTTACTTAACTTCAAACTTACTAAATGTTTAACATGATTGTATGACATGTTTTTAATGCCCAACTAATCCTTCATTACCTACGTTATATCCCCTAGGGTTAACTATATTAGCCACACTCTTTATTTTTTTTTATGTAAATTTTGGTCTGTCCGACCCACCGTCCGACCCACAACTGGGTCGGACCCTTCCAGTGATTTTCGGGTTTAGAAAACTTAACTTGTCCGACCCATGTCCGACCCAACCATCTGGGTCGGACCATTCCAGAGATTTAATCGACCTTTGAACATACATGTCCGACCCATGTCCGACTCACTCGACTGGGTCGGACCATTACAGAACATTTACCGCCTTACAAAACACCCACGTCCGACCCATGTCCGACTCACTCGACTGGGTCGGACCATTCCAGAACATTTACCGTCCTTCAAAACACGACCGTCCGACCCATGTCCGACCCAAGTCCTCTGGGTCTGACCGTTCCAGAACCAATTACTGACGTCTAACAGAGGCTGTCCGACCCAAACTTGGGTCGGACCCCTGGTCGGACACCAAAATAAACTGCCTAACTTTGTCAAATCTTCACCAAACTTCTTCTTAAACCTCCTAATGTTTTCTAACATCATTTGGTACACTTAAACCCTCATACAACATCCATAAAATTCATTATCTATCTCCTTAACACTTACTCATTCCATACCGAAATTCCTAACCCTTATGTTATTTTCTCCTAGGTCTCTAAGTGGTGTTTCATACCTAAGATGATCACTTATGCCAAAATACTCCCTCACCACATCAACATCATCTCTCAAGCATCTATTCTCACAACTAACTCCTTATGTCATTCTTGAAATCCTTTTTCAAGTTTACACTTTCTCCTTGTTCATCAAAGTTTGCATAAATCTTAACACAAGTCTAAATGACTTTGGTGTATCCCAAAACATTCATTTGCATCATAAAATCCTCTAGAACATTGCCTAGGCCCTTTTTACATCTTTAAACACCTTAATGCATGCTTCTTCCACTAGTTGAACACTTAACCATCCTAAACATTTCCTAACTTACCAAACTCATTTTAAACCCTTAGAACTTCTTGTTTCTTACCTAAATTTTGACATGAACTCTCCTAGAACATTAGTAACCCAAAACACATTGTTTTCACCATTAAACAACCAAAAACACTAAAATCCATCAAACACATTCTTATACACAAACTTCACACATTTAGCACTACATCACAATATAGTGCATAATTTAAATTGCATGGCACTTAGGCCCTTAAATAACATGGCTCTTAGGCCCTTAAGATGCATAAATCATAAACACTGAATTTCCCACATTATATTTGCCTTTGACCTGCAAATACACTCAACACATATGCCTTTTACTAAGCCCTTGAGAGCATTCTTCTAAGTCATTCCATTGGCTCCTTAAATCATTTTCATAAGCAATACAAGCTCATTACTCCTAAGACTTTAAACCACATTAGGTTAGCACATTTACCTCTTTTCCTCACAACTTCTTTCTTGTTTCCTTGTTTAAAATCGGTAATGATGTTTGGTTTGCTTGTCAACTTCTAACATTATACAAACAATATAATGAGCATTCAAGCTTAATCTCATTGTAAACCCTAGATTGTACATTGTTTTAAAAACATTAAGATAGTTGTTTTACCTTGGTATTTGAAGAGAGTTTGAATATCTATCAAGAGAGGACTCCACCTAGTCCTTGAAAGGTTGGAATGAAGCTAGAACAAAGCAATATAATGACTCCATTATGAGTGATTTTCGGTCAAGATAAAAACATGGAGAAACATCATTTTTCTTTGAGATTCCTTACCTAGAAGCAAAGGAGATCAATAATATGTAGAAATATAAGCTCAAGCTCCTTCAATGGTGGAACTCCATGGCACCGAAATGGTGGTCTTGAAGTTTTGAGAAGATAGGAATGAAGAGCTTGATGAGAGGAAGAGAATGGTGGTGTTTGTTTTTGATTTGGTTAAGTGAGCTAGGAATACAAGTGGTCAAAGATGGAGTCTTGGTGTGTACTATTGCAAACCGTAATGGAGAATGAAGAAGAGGTAGAAGAGCTTTGGAACCGTGTGAAATGAAGAAGGAAGGAAGAAATGAAGATGAGTTTGCTTTTAAAGATATTTATACCTTAAAGCAAATAGTAACTTAAGAGTCATCTTTATTTACTTAACAAGTTAACATGTTTGGTGACTCACTACAAAAACCGGCCCCCTTTATATCACTAAGGGTATTTTAGTCTTTGTTTACAATTTAATTACTTATACAACATATGTTACAAACTAGCTTATTAGTTACTATTCACTAAAACAAGGCACATAGAAGTGAAATTTTTGATTTCCCATTGATATAGACTTCCAAATGTGATACTATATAGTACACATATTAATTAAAGAGTAATGATGGACATTTAGCCATTCAAAACTCATTTACAAGACAATTTTTCAAAAATGTGCTTTAAGACTCCTTAAAGCACATTTTGTGTTTTAACTTGTTTTCAAGCTTGGTTTTCTTTGCTAATTGGTTTAATATGTTCATTAGTATATAAATAAGGTCTTGGTAAGTTCATTAGGTCTTAACCAAGCTTATCCCAAGCTTAGAGCACATTTTGGCTCTTTATTGACCTTAAAGCACATTTTGTGTTTTCTATGGTTTAATTTGCTTACTAATGCTTCTAAGACTCTTTTTAGTCTTAATATACCATATTTAAATGTTTAAACAACATACTAAGGTTTGGGGTATTTCAATCTACCCCCCTTAAAAGAACTTTGTCCTCAAAGTTCACACTTCCACATATCCTAAATGTTAGAACACAGGAATACATATAACAATATTTCCATACGACATTAACAACGCACTTACATAACATTGGACAAAAAGTCCATACAACATAACATCGGACTCAAGGTCCATACGGCATCATTCAGACACAACGGTCTGTAACATAACAACATAACATAGACGATGTATTTAAATACACGTCGTACACGCATAACCGAAACGGCTCTACCCCCCTTAAAAAGGGGTACGCCCCGTACCCTATACACATAAACACTAAGAAGTAAACAATGACGGGTACTTCGCCTTCATCTTATCTTCCAGCTCCCAAGTGGCCTCCTCAACGTCCTGGTTAGACTAAAGAACTTTCACCAGTCTCACAGACTTATGGCAAGTGTCTCGAGTCTTAGTATCCAGAATCCGTACCGGAGTCTCCACTGATCGCATGGTCGGCTCTAAGGTTAGCCTTTCAGGCTGAAGCACATGAGACGGATGAGACATATACTTCTTCAACTAGGACACATGAAATACATCATGTACCTTGCCCAGCTCGGCGGGTAGATCAAGTCTGTAAGATACTGGGCCGATCCGCTCCGTCACAACATAAGGCCCCACATATTTTGGGCTCAACTTGCCTTTCTGGCCAAAACGAAATACTCCCTTCATGGGGGATACTCTCAAAAATACCTGATCGCCCACGGCGAACTCCAGGTCACGTCTGCGCACATCTGTGTACGACTTTTGTCTATCCTGAGCTGCCTTCATGTTAGCCCGGATCTGGCGAACTTCTGCCTGAACTTGTTCTAGATACTCTGGTCCTATAATGACCGTCTCACTCGACTCATCCCAGCATAATGGCGTGTGGCATGGTCTACCGTACAAAGCTTGTAAAGGAGACATCTTGATCGAAGCATGGTAACTGTTGTGGTAGCTAAACTCAATTAGATGAACTTGTCAATCCATCTGTTCTGAAAGTCAAGTGCACATGCACGTAACATATCCTCAAGTGTCTGGATGGTGCGCTCACTCTGGCCATCTGTCTGTGGGTGAAACGCTGTACTCAATTTCAGTTCGGTACCCAGTGCTTCTCGCGTAGACTTCCAATACCTCGATAAGAATCTGGTATCTCTGTCAGATACAATCGTTTTCGGTACTCCATGATGTCTTAAAATTTCTCTGTCGAAGAGTTCTGCAGTTTTGCCACTTTCCAGGTGTCCTTCATCGGTATGAATCGAGCCACCTTGGTCAGTCGGTCAACAACAACCCAAATCATATTCAGACCTCCCCTTGTAGGCGGAAGCCCTACTACAAAGTCCATAGAAATATCATGGAACTTCCACTCAGGCACTGGCATTGGCTGTACCATACCACCAGGCCGTCGGTGCTCAAACTTGACCTTCTGACAAGTGAGACACCTCAATACATAATCAGTAACATCCTTTTTCATTCCAGTCCACCAAAAATAACGTTTCATACCCTTATACATCTTTGAAGCTCCGGGGTGAATCGAAGTAGTAGAACAATGGGATTCACTCAGTATGCGCTCCTTCAGCTCAGCGCTACTCCTCGGAATACACAGTCGGCCATTAAGCCTAATCAGGTCATCATCGTGGAGTCTGAAGTCGTACTTCTGACCCTCGAATGTGCCATCAATAAGCTTCTGCCTGATCTCCAACATATACTGATCCGTCATCTGAGCACTCCGCACCTCTTCAACCAAGCCAGTATGAGAGACTAGCGAATGGAGAGAGTGTGCTCGGCGACTCAATGCGTCAGCTACCACGTTTGCCTTACCCTCTTTGTACTGTAGATTAATGTCGTAGTCGTTTAGAAACTCAACCCACCTTCTTTGCCTCATGTTCAACTTCTTCTGAGTGAACAAGTACTTTAAACTTTTGTGGTCCGAATAAATTGTCACACTTACCCCATACAAATAATGTCGCCATATCTTCAATGCGAAGACAATGGCACCCAGTTCTAGATCGTGGGTAGGGTAGTTCTCTTCATGCTTCTTCAGCTGTCGGGAGGCGTAAGCTACGACCTTCCCGTGTTGCATCAACACACAACCCATACCTCTGCCTGATGCGTCGCAATAGACCTCAAAACCATCTGGACCGTCTGGTATAGTCAGGACTGGTGCAGATGTCAGAGCATCCTTGATACTCTGGAAAGAACTCTCACAGTCGACTGTCCACTCGAATGGTGCATCCTTTTTAATCAAGGAAGTCATCGGCTTCGAGACACTGGAGAAGTCCTTTACAAACCTCCTATAATAACCTGCCAGACCGAGGAAGCTCCTGATATCGGTAACTGTCTTCGGCCTAGGCCAGGTGCGCACTACATCAATCTTTGCCGGATCAACAGCGATCCCGGCCTCAGAAATCACATGACCAAGAAAGGATACTTGGTTCAACCAAAACTCACACTTTGAAAATTTAGCATACAACTGATTCTTCCTCAATGTTTGTAACACATTTCTCAGGTGGCTTTCATGCTCACCTCTCGATTTCGAATACACAAGAATATCGTCGATGAAGACTACCACAGACTTGTCCAACTGGTCTTGGAACAAGCGGTTCATTAAGTCCATGAACTTAGCTGGTGCATTGGATAAACCAAACGGCATAACCGTAAACTCATAATGTCCATACCTAGTTCTGAATGCTGTCTTCTCAATGTCACTGTCACGGATGGCAATCTGATGGTATCCGGATCGTAGATCTATCTTGGAGAATACTGATGCTCCCCTCAACTGATCAAATAAATCGTCGATGCGTGGTAAAGGGTAACGGTTCTTCACCGTAACTGCATTCAGTTCTCGATAGTCAATACACAGGCGGAGACTACCGTCCTTCTTCTTCACGAAGAGGACCGGCGCTCCCCATGGTGAAACGCTAGGGCGGATAAATCCCTTGTCGAGTAGGTCTCCCAGCTGCTCCTTGAGCTCTGTCATCTCTGCTGGAGCCATACGATAGGGCGCCTTCGCAATTGGTCCGGTGCCCGAAACCAAATCAATTTCAAACTCTACTTCCCGTGCTGGCGGCATGCCCGGCAGTTCCTTAGGAAATACATCAGGAAACTCCGACACTACCGGCACATCAGGACTAAACTCTGGATCTCTCTCTATGTCCTGGACATAGCAGAGGTACACATCACTCCCTCGTCGTAGTTCACGACACATAGCCATGGCGGTGATGATCTGAGTCGAAGGCTCCCTGGGCCTCTGGCGGTAAGATATAGTAACCCCAGATGGACTCCGAAGAAGCAGACGATGCTCGGCACACATGATTCTGCCCTTGTACCGCTCCAACCATTCATCCCGACAATCACATCAAAACCAAGTCCGTCGAACTCTATCAAGTCGATCGGAAACTCTTCACCTCTGATTCGTACAACAACATCTCGGTGGTAGCGGGTACACCTGATCCGCTCTTTCGACGGGAGAGTGACTAGGAAGTCTGACATCTCATCACCGTCTAACCCCAGCCTCTTCGCAAAGGATAGCGAAATAAATGTGTGTGAGGCTCCGGAGTTGAACAAGATCGAAGCGTCCATGCCATTGACTGGAAAGGTACCGGTGAGGATTGTGCCGCTCTTGCCGGCTTCTGCCTCATTGCAGACACTCAGTATACCTCCCGTTCCGAGAGCACAGCCTAATTCATTGGCAAACTAATAAGTATTGGGTAACAACACGGTTGATATACTTCAATAACTCCACTTTACTCATTAACACACTCTTCTTACATTATACGTTGGTTTACACTGTTGACATAACTAACACATATATAATATCCTTAACATACACTGGCTTAACACATTACACAATTATACAAGGCTTTAAAACTGTCTGAAGGTCAAATTCAAACGTCCGGGTTTCATGTGTGTGGCGTTGATCACTGTCGACGGTGCGGTATTCAGTTTGATCTTCCTGATGCCATGATATAGCATCCTCGACTGCCCACCCATGATTAACACATCTCCTGACTTTAGTACTAACTTCTTCGTGAGATCAGCACGCTTCTGCTCGCCATAAATAAACACTGCGGTATCACCAATGGACCAAGACACCACGGGTACTCCCTTACTTAGAGACTCGGGTGACTCGTCCTTATCTTGGTGTAAACCTAATCGTCCACCTTTCTGGTAGAAGTTCACAATACACAAATCTGCTTTAACACTTGGAATTGAATCCATTTCAACTTGCTGAGCAATTCCCACGGCGTGGTTAACGACCGCAAGGAACTCCTCAGGTATCTTCGGTACATTGCTCCATCTTCAGCTCGCACTCTTGATATGTTTGGTGTAAGGATTCCAGTCTTACCCATGCACATCATCTTCAATTTCATTCTCGATCCGTTCGGGTATTCAGGTGTGTAGAAACCTCCAGGTGTTGCTCCAAGTTCATTGCATCGTCTGATGATATGGACTTGTGCTTCCGGTGTCAGGTATCCATTTAAGAGTATCATACCTGGCTGGATAACCTGACATTGCTCCATTGGAAAGTCGGTGATGTTGATGGTGGTTTCTTCAGGGTTTGGTGTGGGTGGGATTGGATAGCATATATTGAAGGTTCCTTTAAGTTTAGAGTTATCTAATTAGGTGACTTTCACACTATACTTTAACTCTTTACTCACATAATAATACACTTGGACTCACTAATACACACATGCATGAAATGCGGTATGCAATCACTTATTTCATTCAACAATATAGGCGGTACCTGGTCTAGAAGAGGGCCCTGGCGCCTCTGACCGGTCCACCACATGCAGGGTGGCCTTGCTAGGTCCCGACCCCTTCCCCTTCTGGGAATCAGTGCTCCTCTGATCTGTGGGTGGCTGGTTAGCCGTCTTCGGGCCATCAATAGTCGCTGTGGCCTTACCCTTCCACTGCCCCTTGGGCTTGTTGACTCTGCTGTTGGGGTTCCGGTAACACTCGTAGTCACGGTGACCCCACTTCTCGCAGTAACGACACTACACGTCGTTTCCTTTGCAGTCCTTGCCGGGGTGGTCTCCGTTACACCACTTACAGTAGTAGTGGCGCTCTGGTCCAGAACCCGTGCTAGCTGCTATCACAATACACAATCAATACTTATTTCACAACTTAACATCATACACTTCAACTTGTCACACATGATTAAATAATTACCCTTAGGTGGGTAAGAGCGTAGGGGTTTCACCGCATAAGCATATGTGAGCTTCAATGGCTCCTCAGCTGTGGTGGTTTGGGCTTGGCCCTTGTCACCCTGGTGCTGACTCTTCTGGGGCTGGGGATAAGGCTTTTTCTTCTTCTTTCCTCCCCCGTACCCCTGCGGACTCTGGCCCTCGCTCGTGGCCTTGCGCTTGTGCGCATTCTCCTCGTCCCTCAGACGGACGGTAATCTCAACCTTAGCAGCGGCATGATAGCACTCTTGAATTTAGGATGTCAGTCATGCCCCGCAAAACATACTCACAAACTCACATTAATATTCACTTATGGATTACACTTATTCACATCACACTGTATTCTATTTACCTGCAAGGTAGTATACTCAGCTGGCCCCATCCCATAGCGAAGACGGTGGCTGAGACAGTTGTAGAAACGGTTTACCAGCACCCGGTTCAAGTATCCCAGGTCCGGTAACAGGTGGATAAGACCGGTGAATGCAGTGTAGTACTCATCAACCGACATCTTGTCCCCCTGCCTCAGACTATCCAGCTCTAGGCGCTTGGCCTCTTGAACATGCACAGGGTAGTATTTGGCTCGCAGTAGTGTCGTGTACTCCCTCCAACCAAACTGAGGATCCGCCATCCGGTCCTCTCTCACAAGCTTCCACCAACTCCATGTGGAACCCTTCAGGTAGTAAGCGGCAAGACGGACCTTGGCCCCAGCAGGCACATCCAAGGTCTCGTAAGCGGTCTCCAACTTGGAGATATACGCCTCCAGCTTACGTGGGTCGGTCTCCCCATGAAATGACGGGGGTCTCAAGTCTGCCAATGCCTTGACCCAGTTGGTCTCTCGTGGCGGTGGCGGTGGTGGTTGAACTTCAGGCTGTTGCCCCTGCTGAATTGCAGCTACAAGTTGTGGGACCATTTGGGCTACGGCGGCCGCTACAGCTTCGGCCATAACCTGAGCCGTAGTATTCTCGCCCTGGTCATCCGTATCTCCAGTACCGCTTCCGCGGCCTCTACCTCTCGGTCTACCTGACATCTGAATTCACACGAACATTATTAGCATTATGCTTACACACTTATCGGTTCCAACGGTTATAACGTTTTCCCGACAACAAGGTATCTCCACACTTGGTTAGTGGCTAACCTTTCCATAACTGCTCACTTAGGTAACTGTAGTTAGGTTTCCTAACTCGGTATATTCTTAAGCTCGGTATTCTAGTCATCAGAGCGATACTTCGCTCTGATACCACTTTTTGTAACACCCATACTTCACACTTACTATAAACTGGAGTCGCAGCGGAAAATAAACAACTAAACAATAACTAAACGATTGGTGCTACAACGCCGTCAACCACCCACGTGGTTAACAAGGCTGAATAAATACAAGTGTATCGGTCTGATGATCAGACTCCCGAGCATATAACTAATAACCATATATACATAAACACAATACCGAGTATTTACTTACATCCTTCACTGTAAACCATCACTGTAAACTGTTCACAACCAAAATACATAACGCCACGGGAGCACAGGCGCATCCCGTGCCCAACATCCAAAAATAAACAAAGTACATCTGTAGCCTAGAATCTAGAGCCACTCTGCTTCCTCGATCCCCATCCTGCAGTAAAAATATGGAGCCCCCGAGGGGGTCAGCAACCCTTGGCTGGTATGGTTAACGCGCATCCCATCGGCTACCGGGATACGCGCAACTAATTGTCATGATAACATGGCATTCATTTTAAGCATAACATAACACAACATAACATGTGGCATAGCATTATCATTGCATAGCACAACAACACATACACAGTGGATACTCTTTCCACAATAACAAACCAAGAAGGTTGAACAACATAAGAAGCCTAGAGAATGATTCACTCTCATGTTAAGCTCGTTACACACACTCATTACCGTTCTGTTATTCGAACGAGTAACTTAAGTCACAGATGGTTCGGATATTGTGACCCGAACACACCACACAAACACATGTTCCCACTAAACCGTTCATAAGTCAGAATAGGTAAGCTTTGGAGGAAGCTAGCGGGAGATCGAATGCCAAATTAAGGAGAACAATCTTAACAACATAAGAGTCGAATCTGATTCAGATATCTACTCTTAACTTACATGCATGACCGGACAACCGAATTCCTCACTTCCCAGTTAGCACTTGTTAGAAGTTCACGGTGGAACTTAACAAACAATACACAATAGGTGGTAAGTCATGTTAGACACACACAAGGGAAATGAGTCACATCATAACGTCACAATAATATGAACAACGGTAAACTCATTCCCTGTTTAAGTCTTATAACGTCATAAACACACAGAAAAACAAACAACACACAAGCCGGTGTAAACCGGTAGGCAACAGACTGCAAGAAAACCATACCTTGGTCCTTGCTTCGATTGATTTCCACCGTAGGTCACTCGTATACATGTTTAAGAATGTCGGTTAATTATTTACTTAACTTCAAACTTACTAAATGTTTAACATGATTGTATGACATGTTTTTAATGCCCAACTAATCCTTCATTACCTACGTTATATCCCCTAGGGTTAACTATATTAGCCACACTCTTTATTTTTTTTATGTAAATTTTGGTCTGTCCGACCCACCGTCCGACCCACAACTGGGTCGGACCCTTCCAGTGATTTTCGGGTTTGGAAAACTTAACTTGTCCGACCCATGTCCGACCCAACCATCTGGGTCGGACCATTCCAGAGATTTAATCGACCTTTGAACATACATGTCCGACCCATGTCCGACTCACTCGACTGGGTCGGACCATTACAGAACATTTACCGCCTTACAAAACACCCACGTCCGACCCATGTCCGACTCACTCGACTGGGTCGGACCATTCAGAACATTTACCGTCCTTCAAAACACGACCGTCCGACCCATGTCCGACCCAAGTCCTCTGGGTCGGACCGTTCCAGAACCAATTACTGACGTCTAACAGAGGCTGTCCGACCCAAACTTGGGTCGGACCCCTGGGTCGGACGCCACCAAAACTTGCCTAAACTTTGTCAAATCTTCACCAAACTTCTTCTTAAACCTCCTAATGTTTTCTAACATCATTTGGTACACTTAAACCCTCATACAACATCCATAAAATTCATTATCTATCTCCTTAACACTTACTCATTCCATACCGAAATTCCTAACCCTTATGTTATTTTCTCCTAGGTCTCTAAGTGGTGTTTCATACCTAAGATGATCACTTATGCCAAAATACTCCCTCACCACATCAACATCATCTCTCAAGCATCTATTCTCACAACTAACTCCTTATGTCATTCTTGAAATCCTTTTTCAAGTTTACACTTTCTCCTTGTTCATCAAAGTTTGCATAAATCTTAACACAAGTCTAAATGACTTTGGTGTATCCCAAAACATTCATTTGCATCATAAAATCCTCTAGAACATTGCCTAGGCCCTTTTTACATCTTTAAACACCTTAATGCATGCTTCTTCCACTAGTTGAACACTTAACCATCCTAAACATTTCCTAACTTACCAAACTCATTTTAAACCCTTAGAACTTCTTGTTTCTTACCTAAATTTTGACATGAACTCTCCTAGAACATTAGTAACCCAAAACAATTGTTTTCACCATTAAACAACCAAAAACACTAAAATCCATCAAACACATTCTTATACACAAACTTCACACATTTAGCACTACATCACAATATAGTGCATAATTTAAATTGCATGGCACTTAGGCCCTTAAATAACATGGCTCTTAGGCCCTTAAGATGCATAAATCATAAACACTGAATTTCCCACATTATATTTGCCTTTGACCTGCAAATACACTCAACAACACATATGCCTTTTACTAAGCCCTTGAGAGCATTCTTCTAAGTCATTCCCCTTTGGCTCCTTAAATCATTTTCATAAGCAATACAAGCTCATTACTCCTAAGACTTTAAACCACATTAGGTTAGCACATTTACCTCTTTTCCTCACAAACTTCTTTCTTGTTTCCTTGTTTAAAATCGGTAATGATGTTTGGTTTGCTTGTCAACTTCTATACATTATACAAACAATATAATGAGCATTCAAGCTTAATCTCATTGTAAACCCTAGATTGGACATTGTTTTAAAAACATTAAGATAGTTGTTTTACCTTGGTATTTGAAGAGAGTTTGAATATCTATCAAGAGAGGACTCCACCTAGTCCTTGAAAGGTTGGAATGAAGCTAGAACAAAGCAATATAATGACTCCATTAAGAGTGATTTTCGGTCAAGATAAAAACATGGAGGAAACATCATTTTTCTTTGAGATTCCTTACCTAGAAGCAAAGGAGATCAATAATATGTAGAAATATAAGCTCAAGCTCCTTCAATGGGGGAACTCCATGGCACCGAAATGGTGGTCTTGAAGTTTTGAGAAGATAGGAATGAAGAGCTTGATGAGAGGAAGAGAATGGTGGTGTTTGTTTTTGATTTGGTTAAGTGACCTAGGAAATACAAGTGGTCAAAGATGGAGTCTTGGTGTGTACTATTGCAAACCGTCAATGGAGAATGAAGAAGAGGTAGAAGAGAGCTTGGAACCGTGTGAAATGAAGAAGGAAGGAAGAAATGAAGATGAGTTTGCTTTTAAAAGATATTTATACCTTAAAGCAAATAGTAACTTAAGAGTCATCTTTATTTACTTAACAAGTTAACATGTTTGGTGACTCATTACTACAAAAACCGGCCCCCTTTATATCACTAAGGGTATTTTAGTCTTTGTTTATCAATTTAATTACTTATACAAACATATGTTACAAACTAGCTTATTTTAGTTACTATTCACTAAAACAAGGCACATAGAAGTGAAATTTTTGATTTCCCATTGATATAGACTTCCAAATGTGATACTATATAGTACACATATTAATTAAAGAGTAATGATGGACATTTAGCCATTCAAAACTCATTTACAAGACAATTTTTCAAAAATGTGCTTTAAGACTCCTTAAAGCACACTTTGTGTTTTAACTTGTTTTCAAGCTTGGTTTTCTTTGCTAATTGGTTTAATATGTTCATTAGTATATAAATAAGGTCTTGGTAAGTTCATTAGGTCTTAACCAAGCTTATCCCAAGCTTAGAGCACATTTTGGCTCTTTATTGACCTTAAAGCACATTTTGTGTTTTCTATGGTTTAATTTGCTTACTAATGCTTCTAAGACTCTTTTTAGTCTTAATATACCATATTTAAATGTTTAAACAACATACTAAGGTTTGGGGTATTTCACATATGGGTTGTAAAAATTCTTTTTACATTATTGGACACATAAGTTTTGGTTATTTATGTTTCTACCCCACAACTTCCCGTTTTGACAGTTTTTACTAATTTCTCGTTTTATTGATTTTATTGGTTCTAAAGTCTCACTAATATTTATTAATGATTATTTAGTTGATCAAAAGTGTTACGAGTCTATCTGACCCGCTTAAAGTCACGTTTTCCCGGTTACCTCGAAAAACGCGCTTTAATGTTCGTTAGTGTTTTTAATCCATTTTAAGGATCCGTTTTCTTCGGGATTTGTTCCCTAATATTTATTTAGACTTAATTAAGCCTTTAGAATCCTTATATTACGCTAACCGAGGTCTCATACCTCCTATAGTTGTTTAACGCTTATTTAGCGTTTTACGCTTTTTAGGTGTTTCTTTATTCCTTTGGATTTATTTTTCCTTACCAATATTACTCAGGCGTCATTAGGCCCTTAAATACGTATTAGATTAATTTTAATCCCTATATTTAAGTTCGGGGTATTTCAATCTACCCCCCTTAAGAACTTTGTCCTCAAAGTTGTTCGAGGTTATAGGTTTACAATGCTTACTCATTCTTACGTGTCCAATACCAAGAGTCACACATTCTTCCTCCTTACAATTCCCGAATCCACTACTCACGGTCTCCACATTCCATACAATACCAATGTACAATAATTACTCCAATCCGCATTCCTGCCAACCCTCGGTTCCACATTACCAGATTTTCACATATATACAATGCAAAGCTATCCCCAAAGCAATGCAATACACATTACAATCCCGCAGGCACTCCGGTCATCTCGATGCAGGACTCCTCTATGTCCCGCTGCCTTTGGAATAATACAATATGCTATACTACGATCTTCTCCGGTATAAGCTTCTAACAGATCTTCATTCTCTAATCTAAGGAAAATCCTTCCCAATAGCTAATTAGAAATCTTTCTAAAGCATCCAACTCCAAGTTCCAATTTATACTCATTACTTCTATTCTATGTGTGATTCTTGTGACCACTTGAGGGGAGCTTCGAGAATCATTCGACCCTGATGTGATCAGCATCAGTGTTGAACTATCTTTCCACCCCAATTTGTGTTCGGTTTCCCTTGATCTGATCAGGATCAAGTTCGACTTCCCACATCAGTTTCAAACAAGCAATTAATTCAATTATTTTCATGTTTTATCTTTTTACTCTTCCCAGTCATTCATACATCTCCAAAGGATGGAATTCGGTCCATCAGTCATTCTCAATCTACTTCCGATGACTTACCTACGAATACACTACTCATGGGTTCCATTCATCTACTATTCTCAATAATTTCGTACTACTTCTTTAAAGGATACCATACTTGTGGAGTTTAGTTGTTCTCAATTTACTTCTAATAACTTACTTACGAATACACTACTCTTAGAATTCATTCCTCAACTACTCTCATTCATTTCGTACTACTTCTTCAAAGGCTACAATACTTGTGGAGCTCCGTCCACTACTCGTTACTTTTCTTTTACTAATACTCTTACATGGTGTTACAAGGTTGGTATATCCATCCTATGGTATTTGCATCTCTCGTGCCTAATTACTATAATTTCAATATGAATGGATACTTATGTTTATTTAACATAGTACCAATCATCCAATCGATTCTCATTTGTGCTATGCACATTATAGTTTATGTGTTTTATTCATGAAACTTACATTAAGCGGTTTTCGCTCTACCCCCCTTAAAAGGGATTACGCCCACGTAATCTACCATATGTTATTGTTACTAAACATTGGTTTACTCAATTTGGGCAACCTGAAGCGTTTTAGCTTCTTTACGGTTTGTTACATAATATACCCTTGTCAAAGGGTCCTAATCATAACAATGGTTTAGTCTTTGCACCAAGGATTCCTATATGAGTTTATTTAACTCATAATTAATTCGGTTTCAGCCTATTAAGCTTCAAGGCATTAGTAGCCATTCTACTATACTTACTAGGTATATAGCTAGGGCCCACTAGCTTCTGCTGCGCGACCCTGATAACTCGGGTTACTTACCCTTCGTGTTATCCTTAACGTGCTATACATCACCTTTTTATCCGTCTATTATGGGAATAAGGTTTACTAAACAATTACGGTATTCTTTTACCGTGTTTGAACTATAATTAGTTTTAGATTGTAACCAGCTCTCTGGTAGTCTACTGCACATGCTATTCGTGCTTCCACGATTTTTCATTAAGTTCCTCCAACTTATTGTCGGGCGAGGTTAAGTCACTACTTAGTTGTAGTGCTTCCTCTGGTGTCAATAGTTTCTGAATCATGCCAGTTCTTCCGGTTCAATACAAGTGTTCTTTACTTGTGTGACCTTGCATTCCGTATGCGTTGGTCCTAGTGACTTCCTTATGTCTCCTTTCACCTTTTATTCCCTTGGAATTCACATCTTGTGATTGTTAGTGTGTTTTACACTCTTCGTGCTTCTTTGGCCTTAGGCCGCACGGTCTGTTGCTAAACTTGCTTAAATGGCTTATGCCATATTCGTTGGTGAAAAGAAGGGTTTACTACTATTTACGTTTCCATATCCCTTGCTATCCCACTCGGTCATTAGCTGCACAAGTGCAATACCAAAACACTCAGTCATACAGAGTGCAGAGGCGTAAGCGCTTGACAGTAAGTCACTTATGTGATAGGAAAGAATATTTCTGCCTGTCATCTCATATTTATACTCCGTGTCATTATTTGCTACTTCCTCATAGCGGTCGCTTGTTGCGCGCCGTGTTCTTACTCACTGTACAACATTGTTTTTACTGTTTCTGTTACTATGGTAGTTCCTCTTCACTTATCGCCATTGTCATTGGCACCATTTCCTTATGGTGAAAATACACTAGGAGTTTCCTGTGTTTGTATGTATGACGGTTGCCGTAGCATACCGCAATCTTATTGTCTCCCCAATGTGGAGATGTCTTATTCAACTTAGGTTTTATGTGTAGGTTAGCTTACCTCACATTCTATCATCATTTGGGATACAATTTACCAAGTATCTTGGTTGATAATGGATGAAGTAATTGATCGGGTTACAAGCTCTCTTGAGCGTTGGTCATTCATGGTGTGCAATGTGCACTCACATTGATTGTTTTTGACAATTACTGTCCTCCCTAAGCTGAGCATTGGTTATAGGCTCAAGCTGTGTAGTACTACTTGGGTATGTACATCACCGGGACGTCCCAAGGAACTTCAAGGGTTTTCTGTCCCGTTCTATCATTGGTACACGAAGTTCTGGTTGAGAGTCTTGTTGCCACTCATAGGTCTCATGACAAGGTTTACTAATTTGGTGTTTACACAATGGTTCACCACATGCTTGGTTGCGCATGGGGTACGCTTACTCCTTAAGTCGTAATGGTTTGGAAAATCTCATTTCCTTGTTCCATCGCCCCTTAGCAATATCTATGTGCGTAGACTTTATTGTTATAGTAGATGGAAGTCTTTCCTACGGGCTCCCATCTTCACCACGTTGGTGGTCTTCGACTAATAGGATGTACCTTTCCTCGAGTTTCCCGTAGTGTCCAAGTGTGGACTAGGCCATTGTTGGCATTATAACGTTTCCTATGCCTCTGTGTTATCATTTCTACAGAAGGCATGAAGGGTAATTAAAAGCTTCGTCAACTGTATATAGTGTGATGCTCTAGTGACAGTGACATTGAGGTAGTCATTACTCAAAGTCACTTATGATGTTGAGCCCCAATTGGGTGGTTCAATTGTCAATCTATTACTCATGTGAGGCAATGTCTTTTGCAAGTCTTGTTATTTTCCAAGGTGGTTCTGCAACCATTTAAACTTATACCAGGTAACTGGTTTACGGCTTTTGAGCCCTATTGTTGCAAGCTATGCTCTTTGCAAGCTACTTATACATGCTTCCACTCCATGTATACCCCATAGGTTGGAGGTATTACTGGGCTCCATGGCAAGTCGTGACATCACGCTTCCGTTCGTAGGAGGTCCTTTAGGCAATTTGGTGCTAATCTGCGCCTTCTAGTAATTTAGGGTATTTCCTATTAAGTGAAATCCCTTCGGTGTCTTAACCGAGTGTTCGTTCTAGCTCCCGTGCTCTTATCCTAACGCTCGTTCAACTGTTGTCAACTCAGACACCCTTCAAGGATTGCTCCTGGGTGTTGTTAGGTTATGCCTTTACATCCGGCTAGTGTATATGATATGTTGTGTCTACTATACCGCCTTGTGGTATTGTAGTTTGAGTTATCCCTCTTAGGGTTAAAACGTCTCCCGTTCTTGGGTAGACTGTTTATACTTGCTCCTAGTGCTTAAGAATAGGTTTAGTACCCTCTTCAATGATGAATCATATTTCATGGTAATCTTGTGATTGTTCCTGGAAGCTCTGTCCCGTTTGTTGTGCATCATTGTGTTCACGCTAGGCATCTGCCTTACTATGTTCAGGCTGGGTATCGTTTCCAGCAGTCATGTATTTGTTTGATGTCTTTGAGACATATCCAATGTCTACACTTACTAGTCTGTGCTCTTTGCACTTCCTAGTTCTTATTCCTTATCTTCAGATGGATTCTCTGAGTTCCTTATACTTGATCGTCTAAGGTGTCCAGTTGTTCTGGTTAAAACTTACTCATGGTCCGTAGAACGGAGTTGACTACTTCCCGTGTGTCGTACACTACATGTATACATACGTGGGGTACCTTGTTGATACGTTACCACTTACCCGACTACTTGTCAGGCCCACAAGCTCCTTCGGAGTGCGGTCGTCCCACATCCCGTAATTGGGTATACTCGTAGTGTCGTCTCACGCCTAGGTGAAGTATTCTGTTGTCAACTCCTCTTGTATCATTCTATGATACTCACCGTAATTCTGTTGGTTTGGCTTTAAAATCCAAGGTTTTAAAGAAAGGTTGTGGTTTTGAAAGAAGCTTGGTTTTGAAAAATAACAGTTCGGTGTTAAAAGAAGTTCTTCATGGCATAGCCATGTTCAAAATTTTGACCAAGTCTAGCTTCCCGCTGACTGGTATGTTCTACATGCAGTGGTCAGGCCGTCGGGCCTTTCCAAGGTTTCATTCCTCCAGTTTTTGGATGTTTATCCCTATAGTCGCTTCATCGCTGTCACGGTACATTACTATGTACCTGTGGTATGTTAAAAGTCCTCCTGAATGCTCCCGTTATTACTGCACTTGCCGTGGCAAGTGCGTGGTACTGGTGGTTTTTGGGTAAACCGATACCAGTCACGGTATGGTTTTCACTGGTTCTCGATAGTCTTGTTGACTCTTCCTTTGATCTTGTTGATCATTTACTTGGGTTAATTACTCTTCCGAGTAACTTCTTAGTAAGTTTGACATGGCTGTCATTGATCAGGGTACTTCTCCAATCCTTGGAGATTCCCCTTTTGATTTGGTCGTGTTCTTCCTTGTTGCTCGTTCCCACACGTTTGTTGTGGTTACTAAGCCTGAGTTGTTTTAGGCACTACGGTTGTAGTTGCGTCAGATTATATCTTGTGAATGTTCTTGTAGCTGTCTGAGCTATGTTGGCCAGGTTTAACAACCTTTTTGGCGTTGTAGTTTGGAGTCAATCACTCCCGACTATGTCCTTAGCCAGCTAGCATACCGTTGGTGGTGTTACTTGGCTATTACTGTTGTCCCGCAGACTTGTGTCTCGGGTTCCATTACTGCTCCTTTTCCATTTCGTTGCACGGTTAGTGCTCCTTTTCCTGCTGCTGGTTGTTTAGCTAGGTTTCGCGACTGCTAAGCACGTCGCCCCATGCTATTGTAAGTTGCAGCATCCTCGTGGTTGGAGTGCTCATTCCACCGCTACTAAGTGCGGGTATTGTTGCTCAACCGGGGTCCATCACCGGGTCTTCCCTTTCTTGGAATCTACGATATGTCAGGTTCTTTCCTCTTGTAGGAATAACTCATTACTGCCAGATCGGGTTTCCCCGAGTATGAGAGGACTTTCCTTCTCTCTGGCGTACTTTCCCAAATTATACCAAGGGATTTGTGGAGGGCGGGTCTGGTATTGTAGGTAGCCTGTACTCACCGGGAGTTCCTAACTAGCATCTCTAATGCTAACACTCAGCCCTTAGCCCTAAGCTTCTAAATCCTAACTCGGTATTTCCTAAACTCGGTATTTCCAGTCATCAGAGCGATACTCCTCACACTTAACCTTTGCTTGTCCTCAAGCAAATAAAGAATAAAACTATCTCAAATGCCGTAGTATCAAACCTCAAGATCAATCAAGCATAGAAGGAAATCAAGCAAAATGACAATCAGAAGAATAATCTTTCTCTTAGCTGTAAGTTTTAGCAAACAGTGAAAAAGAACAATTTATAAAAGCATGGAGAAGTTAGATTGCAGAAACTGAACTCAGATTAGCTTGGGACCTTCCACCTATTTCTTTCCTCAAACCTGTGGATGACAAGGGGTGTGAAGTAATGCCTTATTCCGCAATACCTTTCAACACCACGCACTCATGATCAGAATAGGAAATTTCCAATAACATTCAACATTAAGAGCTTCCCTTTCTTTGCATAATTAATTTCTCAATTCACGTAATTTTTTTCATCCCCCAGACTTTTCTTTTTATCCATGTAACGGTGTTGGGCCTTCTATCCCAGATCGCGAGACCTTAGGTAGATGGGTGATGAAGCACCCCAAGGACTTAATAACCAGATAAAAGAGGCCTGTTTTGGATCAGAAAATTCATGATCAGAGGAGTACCTTGCCTTATCCTTTTCATCCAAACTTTCACATCATTCCCAAGGTCACCGAGCTAAACTAATTCAATCTTCACAATCAGCTAATCCACCAAATTTCAGTGAAAATAACATTAATTTCAAGAAAACTATACATACGAACAACTTTGAGCAAAACGATTCTTGAGGTTGTCATCAGGCTCGATTTCAAACTTCCGCAAAATAATCACCCAAAAATTCAACATTTATTGGCACTAAAAGAAGCCTATCCATTACAGCAAGAGAACAATTAAAAGCTAGTGTGGCATTAAGTACAACTGACATATTTTCAGGGAAAGGTCTCCACTTCCTCACACTTGAGAGGAGCAATGTCCTCATTGTTTACAAAATAAAATCAAGAAAAAGACCTTTCAAAATATGTCAGACTCATGAAGGATCCATGCAAGACTCCACATACATTTAACATTAAAAGCATAATAGGATGAACACAGGCAATAAAGATTGAGAAACTGAAACTCCCCTGATATCTTTAGATTGAGGAAGGTTCCTTTCCTCACACTTAAGCTCAAACAGCGGGGTAGAAACGTTCCTCACACTTGCTCCAAGCAAGTGTCCAGCCTTGGAGAGATACGGAGATAAAAAGATTGCACCTACACACACATTATAAAATACAAATAACGCTAAAAGCGTTGCATTAGTAGCACGAACACCATCACCACTTCTGACTAAAAGAAAACAAAAATAGACCTATAAACAAAATAAAATTAGAAAAATAAAAAATAAACATAAACTTTACCACTGGGTTGCCTCCCAGTCAGCTGCCCGTCTTTATAGTCTTTGGCTAGACTCTCGCTTTGTTATCCCGGATCAAAAATAAAAGTTGACAATGACATCAACGGGAATACAAAGTGGCCGATAATCAGAAATAAACCACCTGGATCAAAACAGAACGTTACCTCAACAAATAAAATAGGAAAATAAATGCTCCACAAAACCTGGTGTTTGAGGAGGTATTGACGGTAACGGGTCTCAAGCAGGAGACCAAATTCTGATTGTTGGTCTTCCTCAAATTGGAGGATGTAAACATCCTCCTTCTGTGGGTGAGGCTCAAAGAGACCGTGATAATGGCACAGAAGTGGTGGCTCATCCCTCTCAAATTCAAGGATGTAAACATCCTTTTCGTTTAGGACCAAGGGTGGTGAGGGAGGGTAATTTGAATCTTCAACAAGTAGCTCCTCCTCAGACTCATAACAGCCCTCCATAATTACAGCATCGGGAACAGTCACAACCTTCAATTGTTCTTCATGATTCGGATATGGTTGAGAAGGAAGTGAACTAGGAGAACTTTGCTGTAATAACAATTGAGTCAGCTGACTCAACTGTCCCTGCATGTTCACAAGGGTTTGCTCCAATTTTTGCTGGCCCAAAGTCAGCTCCTGATTGATAATCATTTGCTCCTCAATTTGACTCTGCTGAGTGGCCATGAACTCGTTAATCAACATCTGCAGGTTATCAATATTAGAGTCCCAAATTTCCTGCTGAGGTGGAGGTTGCTGCAGATAATCTGGTTGATCCTCTAACCACAACTGCTCTCGCAATTTGAGACAGTCGTCGAACTCATGAGGTCCCCCACAATACGAGCAACATATATCAGTCAACGACCTGTCCAACTTATATGCCATTATCAAAAATAGTTAGAAAGCTAAAACAAAATATAAACTAACAATGTTAAAAAAACGAAAAAACAACGATAAGAAGAAAATAACTGAAAACAAAATAAACTTAGAATAAAATAGAATATAACATATAATAATAAAAATATAACAAGATAAAATAACTAAAATTAATTAAATAAAAACAAAACAAGATAAACTATCAAAGGAAATAATAACAAAATAAACTAAGCATAAAATAGAATAAAATTAAAGAAAGCAACTGAAACAAAACTAGAAAAAAATAAATTAAATATAAACAAAAATAAGAAACACAAAATTAAAATTATAACTAAATTAAAAAAAAGATAGAAATAAATTAACAAAAATAGCAAAATTTCTAAAAAAAAAACTAAAAACAAATAAAATAAGATAAAATAAAAATAAAAATAAGAAAACAAAATAAAAC
This sequence comes from Limonium bicolor, assembly GCA_023374045.1. NCBI lineage: Eukaryota > Viridiplantae > Streptophyta > Magnoliopsida > Caryophyllales > Plumbaginaceae > Limonium > Limonium bicolor. Next base: position 84,828,601 of record CM041782.1, read on the forward strand.
AAAACAATTGACAACCCAAGCTAAGGACTAGACAAAGTCAAGTCCCCGGCAACGGCGCCATTTTGCAAACAAGAAATTTGATATACTAAAAACTAAATAAATTAATCTAGAAAATAATAAATCAAAAGCCTTTCGGGTTGCAAAAATCCCGGTCGTAGTAATATAGAAAAATAGCAAAGTAACCGGGAATCGAACCGTGGGACTAAAAGAGTAAATCTAATCCTTGAAACTGTGGGGGGTTGTTGTCGATTGTTTTGGTGAAGCTAATTAAACTAAATCAAATAAAAACACAAAAAGAAATAAATTAAGAAATTTGATATGGAAGAGACGGAACTCCGGGTTCAAGTTATTTACGTTTGATAGATCTTGCAATTCCCTCTATTTAATTTGAGACACAGATTGGCAAATTCCTAAAGTTCTCTTAAGGACTAAATCCTAGTCTCTTAAGAGCGCATCTACCAGAACGTGCAAATTCTAATCAAGAGATAAGCACAACACATGCAGATGGATAAGCACGAGGAATTTTATTCTTGCACCTGAAGGGACAACTTAGTCAATCAGATTCAGTTTCCACAGGTTAACATATTAAATTGACCTTTCCTTTAATCACTGATCAGATCATAAAAGAATTCGTAACACAATTCAACAAAGTCTAGAATTTCATTGAAAAGCTCAAGGAATAAATTAATATGAAACAATCTGCAAATTACTCAAATTAGAAGGAATTACGAAATCAGCTCAACTACAATAACCATTCCCCAGAGTCAGATCCTTAGCCAGACATAGAAAATAAATAGAAAAAAAACTAAACCTAAATCTAAAGCTAGAAACAGAAGTGATGTTGTGTGGATGGATGGATGGATGAATTGATGGATGGATCCCTTCCTATGCATAAGTCTTCGGTATTTATAAGTCAGATTCAAGGCTCTTCGCTTGCTCATTAATGTATTCTTTTCAATTGCCTCCAGTTTCGCAAATTAAATAGAGACCTTTGAATTTCTCTAACTTATACTATCTTCAATTATTTCATCGACAACCCTTGGAAGACTCTGAGTTACCTGCACATAAATAGGGAGTTAGTGTATGCACTTTAATTTATTAACTCCTCCATGATAATGTCATATATTCCCCACATATCCATCCTATAACTTATTTTTTGAAAGTTTCTTTTAGTTATAAGAATGGAATACCATTAAGTACTAAATCAGGAGAAAACGACAGTAAAAACAAGATATTTTGATAGTAAAAATATATAGAATATCAGCTTATCAGATACTTCGCTCTGATACCACTTTTTGTAACACCCCTACCGTTAATACTGTCATTACCGTCCAATCTCCTCGTACATCCAGATTCACGCAGCGGATACATACTTACATACAGTGGGTGATACAATGCCGTTAGCCACCCACGTGACTAACAAGGCTACTACTACTACATACAGCATCGGTTTGATGGACCGGAATATCCGAGTACTACACACTTATCATACATACTCCAAATACCAAATCAAATACTAAAACTTCCCGTTCATTACAATACTTCAAGTTCAATACAACTTAATCCACATACCGAGTTACTAGGTTCCAAATCAAATACAATACTCCTCTCAAGTTCATGCATCCTCACCAAGAGTCTATCTACTACCCATTCCTCACAAACTACCTACTTCCTAAATACAAAGGTGTGCCACCGGTCTCTTACCTTGACCGTATCCGCTTCGGGTACCTGCACACTAAAAACGTTCCCCCTAGGGGGTCAGCTTTCGCTGCATATGATAACCGCATACCCCGCGTACTAGTGAGGGTACGCCGACCACTTGGTCGAATACATGCAGTCCATTTTCATTCAAACATACATGCATACATGCTCTTGAATACAATACTATAATACTTACACAAGGAATACACGCATACGCTCCAACACATACCAAGAAGTTATACAAGTCCAACAATACTTACTTACCTTCTTCCGAAATACACATTCACGATACATGCACAATACATACTCATTGCATACCCAATCCATACACAATGTCCAAGACTTTGTTAGCTTCAGTTGTCCACCCGGGTTAATCGGGTGGAGATTACTCTTTTACTCGTTCCACAGTACTTACGCATACATACTCATACTCATACATACTTACGGATCCATGCTTACTTACTTACTTACTCTTACTCATGTTAAGTCGTCGGGACCTCCGGCCCGAGGACTACTCCGTCCCACCACCGGGATTTACTTGACTCACCAATCCGGGATGCTACCCATTTAAGGGGTTTGGGCCGCGGACCAGTTTAAGAGTCGGGAATCGGATCCAACCTCTTGTGTCTCCTCATCCCACGCGTGGCCGAAGCTATATTGGACTTCTACTCATTCCAATTTACTCACATTTAAGTTAGGTGTTAGGTAGTTAGGAATCAGCAGAAGTCAACATCCAAGCCACATACACAAATACATTGTTCAAGTGCACATCTATACAAAATACAATGCAATACACAAATACAATACCGGGTACAAATACACTTCATCATCATTCATATATTTCATGAATTATACAAACTAGTGTTCTAGGCAATAAATATCAAGAACACATAAGTCAAGCACAAGTAGGTGCAATATAGTCCGATTCATGCATTTATCTTATTTAGGTGATCAATAAGCACACAAATCGGGGTAACCAGATTAGGATACAGGGCATGAAGAAATCATACCTTTTTCTGCAATTTATTTTCCCGAGTGCCTTCTTGTTCCTTAGTCCTTACTTGTTTCTCGAGTCTTATGCTTGAACCCCGGCTACATGCCAAACGGTTCAATCAATACTACGCATTACATTACATACAGATTTGCTACTCCCGTACTTACCCCGTTATCCCGTTATTTCGGTTTATCTTAGTGTTCATATTCTTACAACTTCCTTACTTACTTCTCCAACTTGTTTATACTTTTAATGACCCTTAATCATCATGAGTTAAGTACCATTTATCCTATACTAACCTCACCATTCATTACCTTCCCTTAAAACCCATTTAATAAGCTTAGAATTCATTTTTGGTGTTGGTCCGGGACCTTGTCCGGGTCCTAAGTCCCGGACCAACACTGGTCTCAAGTCTCGGGTAATTTTCCTAGTATGGTCCGAGACCTTGTCCCCAACTCAAGTCCCGGACCATGCGCTTGTAACCCTCGGCAGGATTTTTATTTTGGTCCGGGCACTTATACACCATTTAAGTCCCGGACCCTCACTTGCTTAAATTCTCAGCTAGTTTTGACACTATGGTTCGGGACCTTGTTCCTAATTCAAGTCCCGGACCAGGCTCAGTCTGCTACTCTCGGTGTGTTTTAATATGCTGGTCCGGGACTTAGTCCTAGACTTAAGTCCCGGACCCTGCTAAAATTTCTACAGATTTTAAGTTATCAAAATCTGTTACAATCCAAACTTTGCCTACTTAATTTCCCATTGTTCCTACACTTAATCCCACATGTTTAAGCACCTAATTAGCTCCTAAACATGCTCAAATCCATTACCAACTCATTACTCCTTTTCATACTAATTCACACACCAATTCTCCACATTTTCATTCCAGCACATATTTCTCCAAGTGGTTTTTGCTACAGATTTTGGGTTCCCATTTCCTCTATACCTATTTCCTTCTCCTAATGCCAATTTACCATCCCAATCCATTTCCAAGCAATTACAATATCTATACCCAAGTCCAATACTCTCTTTACCAATTCTTACACACTAATTTTTCCTAACTTCTCCAATGCATCTTTATACACTTTGCTACAGATTTTTCTCTTCTTATTTCTCATACTACTACTACCACTTCATCACTACTAAACATACCTACTAACTCCAATACACACCTTGGTTCTCCCATTCACCAAGTCACCCATAAGTGTACATTTCCTACCAAAATTTTGCCATAGCTCACCTACAATTCTCACTTATCCACACATACCCATTATCACCAAAATCATTCCTATTCTAGCCACACCCATACAAGGGTCCTACCAGCAATACAAAGCAATATAATACATCATGCTCCATTACACAACAATACTAATACAAATACACAATACTTGGCTCTAAGGCCTACAATCCAAATACAAGCTCACAATTACTCAAACTTCCACAACTACAATACTAATACAATGTTTTGGGTTCTTTAAATTGGTTACCCATCCCCATTACTCCAATGCGTTAAATTTACCATTCAAGAAAGAGCTCTTACCTTAAGCTCTCATTTTCCTCTTTTCTTTTCCACTTTCTCTCTTCTCCCTTCCTTGCCCAAATCGGCCATATGGGGGAATGGAGTTGCCAAACTCCATTCCCATCACCCAATACACACAAAACAAGTGCAATTAAACTACTAACCCTTTTCAACCTTTAAAGCTTAATGTAAGTTTTAGGGTTTAGAAATTTCATTTACCTTGCAAGGGTGTAGGTATGCTTGGAATAGCTCAAGAACAATATTTCTCACCCTCCAAGGAGCCAAAATTGGCTAGAGTACAAAGGACCAACAAGAGTTTAGTCTAAATTTCATTTTGCCCACAAGGGCTAGAAAAAGGTGGAGTTTCAAGAAGATTTTTACCTTAAAGAACAATGAGAAAAGGTGGTGCTAATGGTAGTCTTGAAGCTCCAAATGGGCATACCCATAAAACGAAAGTTCTCCTTTTCGATTTTTGAAAAGAGGGAAATGTTCCTCTTGATGAGAGGAAGACAATGGTGTGGTTTTTATAATTTTTGGAAGAGTTTCAAGGAAGTAACAAGAGGAGAGAAGTGGTGTTTTGGAGTTGTTTCAAAGCTCCATTGTTTGTCGCTGGAGAAGGAAGAAGAAATAGAGAGTGAGGGGTGAGTTGGGTGCTGTACGTGAGAAAAGAGAATAGAGATAGGAGAGAGAGTGGGGTAGTAAGGTAGATATGTTACTTTTTGCTTTTTAATGTTTTTGTCTTTTGTGAATAAAGAGAATAGAGGGTGTGTGTGAGTGAGGCTAAAATCGGACAGCACCACAGCCATATGGGTTGTAAAAATTCTTTTTACATTATTGGACACATAAGTTTTGGTTATTTATTTTTCTACCCCAACTTCCCGTTTTGACAGTTTTTACTAATTTCTCGTTTTATTGATTTTATTGGTTCTAAAGTCTCACTAATATTTATTAATGATTATTTAGTTGACCAAAAGTGTTACGAGTCTATCTGACCCGCTTAAAGTCACGTTTTCCCGGTTACCTCGAAAAACGCACTTTAATGTTCGTTAGTGTTTTAATCCATTTTAAGGATCCGTTTTCTTCGGGATTTGTTCCCTAATATTTATTTAGACTTAATTAAGCCTTAGAATCCTTATATTACTAACCGAGGTCTCATACCTCCTATAGTTGTTTAACGCTTATTTAGCGTTTTACGCTTTTTAGGCGTTTCTTTATTCCTTTGGATTTATTTTTCCTTACCAATATTACTTAGGCGTCATTAGGCCCTTAAATACGTATTAGATTAATTTTAATCCCTATATTTAAGTTCGGGGTATTTCACCTCTCTGGTTCTCCAATTTTGTGGTGCGATAATATTTCCGCCACTTACTATGCGGCCAACCCTATTTTGCATTCTCGGATGAAGCATCTCGATCTTGACTTTCTGTTTGTTCGAGATAGAATCCAACGCGGTAGTTTACGGGTGCAGTATATCTCTAGTTCTGTCAACGGGCTGATATGCTGACAAAGCCCACAAGTACAACAGTTTCACAAAAATTGATCTACACTTGGGTTGACCCAGTACAGATCGTGGGGGGATACAAATGTAAAGTAGTTTTGGGCCGGTCTGTAATAGGCCCACTTTTCTATATTGTTAGTAGTTTATCCAAAAGCAGCCTTTTAGGGTTTTGTGCACTCATGTAAAGCATATAAATACAACAGTAAAAGAACACAAATCAAGCAAGCCAGAGAATACGTCGGCTGCTCCTTTCGTCATTTGAGTTTACATTTATGGCACATTAGCTCAATTTTCTGTAAAAATGGCAATATCCATCAGTGACTGACCAAGAATTTACAGTCTATGTGTCAAAATATAAGATTTTTTTTATTTAAAATAACATGATTATATATATAACACCATTTATCAATATACTAGTAAATAAATTTAAGCAATGATATTAAATAATAGGAAGTTATAATTTCTATATAAAGTAGATTTCTACGACTTTCATATTTCTGAAGCCTATGAATAATAACATCATTGGGAATAGTAGAAAAAACATTTTTTCTCGATATATGTCACTAGAGTATCATTCATGAAGCCATTGTTAATTTGGTTTCGTAGACGAGTCTTTACAATATTTATTGCAACAAAAACTCTTGCAACAATTGTTGTTGCCATTGAGAGAATCAAAGCCATTTCCACAGTCGTAAACTAATGAAAACCTCTCATGCTTCTTGATATTACTAGGTTTGAGAAAGACTATTAAATTATAGCTAATAAATGAAATTGAAGGCTTGGGGTAAAATCAATAACGTGTAAATAAATAGTGAAATTTTTGATGAAATATGTTGGGAGAGTTGGAGGATTGGGACCAGACAGGGGTGTTCATAACCGGTTAACCAGCTTTTCGGTTAACCGGAAACCGGTTAACCGGCTTTTCGGTAATCGGAAACCGGTTAACCGGATTGTCGGTTAGTCAAATTTGATAACCGTAACCGGTTCATTTAGAAGCGGTTAACCGGGACTGGTTAACCGTCAGTTTCGGTGCGGTTTTTACGGTTTGACTTTAACACGGTTACCGTAATGATGTAGATTTATGTGTTTTTTTCTTAAATTAGTAAACATTATGCGGTTTTACCGGTTGTATGGTATGATGTTAAACCGGTTAACCGTCGATTTTGATAAGATTTTATTGGTTTTTGGTATAATTCTAAACCATTATTAGGAATAGGTTTGTCTACTATATACATATAGTAGTGTACATAGTCTGTTATATTCACCCTCAGGCAACCCCGGTTCAATCCGTAAGGTCTAGTTTTGTCCTTATGCAATCATGTCCAGTCTCTAACTCTATATCTTTCTCGTCTCTGTAAACATTTCCCTCAATTCGCTGTCTCTCTATCAATAAACACGATCTCCTCTCTCCCGTCTGCGAACTTACCAGCCGACATGGTATCAGCAACCGTACGCCAACAACTAAATGGTATTCCACAAGAAAATGGCAACGAGGACACAGTGCGAAACTTGTCGCAAGTGGGGAAGAACGAAGACGATGAGCAAGAGGAGCAAGAAAACCTAGGAGATTTGAAGGCTGACTACAATGACCCGCTGTATCTCCACCCATCGGACAACTCGTCGCTCAATCTTGGGTCTAGATACGAAGAGGGAAACAATTTCGATTCTTGGAAGAGAGCCGCCACTATTGCCCTGAAGGCGAAGAACAAATATGGGCTGGTTAACGGACAAGTTGAAGAACCCCAGATTTCCTCTGAGAGATACCCAATGTGGGAGCGATGCAACCACACTATTATGAGTTGGATTCTCAACTCAGTCGATAAAGAAATCAGAGAATGCATCGTTTATTACAAGACGGCGCATCAGATGTGGGTCACCCTTTGCAAGCGGTATGACCTAGCGAATGGACCCGAGATCTATGGCATCCAGAGGGAAATTAGCCGCTTGCAACAGCAAGAAGATACTCTGAGTTCGTATTTTGCCAAGCTCAAGAAGCTATGGGATCGACTCGAGTCTGCAAGGAAAAACCCTAAATGCATCTGTGGATGTACATGCGGTGCGTCGAAGGCTATCCAGGATAACAACCAACAAGACCAAGTTATGAAATTCTTAGACGGGCTCAATGACGAATTTCTTCAGGCGAAGAGCTCGATCTTGCTCATGAACCCTCTTTCAGATATCGATTTGGCGTATTCTCTGGTTTCGCAAGTACTAAAGCAGCGACAACTCTCCGATACACGCACAGAGGGAAGTGAGAATTCCATTGCTCTCGCCAACAAATTCTCAACCGGAGCTAAGAAGTCTAATTCGAGGAATGCTGGGAAGAAAACCTCTCCAACTACAAACACCGCAAGGAGGACTCAGTTGAAGTGTAGCAATTTTGTAAAACTTGGCCACCTTCGAGCAGATTGTTGGTGGCTGGTCGGATTTCCCGACAGAAGAAACCAGTCTGACTCCCAGCAACGAAGTCAACATGTCGTGGGCGCAGTTTGTGAACAAGAGGTGAGAAATCAAGTTGAAACCAAAGATCATCGCTCACCTGTCCAGGGTCTCTCCACAGAACAACTTGAACAATTAGCAAGGTATTTGGATCAAAGAGGCTCAAATTCAAGCATCAATTCTTCAAGGAATTTAGGAAACTTCTCTGGTAACACTTCTAACCCTAAACTTTATCAACTGCACGCTGCTAATGAAGTTGTTTCTGATAATATCAATTCTTGTTGGATTCTTGATTCTGGAGCCTCAGAATGTGTGACTGGAGATGAATCTCTGTTTGATGAATCCTACAGATTAACTGAAACCAAAACTATAATACTGCCTGATGGAGAAAATAGGACTGTCAAGAACATTGGAAAAATCAATATTTGTGATGGTCTGTGTTTTGATGATGTTTTGTTCGTGCCCAAATTCACTTTCAATCTTCATTTTGTTGGTAAATTGACCAGAAGTGAAATGAATGTTGTAAGGTTAGGAAGAAAAGAAATTCTACGTCTGTTTTAATGTTGCTGATGAATCGCTATTGTTTTCGTGATAGTATCTCTGCTGAGAAATCTAACAATTGAAAGACTTCATTGTATGGCATAACAAACTAGGACACTTATCACCGCAGAAAATGTATAGATTGAATCTAGGAATGAAATTTCCCAAATTAGATGTCATTCCTTGTACTGTTTGTTACCAAGCAAAAGGAAAGCGATTGAAATTCCCTTCCAGTCAAATAAAAACTTCTGATCCTTTTGAAATGGTGCATATTGATATCTGTGGCCCTATGAGAACTAAAACCTCCAAGGGCCAACATTATTTTATTACTTTTGTTGATGACTTTTCCCGATGCACTTGGGTTAAACTCTTAAATCAAAATCTGATGGAATGAAAACAATCAAAGATTTTGTTCAACTTGGGAGAAACAATTCAACAAACCCATTAAAGTAATAAGAAGTGACAATGCTAGGGAATTAGGTACTTCACAAGAAGGGATATATTTTTTTAAAGAGAAAGGCATTGTGCATCAAACAAGCTGCCCTCATACACCTCAACAGAATGGTGTAGTAGAGAGAAGCAAGGGCACTTGATGCAAGTCACTCGATCTTTCCTTTTCCAATCTGGATTAGAATCTGTTTTTGGGGGTTTGCTTTAGAGCATGCAACTTTTGTGATTAATAGAACACCCTCTAAGTATACACAACCTCACTCCTTTTGAAAGAATCTATGGAATCCCTTCTGATTACAGCCAGATTAAAAACTTTGGCTGTCTCTGTTATGTCACCAACATTAGCCCAAACAGAAGCAAACTCACACTCGCTCCTCTGCTGGTATTTACTTGGGAATTGCTAAAAACACTAAAGGGCACATTGTCCATCTTATAGACACAAAACAGACACAGGTTAGCAGGGATGTCACATTTTTTGAAGCCATATATCCAATTTTTGATACACACTGGAGCAAACTGTGGAATCCACAGAAGCTCACAACACACCAAATCAAACCTTTTTCTATGATGACATAGAATACACCACATCCTCTTACCACCCTCAAACACAAACGGAGACCACCGATAATAACAATCCCCATTCTCCATCCCTTACTACACCTCCATCTCCCCAGCACATAACATCTTCTACAAATAATAGCAACCTGTGTGATGTCACCTTCCCAGAAGAATACCCAGAAAACTCCACATTCCTGACCACACCACTTCTCCACACTCAAAAGACACTTCAGAAAACAACAACACCCATCTCCGACGATCCACAAGAGTCTCCAAACCTCCCCCACACCTCACTAACTATGTCTGTCACACTAATCACACTTCAGATCGTTTCTCTTTAATTCTCACCAACAGACTCCAACAACAGCAAAACCCCTCCCTCCCACCATCTTCTTCCTCTTGATACTTACATCTATCATACCCAATCAGACCATCCCTTCTACTATCTTTTCTGTTTGCACTAACCATTTCATAAGTCAAGTCCTATCCCTCAAAGAACCCACTTCCTACAATGAAGCAAGCATGGACCCTAGGTGGGTCCAAGCTATGCAAACAGAGTTCAAAGCCCTCAAAGACAACAACACCTGGTCTATTGTTGACCTACCCATAGGCAAGAAACCAATCAGCTGCAAATGGGTATATAAAATTAAATACAAAGCTGATGGCAACATAGAAAGGTTTAAAGCTCGATTAGTGGTAAGAGGGTTCACCCAAAGGTATGGCCTTGATTATGACGAAACATTTTACCCTACCATTAGACTCACAACCATTCGGGCCTTGATAATACTTGCTGTAAAAAGGGGTTGGGTATTAGATCAATTAGACATAAATAATGCCTTTTTGCATGGGGATCTAAAAGAAGATGTTTACATGAGTCTACCACCTGGTCTAGATGTTAATGGTACCAACAAAGTTTGCAAACTTCAAAAATCACTGTATGGGCTGAAACAAGCATCTCGCCAGTGGTATGATAAACTTGGCACTTTTCTCACTTGCTTAGGTTACACATAATAAAAAAACAATCATTCCCTATTCTTCAAGAAAAATAACCAATCTGTTACATATATTGGTGTCTATGTGGATGATATTATTGTAACAGGGAATGATAAAACTGAAATTAACAATCTGAAGCAGAACCTTAATGATAAATTCAAAATAAAAGACCTTGGACGACTAAAATACTTTCTTGGAATTGAGTTTATAGAAACACATGACAAACTGATCATGACTCAAAGGAAGTATGCTACTGAGATTTTATCTGATTATAACATGTTAGATTGTCGCTCTTCAGTCTCTCCCTTGCAGCTAAACCACAAACTGTATACAGACACCGGACAGCAGCTCACAGAACCAACAGTCTACCGCCGTCTGATAGGGTAGTTAAATTTCCTTGTTAATACTCGTCCTGATCTTGCATTTACCATTCAATACTTGAGTCAGTTCCTTCAGCAGCCCACAACTGCACATCTAGACGCTGCACATCATGTTCTTTCTTATATCAAAGGAGCACTAGGCTTTGGTATTTCATTCAATAAACAGAACACATATGATTTGATTGCTTTTTGTGATTCTGACTGGGCTTCTTGTCCAATTTCCAAGAAATCCATCTCTGGCTACTACATCTTGCTGGGTGGCTGTCCTCTCAGTTGGAAGTCCAAGAAGCAAGCATCCGTTGCCCTGTCTTCTGCAGAGGCCGAGTATCGGGCAATGCGGCAAGTAACAAGCGAACTCACTGGCTTACAAGACTTCTCCATGAACTCGATGTCCCCAACATCACACCAGTCCCGGTCAAGTGCGATAATCTATCTGCAGTTCACATCGCGCAACCTAGTCTCCCACGAAAGGACAAAGCATATAGAGCTGGATTGTCATTTCGTGAGAGACCAACTGCAAGCCGGAGTAATCCAGGTTCAGTTCATCCCCAGTTCGAAGCGGCTGGCAGATATTCTGACGAAACCACTCACATGAAAGCTTTATCAGCAACTTCTTCCTCAAATCCGCATGGCGTCCAACAAGGCTTAACCTTTATCACAGCTTAAACCTTGAGGGGGGGGGGGGGGGTATTAGGAATATGTTATGTCTACTATATCATATATAGTATTGTACATAGTCTGTTATATTCACCCTAGTCAACCCCGGTTCAATACCGGTCTGCTAGTTGTCTACTTAGGCAATAGTCAGTCTCTAACTCTATTATCTTTCTCGTCTCTGTAAACATTTCCTCAATTCTCTGTTCTCTCTATCAATAAACACGATTCCTTCTTCTTCCTCGTCTGCGAACTATACCAAGCCTGACACCATTAACTATATAATTGTATATTTATTTATGATAAATCTAATAATTAACCATATAATTTTATACTTATACTTAAAAATTTTAAAAAATTAATAAATTAAACGCTTAAACGTTTTTTTCGGTTAACCGGATTCATCAAAATCAATAACCAGAACTGGAACCGGGAAACTAAACGGTTCAGTTAACCGAACCGGCAAATAAATTGGTTAACCAGGTTTCTGGTTTCAGTTTCACCAGTTCTAGTTCCGGTTTGACAGTTCCGGTTTTCCATGAACACCCCTACCGGGCACAACAATCTGAAAATTTTAGTGCCGGCAACTTTAATACTCTCCCAGGCATCAATTTGAAAAATGTTGTCTCGGTATCTTGAATTCTCTACTACTACTATTTGAAATTGCAGTGCGCTTTAATGTTCCAGCAGTAGTGGAAAAAAGTAGTGCTTGGATTGTCAAAATAAATGCTTTTAAAAGAAAAAATAAATAAAACAAAAAGTAGGATCTTTAAAAAGTCCACAAGTCCATAACAATTTCTATATCTGCAATCTGGTGTGTCAAACTATTAGTAATATTTTCCAAATTAGTATTCCACAAATGAAAAAAAAAAATCGTGTCATTTGACACATTCTGCTCTACGTACATCGAGTCCACCACTGGCATCCATGATGTTTATCGTGGTTAACATCCATCTATCATTAACTGAATGAAGGTGGCGATCCGGAGATCTTCGATGAGTACGCAGATGATATTAATACGGAGAAGAATTTACGAGGGGTCCATTCTGAGGTACTTTTTATGGTTTTTTTTTGGCAATTTAGGTAGTAATGTGGAGCAAAATTTGGTAAAAAAACTGTCCGAAAAAGCAAAAAAGGATGTCCGGGTAGCAGACGGTGACACCGCCCGTTACAAACCAGCGCCGCCGCCGGCCTACCCTAACCTGTGTCGCCGCTTACCTATACCAACCGGCGTCGCCGCCGACTCCCCCTGTTGGCGTTGCCGCCGACTCCCCCTGTTGGCGTCGCCACCGACTACTCCTTGCCGGCGTGGGTCAACAAAGTCAGCCTCCTCTCTATCTCGCAAATATTTGACTCGTAGTAAACAGATTATCTGTGTCTACGTTCACTGATTCGTTATCAAATTCATCATCATTCTCACCCTAAGCATAAACAATTAATACTTACATTCAATCAAGTGATACTACTCGTTAATGGTAAAACTACGTACTTAAGAAGAAACAACACATATATCAACCCAATTATCAGCAAAGTAGATTGAAACAAAGTAGACGAAAAACGAACGCATCGGTGCAGACGGATCGATAATTGGGGTATAACAGAGAAGATATTGCCATTTTAAGATCGCGCCCTGGCGGCTACACCAACTGAGAAAGGCCGACGGCGACGCCGGGTTGTAAGGGCCGGCCCCCACGCCAATAAGGGGAGTCGGCGGCGACACCGGTTGGTATAGGTCGGTAGCGACGTGGGTTAGGATAGGCCGGCGGCGGCGCCGGGTTGTAACTGTAACACCCCTACTCTCAAATCTCATATTAACTACCGTCGCATCATAAATAAACAACGAGTCGCAGCGGAAACTAAAAGAAAATCGTACTAACCCCAGGTGTTACCGTCACTACTCACCCATGTGAGCAATGAAGCATCCAAACAAAATTATAATCTAACACGCTGTGATGGCAAGAGATAGCTAACCATAAAATGTAAATACAACACTAAGTTCGAATCTAGTGAGTAGTTTGATTCCAAAAACCATATACAATCATATTTTAATCCGAAACAGTTCCAAAAGTATGGTAGTAAGGTATACTGCTAAACTACCCCCATAAATAGACCGCACTCCGGCTCCGGTCTCGATCAAACACCTATAATATATTTGCCATAAAGGCTCAACACAACCGCTGAATATGCTAAGGTGTAATTTTCATGAACCCTTAAACTCCTTAAGTTAATTAGCCGAGTTATCACGCGGTTCATTTACATGTTGTTCCATTTACAGATATATAATAACAACTATAATGTAATAAATAAAACATCCAACATTTCCTCCAATATAACACACATGGTTTAAGAAGCTGAGAGTACCAAAAGATATCATTGTTATTATTATTCAATATACTACAGTGTGAGAGTTAGACACATAAGTGTCTATTTATACAGTATACAAAAGTAACAGCTATATTAGAGAAATGTACAATACTACTAACAAGTATATACGGACTAAATAGTTTAACACCCCCCTCAAGAGCAACGTGGTCTGTGGGGTTGATCTTGTAACAATGTGAGGCCGATATCTCGTAACATGCTGGAATATGTTTTCCCCGGTAATGATTTTGTAAGGAAGTCTGCTAGCTGGTCCTTGTTGGATAGTGACGCACAACAATAAGACCTTCTTGGATTTTTTGTCTTACGTAATGGGTCTATTTCTATATGCTTCGTTCGTTGATGTTGAACTGGGTTTTTCGCAATGTAAACTGCTGATTGTTGTCGCAGTGGACTGGAATGGTTCGATTTCTGTGATTCCGAGTTCATGTATCAACCTACTCAGCCAAGATAATTCTGCTGTGACAGCCCGTAGTGCTTGTATTCTGCTTCTGCAGAGGAGAGGGAAACACTGTGCTTTTCTCTCGATTTCCAGGATATTGGAGACCTCCCAGCATGATGTTACCTGAGACCGAGCGGCATGTGTCCTGGCAACCAGCCATCACTGTCGCAGTATGCCAACAAGGAGAAGTCTGGGGTGTTGTTGAGGTGAATGTCATAGTGTGCAGTTCCCTGTAGGTATTGTAATGTGTGGAGAGCAGCGCGCATGTGTGCCGTAGTGGGTGCCTGCAAATATTGACTTAGTAACCGTATTGTAAATCAAATGTCAGGACGTGTATGAGTTAAATAGTTTAATTTTCCAACTAAACTGCGATATGTAGTGGGGTTAGGAAGGATCTCACCATCTTTTGTATTGAGTTTGAGTGTTGAAGGGAGAGGAGAAACAAGACTGTCATTACCGTGAATGCTATGTTCTGCCAGAATGTCGGTGCAAAATTTGCGTTGTGTGATTATCATACCTGTAGAATGATGCAAAAACTCCATACCCAAGAAAAAGTGAAGTTTGACAAGATCTTTTATTTTGAACTCTTTGTCCAGTTTCTATTTTACATTATCTATTTCTTGTTGATTGTTTCCTGTGATGTGGATATCATCAACGTAAACATCAAGGAAGGTGACTTGTTTTAAATTATTTTTTAAGAAGAGGGAGGAGTCATTAAAAGATTGAGTGTATCCTAGGGTTTCTAGGAACAAGCTGAGACGAGCAAACCATTGCCTGGACGCTTGTTTTAATCCATAGAGGGATTTCTTTAAGCGGCAGACATTGATTTTATTCTCTGTACTTAAATGTAACACCCCTATTCTTAAACCTGTAATAACGTCGCATATCGCAGCATAACAAATAACAATTCGCAGCGGAAAATAAAACCATCTACCTTGGTGTTACACGTCGTTACTCACCCTTGTGAGTAACAAGGCATTCTTACTCTTTCCAACAATACAACTCCTCTCGCTGATGAACAGATACTGAGAACTCTAATTATTACAAACCAAATCCAACTAGATGAGCAACTAACTGAATACAACAACCTCCTTAATACAATACAAAATAAAACTCAAGGTGTTTGTTGAAAACACATCAGCTACCCCCGTGTCCCGCACTCCGGCTTGAGTCTTCTTCAATAACCTGGAATGTTTGGCCCATTGAAGGGCTCAGCAATCGAAATGCTGGTATGCTAAATGTAGTCTTAAATCATCAAGATTCCTTAAGTCGTTTTAGCCATCTTGATATTAGATTCATTACAAGATATTCCGGTTTACAAAACTAACAGTAATAACTGTAAACAATCACTTAATAATTTACCTGTAAACATCAACGTACAATAGTACACAACACCAATAACCACACATCAATAATCCACAACAATAATCAAACACGTTACGCGTAATAAACTGTACTTGTTAGTTGGCCACCTGGCCCTTATCCTTTTAAACCATTCACTTAACCGCTTCCAATTAATTACCACCTCAGGCGTCATGTCAAGACAACCCTTTTATCTTATTAATGGACAATAGTCCCCTGGGTTCCAATGGAACCGTTACCAGCTGACCTAATGGCCCTGGACAATATATTTTGACCGATCCGGTCGAACCTGTGCACCAACGGCAGTGCCTTCCGCCATCCCCGATTGTGGTTGATGGATTTCCTTTGAGTGACTCCCCATTGAAGTCTCTCGTAGTGATCACAATGCGCAACCAGAAAGTCGAAACAATCCGGATTCCTCTCTTTATAAGTTAGCCCTTTTTGTCAGTGGTACAATGACCAACATTTGTAATAAGACTATAATAGTTGACCATCAGTTAGGTTCGATAATACCTAAAGGCCAGTTAGTCTTGTTCCAGTTTAGATGTATAAACTTCCAGTCATAAGACGTCCGCGTATAAAATACAACGCAACAGTTGAGCAATACAGTACACAATATCATATACATAAAATCACAGATATCGCTCTTAATAATTAAACACATAATGTCTGGACCTTAGGATAATCCTTAGGATATTCAGTCCACACAATTAACATACCGTTCACCGTGATAACTAGCTTAACAAATTCTTGTTCAGTAGTTCCTTCCCGTACGCTGTTATATAAACATGCAATACCGGATAACATTAATATAATTATTCACCAAGTGTTACAGTACTGTCACTGTAGAGTTTATACTCATAGTATACTAATTCTGTATGTTCTTCATTTCCCCCTGTTTATTAAACAGTGGTTCTAGGTAGTTCATATGTTCATTATTTTATATGATTCCCACATGTGATAATGAATTCCCATTATAAATATTTCTTCAACTCTTTACTTATATATCCATAATCAATTTCTCTTATTCCATATACCAATATAATTTGGTTACCTTAATTATATCCATAATTATTTCATAAACTCTATATTAAATTCTTTTGGTTATTCTTATCATAACCACAATTTATTTTATAAACCTCATATTATCCCTCATAATATATCACATTACTTAACCTTGATTCCTTCCTTTATTAAATTATAAAACCAACCTTTTTAATTCCTGTAATTATAAGCTGAACACAATAATTTTTATAAGTTACCAAATAACCTTATAAATTCGGTATTTACCTTTGCACACATTAACTTTTGTAATTTTTCCAATTAACCACATATATCTTTTTGTTAATTACAGTTTAAATACACCAACTTTTATAAATTACTTAATAACCATATAACTTTTATAATTTACTAATTATCCATATTAACTTTTGGTAATTGTAAAGCTAACACATTAATTTTTATAAATTACTAAATGACCTCAATTATTTTCGGTCTTAACATATGTTTTTCCTGTATTTGCATTTTAATCCCAAAACTTTATATAAGTTTCATATTAACTTATAAACTATACTTTTAATATTTAATTCTCTTAAAATACCGAAAGAACCCCTATACTTTTGTAAATTATATTTTCTCCCCATGTCCATTTCGGTTTTGACATAAACTCCTACACAATTACATTTTAGCCCTTAAACTTTACATAAGTTATATATTAACTTATAATCTATTGTTTAAATATTTAATTTCTCCTAAATACCGAAATGGTCCTTATAATTTTACAAATTATGCATTCGCCCCAAACTAAATTCAGTTTTACACTTATACTTTCATAAATTACATATTCACCCTTAAACTTAATAAACTTAATATTTTATGTCATAAATCATTTTAACCAAAGTTTTTGGTCAACACCTTGACCAAGACTTCATTTCATAATTAATACTTTAATATACCCATAAAATCATAGGTAATTCGGTTTCACCTCTAAACTTTCCAACAATTACAAAATAGCCCCAAAACTTTATTAAATGTTATTTTAACACTTAGACACTTATTTAAAATCCTCCAAAATTCATAATATTAATTCCTACCTTATATTATATCATAAATTTACCAAATTAACCCTTAAGCTCTCGGCTTTTACATTTCCTACTCCAAACTTTTCAAAATTTATATTTTAGCCACATAACTTATTAGACTAGCCATTTAAATACTTGTAGCTATTTTTAATGTTCCCAAAATATATAATATAAGTTAATATACTTATATATTTCGAAAATCACTAAATAATACCTTTTATTCTCGGCCTTGATTTATTTTACCATATAGTTTCCAAAACTTGATTTAAACTTTATAATAAATACTTATAAATGTATATAAGCCATATAACACTTCTAAAAATTATGCTAATGACTTATAATGATTATAAACTCAAAATAGAACAATTAATCCTTAAATATTTCGGTTTGAATATATATGTATCCTAATTAATTTTTGTGACACAAATTTATACCTTAAGGTAATAATCTTACCTTATATGTTATAAATTATTTTCTTGACATTATAACCCATAGTATTTTCGGCCATAATTTATTTAGAGGTTATGTATAATTTTTATACCAAAGTTTGAAGCTTAAATCAAGCTTAAACTTAATAAACCTTAATTACTCAAACTTACTTCTTAAATCAAGACAATTCTTGTACTTGATTTCTCCTTGAATTCCAAGCTTTCCAGATGCTTTTTTGAAATAGAGATTTCAGCCTCCTCGTACATATTTAGGAGATCCATATGTTAGACTTTTAACAAAAATTATAAATAAGATTTGGAGTAGTTTTACAAGAGTTTACCTTAGGAATTTTTCAAGGAATTTTCGGTAGACCTTGAGATGGTTGTAGATCTAAATTTCCTTCATGAAATAATGAAGAGAATATGGATTTAGAGGTTTATAATTTTTGAAAATGATTTAGGTAATTGCTTAGGATTTTTCAACATGAAAATATACCTTAACTTGATCTTGTTGTTCCTTGTGTTGTTATTGAATTTAGGAACCTCCTTGGAACATCTAATGCTTGGCGAAAATTGTAGGTTTGCTAGGATGTTTTCTTGCTTCAAGATTTAGAAGATTTAACTAGGAATTTACATAGAAATGGTGTTAGATCTTAGATCACCATTAATGGAGCTTTGAAGCTCTAAAGAATGAACTAACAAAGGAAGAAGAAAAGAGAGAACAAAGGGTTGCTTACCAATCGGCCATGGAAGGCAAGGAAAGAAATGAGACTCTCGTATGTCTTAAGGTAAGGCAAATTGTAAGGATTTTCTTTTGTATTTAATTTATTCATAGACTTTTGGCTCAATAATGTCCCTTAATTGATTGCATAATTCGGCCATGTGACAAGAATAATGGAGGTCTTTGTTGGCCACTTGAACTAGAAGACAAGAGCAAGGTTAGTGCATGTTTTCTTTTGATTTTCTATATTGAATTTGTCTTGTTTTCTTATGTCTTTTACGGTTACCACATGTGCATCTAGGAGACTTATTTCTTTGATAATTGAAGACCAAATATCATGGCTAGATAGGTAGACAATTTAGCTTGATTTAATAAGGCAACAAGCCCTTTTTTTCTTATTGAAATCGGCCACATATGTCTTATAAGACAATTGATTTTTGTTTATCATTTGACAAAGAATCATGCTACTTAGGTAATGTTTCTTTTGACTAATTAACAGCAATAATTCCCCTCCTTTAGTAATCAAAATCGGCTGCTTAGAAGACTATAGGACAACTTGTTATGTTTGTTTGCTTGCAACTTGTAAAAGGTAAGTCTAGTTGTATTTTAATTCCATTCTTTTTCATATACTAATTCTTCTTGTTTTTTCCTTGAAGGCATACGGTTGTGGAGTCTCCATTTGATTGAATTAAATTGTTACATCATCATATAATATATGCTAGGTGAGTCACATTAGCATAAGACAATTTTCAAACCAAAAACTAGTCAAATGTGACTATAAATGGCGCATGGGTTAGGGACCAAATGGGATTAATTTTTCATTTGATTTTTGTTACACTATATTGTAATAAGACCATACTAATATGTGTAATAGGTTCCAGCATTTAATTGGTACATTTATACTATGGTAAAAGGTGAAGCTTTTAAGGTAAAAATGCTGATTTTAGGTACCTTTTTGACCCAAAAATCGCCCCTTTTTGTACTATGATTTTAGTACTGGAATTAATTGATTTAGATGGTAATTTTATCCCCTTTTAATATTATCAACTCGTGGCTCCTCAAAAACTTCAAGGCAATTGTGTAAAACGCATTTTTGTGACACCCGAAGGTGCATTTTTTTGCTTTAAGGATTTTCTGAAAAATAATTAGTCGCTATGAGTTACAAGTGTTTATTGACATTTTTATAGTCAATAATAACATTTTAAGGTGTTACATTGAGTTATATGGGGTTATATCAACTCTAAACACAACTCCCGGGCTAACCGGGCAAAAGGAGCGTTAAGAAATTCGTCCGAACACTTTGTTTATTTTTGAGGAAGTAGCTCGACTATTCTCTTTAGAATGTTGAATAATGATGTTAGGAACTCTAAGAATTAATTTTATAGGAGTTCGTGCCACCTCGGCACTCCTCTTGGGCATTCCCGAGGGTTTATGGGACCCCCATAAGGCATCTCTTAGCACTTTGAGTTTAACTGAGAATTTAGCTTGAGAACTTCATCTTATATATTTAATAAGGTGTTATGGTGCATTTGGAATGAAGTGTATAGCTTTAATTCATCCTATAATGTATTTCCGGGACTTTCGGCCTTAAGGGCCTTAAGGGCCTTTAAGGGAATTCCCGAGCATATTGTATTTTTACTCAGTTTTAGATGAAGTCCTGTGTTATAAGGGTCATATAATGATCCTTGATTAACTTCATATGAATTTTATGGCTTATATAACTTGTTTAACTTAAGGTCGGGCTTTAACGCACGTTTTTTACCTTAAGGAGTTTAGGTGCGTTTTTAACGCCCAAGTGTTTATATGCTTTCTTAGGGTTTAATAATCCCCCAAATAATATTTATAATTCCCCAAATTATATTTATTACTTATATTTAATTATTTAAATGTTAGGGGTATTTCAGTCTACCCCCCTTAAAAGGACTTCGTCCCGAAGTCATAACTTATACTTGTTCATCCTATGCAATCAAGTTCCTCTTATCTATTCCTTGTATACCTATCATTCCAGGGTGTCAATACTATATTGACACCTCTACAATCCATCAGTAATCTGAGTGTATATAACACATAGCCTTACTCATGTTTATCTTTGTAATTATAGCATGAATATTAATAAATACTGCAAATAAATTAATGTCCCAACTTCCTAGCTATCCCACTCGGTCATCACTGCACAAGTGTAATACCAAATCCTCAGTCCTACAGAGTGCAGAGGCGTAAACCCTTGGCAGTGAATCTCTTGTGTGATTGTAGGAATGAACATACTGCAAGGTAATTAAGTGCTTCCATAAACATCCAGGTGTTACATAGAACACAACCATAACTTATTCAAGTGTCACATAGGACACAACAATAACCATACAAGTGTCTCATAGGACATACCATCAATAACCAACCATTGTCACATAGGACATATCAATAATAACCAACCATTGTCACATAGGACATATCAATAACCATAACCATCCAACCAATTGCACACATGCGCAACAATCAAACACAGACAACCAATTACAAAACCAGTATAGACTGCAGATATGCAAGTCGCATGTGGTGCTCTGCCCCCCTTAAAAAGGGTTACGCCCACGTACCCCACAAGTATACACAAAACGAAAAGAAAAGTGTTGGATACTTGTCTCGCATGGAGTATTCTAACTCCCATGTTGCCTCCTCGATGCCGTGGTTTAACCACAGAACCTTGACCATTCGAATGGTCTTGTTCCTGGTTTCCCTAGTCTTGGAGTCTAAGATGCGAACTAGGGTTTCCTCATATCTAAGTGTAGGATCTAGCTCGAGTGTTTCGGGCTCTAAAATATGTGATGGATGAGGCACAAACTGCTTTAGCTGTGAAATGTGGAACACATTGTGCACTCTCCTAAGTTCAACAGGTAAATCTAACCTGTAATCTAATGGGCCCACTCGCTCCGTAATAAGATACGGTCCTACATTCTTCGGGCTAAGATTGCCCTTCTACCAAATCTAAAAAATTCCCTTCATAGGTGAAATTCTAAGGGAGACTCGATCGTCTATTGCGAACTCGAAGTCTCTCCTACGGATATCAGTATATAACTTCTGTCTGTTTTCGGGGTATAGCCCCTAAGAATCTATGCATTCTCTGATATGTTCCATTGTGCATTAGTATGCTTTTATATTTGAATCCCATATGTATGGGTGAAGGTGATCTACCACTCTATACGTTGTCAATATTATCTCATGACTTGTTTAAATTATCGTGTGTAATACACTTCCCTTGATCGCCTCTTGTAGTTGTAATCGTTGGCGTTCGGGGCATACTTAAAATCTCTCTTTGGTCTTTAAATCATCATCTTGTTATTCTGGTATTTGAGTTTACTATTGCCATATATGGCTTTCATTTTAAATGTAAGGTATGAGCTACGGTTGAGCCGTGCATCTTATATATATTATAGAAAGGTTTCTTGATATTATTGATTCACCTATTGTCGGTAGTATTTACACGATTACTGTCGTCTGTTCATCAGGTATACAACAGTAGGGTTACCGCTAAAGTTTCTAACAAGGTACAGTTTTCTCTCAATTGAGCATGTTCTTGCGGTTGTGAAACAACTCATGTGAGTATTAGTATAATGTTTCTACTCTTTATATTCTACCATGTTTATAGGTAGGTTCCCATTTAGTATATTGGGTTTGAATTCATAAAGAAAGACATGGAAGTCGATCTTTCCTTTCAGATGGCAAATTGGGCCATAATTTAGAAGGTAGCTTGAGAATACCCTTATTATAAGTAATTGTCTCTTGATCTTTAATTTATTAACATGGTTCAGGGAACAATAACAGTTAGTATTTTCCTCACAATTTATTATTTTTCCGACATATGCGGAGTTGTTTTAGCTATTTAATCTCCTCAGGGTAACCTGGATAACTCAACTCTTAATTTACACCTTCTACATCTCATATGCTTATTAGTCAAATTTTATATTAGATTTAAGAATAAGTACTTACGTATCACAGAAATATTTGTGACCACTTGTACGGAGTCTCAGGAATCATCCAACCCTGACGGGGTCAGCATCAGTGTTGAACCATCCTTCCACACCATTTTGTGTTTGGTTTTCCCTTGATCTGACCAGGATCAAGTTCGACCTCCCACGTCAAATATCAAACAATCACATAATTGTCATTTTCCAAATTTTATCTTATCAAACTTTGTGACGTGGTGATTACTACATGTACATTTTTCCCTTAATTGTTATACAACTTATTCTAATAACTGTTATAACCTATACTCGAATCTAGTGTATAACCTTAATCCCCGGAACTAAGTTCCTTTGATCAAATCATCAAGCGGGGAAGCCAGTTTTTCCTCTTGGCATAAAGGTAAATTCTTATTAAAATATCTAGGCTCATACTGTCTAATAATTATATCCATCAATCATCTTAACTCCTAAATCCATCATACAAGTAATAAGTTCAGTTAAGGATTTGTATACCTTTGAATACCCCCTTCTCTTAAAAGGTTTATCTAATATTTCACTTATCAAGGCTTGATTATTGCCTATACTTTGATTATCATTACTTGGAACAAGGACAGTCACAGTTAGACTTCCAAGGAAAAGTTTCATAACTCGATCAACGATTACAGTTCCATAAAGTATTATTTTCTCCACCTTAAAGCTTGGCTTTTCTTATTCCATCTAAACTCCATAAATTATGTGAACCATACGTTCAACCTAGGTTATGTATCTCTTAATATTAGTACCATCTCAAACTAAGGTTTCCAGTTTGGATCCTATGGTTTGATAATAGGGCAATCAAAGCTTATTGTTTGTTTCTATCTTTTAGAAACGTGGTTAATCCACAAGCTCAATGGCTTTCGAAAATAGGTCGATTAGGTGTATCAAACAGAGGGTTTAGAATCACAGGGATTATTATGTAATGTTAGGAAGATTTACGTGAAACACAATTGTTACAAGCCAAGGGGTATGTTTTCCCACTTCTAAATATAACTTCCACTCACTTTTAGTGTATGTATTAATTCAAATTTTTAATATAACTTATACTACCTTCACTGTAAGTGTCAAGGAGAGTTATGTGTTACCATGTTTATATTAAAATTTATATTACGTAAGGGGTTAACCTTATTTGATCACTTGCGCTCCTCATTCGTATTTATAACTTGAGCTGTCATAGGAGACTTTTGCTCGTATAGAACCATAAGGATAGTGTAGGATGTGTGCCTCAAAGTAGGGTGGATATTTTTACTGATACTTAGCCCTCTGAAATGTATTAATACTCTTCAACGTTTTAGGTTTACCACCTCCAAATTGTATTATATTTAGCATTTGGTTTTGCCAATTAGGTAGTTTCCCCGACTTTAGAAAATATAGATTCAAAGTTTGTTTTCTCCCCTTTATTAATTAAGTCCAGCACAGTTATATGTTGATACTAGCTGAGACCCTTGGTATTTGCTCAGGTATTTTAAAACCCGTGTTTATCCATGATGGATGTTAGTCATATATTTTGAGATTCTATTTCTCTATTGTCATATTTCAAGGTTTCCACATCTTCTCTCGAAGTTAATAAGGGATTGTAAGATTTTCCCGTCTCGCACTGGGCGGTAAGCTCAGTGCCTGGGTATCCATGAAATTCAATGTTTGTTCCTCACTTGCAGGTCTTCAACAAACCCTTTTGACAATTTATGTAGTCTAAAGTATTTCACATTAATTAATGTATTCCTTTTCATGACATCTGCTCGTCATTTAGGCAGGTCATAATTTGTAATTACTGTAAGTTTGGACAGTTGACAACGCCCACGGTGATTCAAGCAAAACTAGTTTACCATTCCTCACTATACTATCTCACACCATGTATCCCAAGGCTAATTTTGGTGTAATACCCTTAATCCCATGATACACTAACCTGGCTTCTCCACCAAATACCAACGGTTTCCTGACCTTTAAAACAATCTTGTTTGTCCTATTCATCCTTTTCTGATCTCGTATATAACTCAGCCTCATCTCCTATGGAGAATGATACAGCTGGTATCCCAATCCTCACCCATACACATCATATATAATTTTTAAGTTTTGATTCATTCCCACTTCCTGGAATATAAAATCCTCCAAGGTTTATTCCCAAGTTCTACATTCATTACAATAGTTATTTGTTCATTATAGTTGAGTATTTTTTGAGTAGGATCATGCCGGGTCATAGTACTTGGCATTATGCCTCTGGATATTCCAGACCTTCGCTCGTAGGCTCAGGTGACCTCGGTCTCATAGGTAAGGAAACAAATATCGAAGTATCCTATTAGATGAGAGGTTACCTAAGCTAGGTCTCTCTATATTTTGATACTCACTAATCACATATAAGTCTCATCGACTAATAACTATAAACACACATTTACGCATCATGCATTTAGTTTAGGTTCTAGGCTTACCGGTTTCGCGCTGAGCGCTAGCCTCAGCGCCTGAAGTTCCCACTGTGTACTAGGTGTTTCTTCTTGGAATTATCTCCTTTCCTTCTGGCTCCCGGATGAGGATGGTTGTCCTCCCGGCTCTAGTATAAGTATTAGTCTGCGGCGCTTGGCCTCCTCCGGTCCGCCCGTTTCAACAGCTGGTGTTCTCTGTGAACTTCTAGTTCCCTTGTAAACTCGGCTCCCTGGATTGGAAAAACATTCATACTCCCTGTGACCTTCTTTCTCGCAATAGCGACACCTCACCTTTCTGCCTACGCAGTCTACGCCTGGGTGATCCTTTCCACAGCGCTTACAGTAGTAGTGGCGCCGGGTTGGCTTATTGCTCCTAGGTGGTGCTGATCTCCATGGGCTGTGCATCAATGGCTGGACTGGTCAGACGAGGAATCTGTTCCTTCGTCTTCTGACCATGGAAGTCCTTCCGCCCTTTCTTCTTATCAAATAATTTCTTCCCCTTCTTGTAGTGACCGCCAGAGGTTGCTCCACTATCATCTCCTTCAGCACTCTTTTCTTTTTCTTCCTGCGCCTCTTCCCCTAAACTTTTGAATCTCCACAGTGTCGGAGTAGTCGACTCCTGGTGTTTAATCAATATAAACTGGTGAACCGCTTGTAGTACTGGTCAACTGTTTGACTCCCTTGGATTAAGGTCTTGATCTCTTGTCTTTTCCTCTGTTTTAGGTGTTCGGGGTAGAACTTCTCCCGCAACACTTCTACAAACGCTGTCCATCCAAAGTCCGGTGTAGCTCTACGGTGGCCCTCCACAGACCGCCACCAAATGTCAGCTGCGCCCTTCAGGTTGTACGCGGCGATGTCGACTCTCTGGTCTTCTAGAACTCCAACAACCTTGAACGCCTTCTGGTGCTCCGCTATGAATCTCTCCAGTGCGGGGGTCCGGTTCCCCTGAATAAGTCGGTACTCTTGCATCTGCAACGCTCTTCCACCAGTTGGTTTCCCTGGGCTGCGGCGGGTGGGGTATGGCTCCCGTAAGTTGAGCTCCTAGTTACTGCGTGAAGGCCGCCATGGCTGCTGCTAGGCCTGGTACTTCTGGAACATTCGTCGGTGTCTCGCCACTGCGTCCACCGTTGCCTCCACGTGGTCTTTCTCTTGTCGACATCTATGGTATATTATAATTACTACTCGGTTGCTACACCGTTTTACATACACAATCACAAAATATAAGAAAGTTAACCATTAGCAACAAATATATTCCTAGATTTCCTAGGTCACGAATCCTCACAAACGTTTCCCGTATCCCAATATTCCTATGCTCATTGTCCTAGACTCAGTATCTTTTCATTAGAGCGGTACTCCGCTCTGATACCACTTTTGTAACACCCCTATTCCTAAACCTGTAATAACGTCGCATGTCGCAGCATAACAAATAACAATTGCAGCGGAAAATAAAACCATCTACCTTGGTGTTACACGCCGTTACTCACCCTTGTGAGTAACAAGGCATTCTTACTCTTTCTAACAATACAACTCCTCTCACTGTGATGAACATATACTGAGAACTCTAATTATTACAAACCAAATCCAACTAGATGAGCAACTAACTGAATACAACAACCTCCTTAATACAATACAAATAAAACTCAAGGTGTTTGTTGAAAACACATCAGCTACCCCCGTGTCCCGCACTCCGGCTTGAGTCTTCTTCAATAACCTGGAATGTTTGGCCCATTGAAGGGCTTAGCAATCGAAATGCTGGTATGCTAAATGTAGTCTTAAATCATCAAGATTCCTTAAGTCGTTTTAGCCATCTTGATATTAGATTCATTACAAGATATTCCGGTTTACAAAACTAACAGTAATAACTGTAAACAATCACTTAATAATTTACCTGTAAACATCAATGTACAATAGTACACAACACCAATAACCACACATCAATAATCCACAACAATAATCAAACATGTTACGCGTAATAAAAACTATACTTGTTAGTTGGCCACCTGAAACACCTCTAAAAAATAAACACATAAAATCATAAACGAGTGAGGACTATCCGAGAATAACGTGTCACATAATTCGGGACACGTGATAATGCATGAACAATTAAATTAAGTATGGACATATATATGTCCAAGAACATGAGAACGTGACATATTAATACAGTCGCGTACATATATATATATACGTATATAAAAATACATATACGTAACGTTGCAACATTACAACGTCGTATATAATAATTAATAATAATAACGTCGCATAGTTACACATAACTAAAACGCGACAAACTAAAAGGGGGGCGTATATATATATATACGTGTACGTATAAATAACTAATAACGTAACAAAATAAGGTAGTCGTGTATAAATTAATAACGCGACGTATTATATAGTCGCTCATACTTATAAATAAGATTTTATATAGCTTATACAAAAAAAAGAGCAGAAACGCTCCCGCTGAGGTTTGAACCCCATACCTCTCGTATACACCCAGAACGCTTTAACCGGTTGAGCTATGCTCAATTTCAATAATCTATACCAACCACTTAATACTAGTATTTAGTCTAGTAAGCCAACTACAAAAAAAAAAAGAAGAACCAAACGTATCCCTGTGGCAATATCGAGTTCTTCTTCTTCCTCACTATGGCCAGATCGAACAAGAACAATTGAAACCAGAGGAAACACAGACGACAGTCCCTATTTTTATTCTAACACCCATGCCTCTTGTAACTTGGGGAAATTCAATTCTTGTCCCCTCCTGAATCTCTCGCCCCCCTCAGTCTCAGTTCCCCTCGTTATACGCTGGTATAAAAAAAGGAAGCAAATTCAAGCTAGACAGACTTGCTGTTACCAAGTCCTGAATTTAAGCACAGACATGAAATTATTCTCGGGCTTAAAACGAGACGTTACAAACCTTCACCCACAGTGCTCTTACTCTCTCTGTCCATTCTCTGTACCACTAGGAATCTAGGAGACAACAAGCCAGAACACCATACTCCTTTTGTTCCGAGACTATCTGTACTGAAGCACAACGGGAGTGATCTCGATAAAAAAAATATACCAAACCATGTCTGCTTCTGTGTCAAAATTTTCAGGCACCCCCTTGGCTTCAGTAAATATAAAATATACTACTGTCTCACTCTCACATGCTCACGCCTCAGAGTTTGCAATTGTAAACTCCTACACCACTGTCTTGTGGACTGAAATCATTACCTCCATTACCCAGTCATTATACAAACCTTCCGTTCCTCCCTCTTGAGTGCATCTGATCTGCATGACCAGAAACTCTCGACAATTCCCTCTGGTTTCTTTCACACACAAGTACAACAGAGTTTCCCTTGCAACCAGTTTCAGGTAACACGTACTAGACCCATCTATTCTGTCCCTCTACTCTTCTGCTGTCTGGGATAGTTGATGTCTCTCAACCCACATTTTTGCTGATTTCTATCATGTACCAAGAACCCACGCAACACAGCTTGCTTCTGTTTCGAAAAGGAAACAAAACCAGGAGGTCTCTTTTTGTGTCCAGAAGCAACCAGGTGTTGCTGTCAAATAGCCAGGAGCAAGGAACCTCCTTCACGCCCCTGATCTCTTTCTTCGTTGAAATAACCTGAAGGTGAGACCGTGAAACTAAAACAGGCCACTGGTTTCTGTGATTCTTCCCACCTTGTCTGACTTATTACTGCCTAACAAGTGATCACCTTCTCCTCAGTAATCAAGGCCCTGAGAGTCTCAGTATGTCAAAGACCAACAAGGGAAAACAGCCAAGTTATTAGAGAGGTAAGAAACTCCTGAAACTGTCACACGATAAAAAAAAGGCTCTCTGTCAGTTTCTCTTTTGCAAAACCGTAATATGAACCAGTAGCTCACACTTGGTTGCATGAGTGATGCGTCTGTCCTCTGAGAGTCTAAAACCACAAGCATTAAAGATCTAAAAGCCTCAGATAAAGGAATTGTTAAAAATCAGAAGTTCTGTATAAATTAGCTAAGGAAAATCAGTGGCATATTAAAACAGAAGTAGAAATAGAAGAGAGTTATCAGGTGTTTTTCTTTTTCAGTTCTGTATAACTAAAGCCTAGGAGGGTTATTGGGATGTTACTGGTGGGATGATGAACCTAACATAAAGCTAATACACCCAACTAACCTATAAACACCTGGAGGAAAACCAGAATCTAGATGGCGAATAGAAAGGAAATTAAAGAAAAGAGATATAAGAAGAAGACATCAGTTTGAATTTTCAGTTTTACAGTTTCTGTTCTATGTAAAGAATTATCAAGGGTGTGGTTTGTATTATTTTGGGGCTGTGAGGAACCTAAAACCTGAGCATACACCAAGCTACTTGAGTCAGGAATGAGAGTGAACTGAAACCCAATCCAGGAACAAAAAAAAAACAGGAAACTGATCATGAAACAGAAAGAAATAAATCTCATAACTTCAGTTTTGTTTTAGTCTATGGAGATTTTCTGATTTCAGTATAAGCAAACTTCAGAGGATTAACCGTGCCACCTTGGGTCGTGCTTGGAGTCTAATACTGGGTAAGCCACTTAACCAAGTGAGTAAGCAGTTGAGTAAACAGAAAACAGTTTAAAAAGAGCAGAAGAAAACACTAGCAGAAAAATCACACATCAGTTCAGTTTCGGGTTGTAACCAGTATCTGTTCTCTGTAAAACGAACTTCCAAAATTGTTATCAGTGCTGTTTTGGATTAATCTTGAGTTAAGACTTGGTTAACACATAAGCCTAAGTGTTTATAGGTTGGAGGAACAAGAAAATACCGAAGAGAGTTAGGAGTTTTATGTTTCAGTTTTGGGTGTGTGTTTCAGACCTGTGTTGTTTTCAGTATGTTGGCATATCAGTGACAATAACCAAGTTGTGTTGGGTTTGATTTGGTTTATAATCGTGATTACACACTAACTAAATAAATAGTCTATCTTGGGGTAAACAAGAAACAGATTCGAGAACAAACAAACAAAAAAAAAACATCAACAGAAACAGAAGAGAAGTTACCAGTTTATGTTTCAGTTTCATGTTCAGTGTTACAGAGTTTGTGTAAATAAGTTTCAGAGGTGCATAAACTATTGCCTAGATTCTGTTTGAAGTTTAAAGCTATACCGGGATGTTTAACTAAGTAGCCAGCTAGTGGGAGAACGTAAGAATGAGATTAAGAACAGAAAGGAGGAAAACAAAATAGAGGGAAAACACCAAATCGAGCTTCAGTTTTTCTTTCAGTGTCTTGTCATTTCAGGTTGAGGAAATTCTGTAACTTTAACCTAGCACCTGGGGTGGTCTTAAACTTTAAACTAAATCAAGATGTGAACTGAATGGCTAAAGAGCCTAGGGGAAATGAGAGGAACCAAGTCAGGGACAAACAGAAGGTGAGGATGGAAGGAAAAGAAAACAGCTCATACCTTCGGTTTCTGTTATCAGATGAGCCACTGCATGAGGTTTCAGTTAAACAATATCATCGTGGGTTTGTTTATAGTTTCAAGCCTTGACTGAACACCTAACTACATAACCCATCAATGAGGGAGAGTTAGAAGAAAAGAAGTAGGAGAAATAAGAAGACATACCAGTACTTACACTTTCTGTTTTTTTGTCTGCAGTAATACAGTTTGTGTAAAATGAACTTTCAGAGTTGTTTACAGGGTTTCCTTGGGCTGGGGTTTAGCTTAGGACTTGCTTAATACACTCAACTAACTGAGTAGGTAAGTTTGGGTAAACAAATTGGAGTCAAAATTGTGAACTGAGAAAAGACACAGAGGGAGGAAATGATGTAGCAGTTTCTGTTTCAGCCTTCTTTTTCTTTGAAATCTTTGCCTCTGTGTAACTGAAGTTCAGGTGGCATAGAAGTGTTGTATTCACCTGCTATTTAACCTAACACCTAGCTAATCAACCCAACTGATTTTATATAAGGAAATTGAGTGGATCAGAACTGATAAACGAACTAGGAATAAGAAAGGAGGAAGAAATAATACAGCTTGGATTCAGTTTTCGGTAGATATTGTTTCTATACAGAAGTTAGGTGAGTGTGTTACTAATTTATTTTTGAGGTTAAAACGCTGATAACACCCATATTCAGTGGGGTAGCTACCATGAGAAAGAGTAAGCCTCAGCTAAAGTAACTAGAAACAAGAATCACAAGATACATGGGGTTGTTGCCTCAATTTTTCTTTTCAATGATATTACGGTTCTGTATAACTAGGCTTTAAAGGTATTTTAAAAATTATATTACCTGGATAATAGGGTTAAAATAGTGCTAGTATACCTAGCTAGTTGCTGAAACGTTTTGGGATAAAGAAAGCCACCATTGATTCATTAAATGAGAGGTTAAGTGTGATTCAATACCGTAACTATGTGACAGTTTATAAATGTTGAGACTTCTGATAAATGGGTTCTAGGGATATTTTGAAGACTATATTATTGGGATACTAGATTTAAAGCATTGCTCACCCATGTGGCTAAGGAGAGAATACATTTTAGACAAGTTATATCCCTCTTATGTAACTTGTTACATAATTAACTCTTAAAACGCCCCAAAACATTAACTGAGGAAAAAGGACTTAGTTAATGAATAAAACAAAGGTGTGAATGTCCTAGGAGTAAGTTAAGCCTGGATGTAATTTATACATGTGAAGTTCTAAGAGTAATATAAACTAAGCATTTAACAACATACCTAGGGAATAACCCCTCGGTATAAATAAGATAAACTAGAATAAAATTCGTCACATGAGATCATGGACTGACACATTGTTTTTAATCAGCGTTAGGGTCGTAACGAACGCCGACCAGGAACCCGTGTGTGAGACGACATTTGCCTCTGAATAAGGTATGGACATGTGTGGTTCGTATGTTGCCGTGTTACACGGCTTGTGTGCTGTGTGCTTTGTTTGACAATGACTATAAGACTATGCATGAAATTGGATTGCTTCTTGTGGCTTGCTTATATGCTTGTTATATATCCTTGTGGCATATTACTTGCGCGCACACAGTAGTTTAGTCCCTTTCTCGCTTATGGAACTCGAGATGAACCACTACGAACTATGAAAACAAAGAAAACTCTATAAGGGGAACTCCTCTCTAAACCATTGAGGACTACCATGACACCCACTATGGTGTCTATTCATTAATGATAATGAAGAGCAAGTCTCCTTTGGTGAGACACGACGAACCACGTAGACAAAACAAAAGAACTATACAAAGAGACAAATCCTCTCTAACTTTAGAGGACCGCTAATGACACCCACTATGGTGTCAAGATGATAATGATAATGAAACGAAAAGCACCAACTGTGAAACATGAGAACAACCCGGGAAGACAACAGCTCGGGCTGCGCGGTATGGATGATCGGGAGTTGGTATCTGCATCAGATCCTTCGACCGTCTATGGTGGAATATATTTTGGGGATCCCTGGGTGACCCCACTTTCTCAGCACATCCCGGAGTCCAGAGGTGACTTCCGCTTCCTCGACCCTGGGTGTCGAGAATGGGGGAGTGACAAATTGGCGAAGCTTATCCTGGAGTATAGAGGTGACTCCGCTTTCTCGACCCTAGGTGTCGGGAATGGGGGACTAGCTACGGAGGAGATGTCCTCCAACGTGCGGTGATAAAAGAATTCCCAAACAATCCTTAAAGAAACAAGGAAAGATTAGCACCTACATAATGAAGTCTCGGGATCTAATCTATATCCCCTGACTCGGTGCCAGAGAATGAAGGAAAACATGTGTAATGAGACCAAGCAAACAAGAGAAAGTCACAAATGTGATTCTTTAAGAAACAAGGAATGAATAGCACCTACATAACAAAGTCTCGGGATCTAACCTATATCCCCTGACTCGGTGCAAGAGAAGAAAGGAAAACATGTGTAATGAGAACAATAAAACAATACGTAATCGCTTGAATGATCCCATAGTGAGGATCGATGGTATAATATACCTCCGCACACGTCTTATAAATTACTTGATTGTTGTTGCTACGTTAGCAGCTTATTGTGCTGGGTTGCGTGTTGACATTGCTATGCTACTTGCAAGTTGTGCTTGGTTTCTTTTGATATTGCTATGCTACTGATGAGTGTGTATGGTATCATGATGTGCTGATGTGTGCTTTACTGCTTTATTATAGCATGTAAATTGACCTAATAATATTCGACCAATTAGTCGTGTGGCCCGGTAACATACGAGCTTCACACGTTCATACTCAGCGTAGTTTGATGAGTCCTTTACACCCAATTTTTTTCAGGTATTGTGCCAGACGATGGCGGAGAGTAGGCGGGTGACTACCATGGGGGTAGTCCATCTGGGCAAGACGCTTAAGTATTATGTTAACGAATGGGTTATGACTATGTAACACTAAACCCTGGATGTATGTTTCGGTTTGTGTTGGTTATGTAAGAACTTATGAATTAGACTCTCGGTACTTGGTTCGTAATTCCTGTTTGTACTTGGATTTGGTTAAGGTTTAGATTCCAGTCATTCAGACCGTAACTTGGAGTTAGTAATGAGGACTGTCAACCACGTCGGTGGTTGGCGTCTGTAGCACCCGAATAGAGTAGGAACCGCTGCGTAGACATCTCATGTTACCATTAGGCGTGTCGTTTGATTGTTGGTCGTTATTCGGGGGTGTTACACCACCTGACCCTTATCCTTTTAAACCATTCACTTAACCTCTTCCAATTAATTACCACCTCAGGCATCATGTCAAGACAACCCTTATTAACTTATTAATGGACAATAGTCCCCTGGGTTCCAATGGAACCGTTACCAGCTGACCTAATGGCCCTGAACAATATATTTTGACCGATCTGGTCGAACCTGTGCACCAACGGCAGTGCCTTCCGCCATCCCCGAATGTGGTTGATGGATTTCCTTTGAGTGACTCCCCATTGAAGTCTCTCGTAGTGATCACAATGCGCAACCAGAAAGTCAAAACAATCCGGATTCTCTCTTTATAAGTTAGCCCTTTTTGTCAGTGGTACAATGACCAACATTTGTAATAAGACTATAACAGTTGACCATCAGTTAGGTTCGATAATACCTAAAGGTCAGTTAGTCTTGTTCCAGTTTAGATGTATAAACTTCCAGTCATAAGACGTTCGCGTATAAAATACAACGCAACAGTTGAGCAATACAGTACACAATATCATATACATAAAATCACAGATATCGCTCTTAATAATTAAACACATAATGTCTGGACCTTAGGATAATCCTTAGGATATTCAGACCACACAATTAACATACCGTTCACCGTGATAATTAACAGCTAGCTTGACAAATTCCTGTTCAGTAGTTCCTTCTCGTACGCTGTTATATAAACATGCAATACCGGGTAACATTAATATAATTATTCACCAAGTGTTACAGTACTGTCACTGTAGAGTTTATACTCATAGTATACTAATTCTGTATGTTCTTCATTTCCCCCTGTTTATTTAACAGTGGTTCTAGGTAGTTCATATGTTCATTATTTTATGTGATTCCCACATGTGATAATGAATTCCCATTATAAATATTTCTTCAACTCTTTACTTATATATCCATAATCAATTTCTCTTATTCCATATACCAATATAATTTGGTTACCTTAATTATATCCATAATTATTTCATAAACTCTATATTAAATTCTTTTGGTTATTCTTATCATAACCACAATTTATTTTATAAACCTCATATTATCTCTCATAATATATCACATTACTTAACCTTGATTCCTTCCTTTATTAAATTATAAAACCAACCTTTTTAATTCCTGTAATTATAAGCTGAACACAATAATTTTTATAAGTTACCAAATAACCTTATAAATTCGGTATTTACCTTTGCACACATTAACTTTTGTAATTTTTCCAATTAACCACATATATCTTTTTGTTAATTACAGTTTGAATACACCAACTTTTATAAATTACTAAATAACCATATAACTTTTATAATTTACTAATTATCCATATTAACTTTCGGTAATTGTAAGCTAACACATTAATTTTTATAAATTACTAAATGACCTCAATTATTTTCGGTCTTAACATATGTTTTTCCTATATTTGCATTTTAATCCCAAAACTTTATATAAGTTTCATATTAACTTATAAACTATACTTTTAATATTTAATTCTCTTAAAATACCGAAAGAACCCCTATACTTTTGTAAATTATATTTTCTCCCCATGTCCATTTCGGTTTTGACATAAACTCCTACACAATTACATTTTAGCCCTTAAACTTTACATAAGTTACATATTAACTTATAATCTATAGTTTAAATATTTAATTTCTCCTAAATACCGAAATGATCCTTATAATTTTACAAATTATGCATTCGCCCCAAACTAAATTCAGTTTTACACTTATACTTTCATAAATTACATATTCACCCTTAAACTTAATAAACTTAATATTTTATGTCATAAATCATTTTAACCAAAATTTTTGGTCAACACCTTGACCAAGACTTCATTTCATAATTAATACTTTAATATACCCATAAAATCATAGGTAATTCGGTTTCACCTCTAAACTTTCCAACAATTACAAAATAGCCCCAAAACTTTATTAAATGTTATTTTAACACTTATACACTTATTTAAAATCCACCAAAATTTATAATATTAATTCCTACCTTATATTATATCATAAATTTACCAAATTAACCCTTAAGCTCTCGGCTTTTACATTTCCTACACCAAACTTTTCAAAATTTATATTTTAGCCACATAACTTATTAGACTAGCCATTTAAATACTTGTAGCTATTTTTAATGTTCCCAAAATTTATAATATAAGTTAATATACTTTATATTTCAAAAATCACTAAATAATACCTTTTATTCTCGGCCTTGATTTATTTTACCATATAGTTTCCAAAACTTGATTTAAACTTTATAATAAATACTTATAAATGTATATAAGCCATATAACACTTCTAAAAATTATGCTAATGACTTATAATGATTATAAACTCAAAATAGAACAATTAATCCTTAAATATTTTGGTTTGAATATATATGTATCCTAATTAATTTTTGTGACACAAATTTATACCTTAAGGTAATAATCTTACCTTATATGTTATAAATTATTTTCTTGACATTATAACCCATAGTATTTTCGGCCATAATTTATTTAGAGGTTATGTATAATTTTTATACCAAAGTTTGAAGCTTAAATCAAGCTTAAACTTAATAAACCTTAATTACTCAAACTTACTCCTTAAATCAAGACAATTCTTGTACTTGATTTCTCCTTGAATTCCAAGCTTTCCAAATGCTATTTTGAAATAGAGATTTCGGCCTCCTTGTACATATTTAGGAGATCCATATGTTAGACTTTTAACAAAAATTATAAATAAGATTTGGAGTAGTTTTACAAGAGTTTACCTTAGGAATTTTTCAAGGAATTTTCGGTAGACCTTGAGATGGTTGTAGATCTATATTTCCTTCATGAAATAATGAAGAGAATATGGATTTAGAGGTTTATAATTTTCGAAAATGATTTAGGTAATTGCTTAGGATTTTTCAACATGAAAATATACCTTAACTTGATCTTGTTGTTCCTTGTGTTGTTGTTGAATTTAGGAACCTCCTTGGAACATCTAATGCTTGGCGAAAATTGTAGGTTTGCTAGGATGTTTTCTTGCTTCAAGATTTAGAAGATTTAACTAGGAATTTACATAGAAATGGTGTTAGAGCTTAGATCACCATTAATGGAGCTTTGAAGCTTTAAAGAATGAACTAACAAAGGAAGAAGAAAAGAGAGAACAAAGGGTTGCTTACCAATCGGCCATGGAAGGCAAGGAAAGAAATGAGACTCTCGTATGTCTTAAGATAAGGCAAATTGTAAGGATTTTCTTTTGTTAAATTAATGCTAATTTGACTAGTCTTGTATTTAATTTATTCATAGACTTTTGGCTCAATAATGTCCCTTAATTGATTGCATAATCCGGCCATGTGACAAGAATAATGGAGGTGTTTGTTGGCCACTTGAACTAGAAGACAAGAGCAAGGTTAGTGCATGTTTTCTTTTGATTTTCTATATTGAATTTGTCTTGTTTTCTCATGTCTTTTACGGTTACCACATGTGCATCTAGGAGACTTATTTCTTTGATAATTGAAGACCAAATATCATGGCTAGATAGGTAGACAATTTAGCTTGATTTAATAAGGCAACAAGCCCTTTTTTTCTTATTGAAATTGGCCACATATGTCTTATAAGACAATTGATTTTTGTTTGTCATTTGACAAAGAATCATGCTAGTTAGGTAATGTTTCTTTTGACTAATTAACAGCAATAATTCCCCTCCTTTAGTAAAAAAAATCGGCTGCTTAGAAGACTATAGGACAACTTGTTTTGTTTGTTTGCTTGCAACTTGTAAAAGGTAAGTCTAGTTGTAGTTTAATTCCATTCTTTTTCATATACTAATTCTTCTTGTTTTTTTCCTTGCAGGCATACGGTTGTGGAGTCTCAATTTGATTGAATTAAATTGTTACATCATCATATAATATATGCTAGGTGAGTCACATTAGCATAAGACAATTTTCAAACAAAAAACTAGTCAAATGTGACTATAAATGGCGCATGGGTTAGGGACCAAATGGGATTAATTTTTCATTTGATTTTTGTTACACTATATTGTACTAAGACTATAATAATATGTGTAATAGGTTCCAGCATTTAATTGGTACATTTATACTATGGTAAAAGGTGAAGCTTTTAAGGTAAAAAGGCTGATTTTAGGTACCTTTTTGACCCAAAAATCGCCCCTATTTGTACTATGAGTTTAGTACTGGAATTAATTGATTTAGATGGTAATTTTATCCCCTTTTAAGATTATCAACTCGTGGCTCCTCAAAAACTTCAAGGCAATTGCGTAAAACGCATTTTTGTGACACCCGAAGGTGCATTTTTGTGCTCTAAGGATTTTCTGAAAAATAATTAGTCGCTATGAGTTCCAAGTGTTTATTGACATTTTTATAGTCAATAATATTATGTTAAGGTGTTACATTGAGTTATATGGGGTTATATCAACTCTAAACACAACTCCCGGGCTAACCGGGCAAAAAGGAGCGTTAAGAAATTCGTCCGAGCACTTTGTTTATTTTTGAGGAAGTAGCTCGACTATTCTCTTTAGAATGTTTAATAATGATGTTAGGAACTCTAAGAATTAATTTTATAGGAGTTTGTGCCACCTCGGCAGTCCTCCTGGGCATTCCTAAGGGTTTATGGGACCCCCATAAGGCATCTCTTAGCACTTTGCGTTTAACTGAGAATTTAGCTTGAGAACTTCATCTTATATATTTAATAAGGTGTTATGGTGCATTTGGAATGAAGTTTATAGCTTTACTTCATCCTATAATGTATTTCCGGGACTTTCGGCCTTAAGGGCCTTTAAGGGAATTCCCGACCATATTGTATTTTTACTCAGTTTTAGATGAAGTCCTGTGTTCTAAGGGTCATATAATGATCCTTGATTAACTTCATACGAATTTTATGGATTATATAACTTGTTTAACTTAAGGTCGGGCTTTAACGCACGTTTTTGACCTTAAGGAGTTTAGGTGCGTTTTTAACGCCCAAGTGTTTATATGCTTTCTTAGGGTTTAATAATCCCAAATAATATTTATAATTCCCCAAATTATATTTATTTACTTATATTTAATTATTTAAATGTTAGGGGTATTTCATTAAACCTTTTGGTAGCTGCATGTATATTTCTTCTTGAAGATTGCCATGAATGAAGGCATTGTTGACATCAAGTTGGTCGATTGTCCATTTCTTTTTAACAGCTATGGTTAAGATGGTTCTGATGGTGGTCATTCGAACCACGGGGGAGAATGTTTCTGTGTAATCAAGACCATACTTTTGGCTGAATCCCTTAGCAACGAGGCGAGCTTTATACCGTTCTATAGTGCCATCAGCTTTTAGTTTAGTTTTAAAAACCCACTTACAACCTATTGCCTTTTTATGTTTTGGTAGTTTGGTTAATTCCCATGTACCATTTTCTGTAAGGGCTGTAAGCTTGGTGTTGATGGCATCTACCCAATGTTTGTGTTTTGTGGCTTCCTCGTATGTTTGGGGATCTTTGATGTCAGTTAGCAGAAATATGTTACTATCTCTACCTAGGCAGTGTACCTATCATTTTGTGGAATAGTGAATTGTGTGGGGTTGTCGATCTCAGGGACCTCGTTCAATTAACTGACAATTTATTTACTAACCGAGAAAACTAAACTAAGAAAACAAGAAACGTCACTTTTTCAGGTTTTACTTAATTTAATAAAAAGAATGACTAAACAAACTAACATAAAATAATGAAACAGTAAAGAGATAAAAATAAACTAAATAAAGAAATAAATATTGAATCTAAAGAAGCACCCCGGATTGTTCTGCAAACCTTCACTTTATTAATCAATAAACTCTTCCCTAATTCTACAATAAACTCAGGAATTATAAATAGTTCGTTGACCGGTCCCTATACAATGAACCCTAACTAACTGAAATAACAAGCCGCAAACCATGCCCAAGTTATCAAGTTAATAGCATTAAACACAATTCCTATTGGAGACAGATTAACCTATAGGCAAACCATGCTTCTAGTCGTTAATCCGGTTTAACTTCCTATGTCTTGTTAACTAATCTCAGCGTCGCATTTTGATTAGAAAACTACAAATATTGCTTTAATAATTAGCTAGAGAATTAAAGCACATGAAGAACAGGAATTAAACTACTGCAAATATATAATTAGTGAAAAGATTACAAAATAAATGTAAAGATTCGGTTTGCTATCCCAAACCGGGGAGCTAAACTAACTACTTAAACATAATTATAAAAATAGCACAACTAATAAAGAACGACATTAAACTGTAACAAAAATAATAAAAGTGGTGGTGGTATGGTGCAGTGTTGGTGGATGAAGTTAGTCGCGGTGGTGGTGTATTAGTGTAGGTGAGACGGTGATGGTGGCGTGATGGAGTCGGTCGGCTGGTGAATTATGGATACGGGAGCGGATGTGAAGCGGGAGTATGGTAAGCGAATGGCAGGGAATTCATGTATGAATGTGTATGCGGAGATATGAATACTGGTGAATGATGGTGCAACGATCGGTTGGTGAATTGGATCGAGAGTATCGAGTTGTATCGAGATGAATTGTGAGAGGCGCAGGCCTATGCCTGGCGTGGTTTATATCTTCTCGTCGAACCCTAGACTTCAATATATACAGCAACGTTTTTTTATCAAATTATTTTTATTTTGTTTCTTTATCTTCTAAGCGCCTTCCGATGGTTTGTAATTTGCATGGGTATACTACATATCACGTAGCAGCCATGACTCATACATTGATGCAAATATAACCCCATGAGTTGGTTAGTTGCCGTGAATGATATGAATAATTATATATATATATATATATATATAATTTCATGATGATTTACCTGCATTTGACACATAAAAATGTATCAGTTCACATCAAAACATAAATATGAGAAAAATATATGATAAGTGAGAATATTGCCCAAAAATAATGTGAATAATAGGTCAATTAAACCCGCAAAAATCTATATATTTCGCACTTATCAATGTCAAGAATGTTTTCAATTATACGACCAAAAAAAAGAATGTTTTCAATTGTTGTTTGGTTTTGGACTGATGTTGCAGCTAGGGAGAGAGTAAGAGTGATATCGGTGAGAGAGTTGAGGAAGGTTGGGTTGTTATCAGAACAGATGGTGGATGAAGATATGAGTCTGTTTTTGAAGATTTCAGTAAAGGGGTCTTGGTCAAGAAGAGCAGAACTGGTATGGTAGTCTTGTAAGTATGTAGGAGGTTGGCGGGGTCTTGAAGACTTTCTGAGGGTGTCCTAAGAGGGTGGTAGAGTGTCTAATGATGTTTGGGGTTGAGTATCTGTGATGTTTTGTGTTTGGTTTTGGTGTTGTGTATCAGAAATGGAGGTTGGTTGTGTGTCTGTTGCTGTATTTTGTTGTATAGGTGGTGGGTTATTGGAAGGTGAAAGTGAAAGTTCATCATCTGAAACATATATGGGCTGGTCTGGTGTTGTGGGTTGTTCAGTGGTGAGAGGGGTGTGAAAAGGAGGAATATGAGGAGGTGGGTATGTGAATGGAAAAACAGTTTCGTGGAATATAACATGTCTAGAAATAATGATGGTGTTATCCTCCAATCTCAATAACCTATATCCCTTTTGACTGTCAGCCAGTCCTAAGTGAACGCATGGTGTGGATTTAGAGCTGAATTTTCCTTGCTTTGGACCAAGGATAAGAGCATAAGCTAGACAACCGAAGGTTTTTAAATTATTATAATCTATCTCTGTATTGTAAAGAACTTCATGAGGAGTTTTTCCTTGTAAAGAAGATGATGGTAATTTATTTATGATATCTGTAGCAGTGAGAAGACATTCACTCCAATATTCTATTGGAACTTTTGACTGATGGAAAAGAGCTCTAGCGGTTTCCATTAAATATCGGTGTTTCCTCTCGACAATTCCATTTTGTTGAGGGGTATGTGGACAAGAGGTTTGGTGGATTATCCCTAGAGTATTAAAGAAAATGTTTCCCTCATTCGAACTGCCTAGCTCTAGGGCATTATC
This sequence comes from Limonium bicolor, assembly GCA_023374045.1. Classification (NCBI taxonomy): domain Eukaryota; kingdom Viridiplantae; phylum Streptophyta; class Magnoliopsida; order Caryophyllales; family Plumbaginaceae; genus Limonium; species Limonium bicolor. The sequence continues at coordinate 84,870,730 of CM041782.1, forward strand.
AGACCTAACACATTTAACTTTTTGTTAAATTGTCTTTCTACATACATGAGGAAAGCTTTAATAAAAGTGAAGGCTTCTGATTTGGATGTAAGGAGCTTAATCCATAAGGCCCTACTTTTTTCATCTACAATGCTAAGAAAATATTTCTTGTTGTTGACTTGGTTGTCTAAAGGGTCCGCAAATATCAATATGTATCAAGTCAAATATATCAGCACTATTGGTGACACAGTGGGGAAATGGAAGCCTGTGGTTTTTGGATTGCAACTATCACACAAAATTTTTTTAGGACATCTGCTTGTTTTATCAGTTTCAGTTTTACAAGTTTATCTAAAGGTGTGACCCAAACACAAATGCCACAGACATGCTTTATCTAAAACAGAGGCTGACAAAACATTGTTATTCATATCAACATCGTTTTCCAGAACAGATGAACTGTCTTGACAAGTAGAAGAAAAATGACTATTACAATATCTATTTTTTTGAAACAAAAAAGCATCTAGACAAGTAGATTCCAGGACATATAGGCCATTTTTCTGATATGCAAAACTGACACAGGTATTGTTTTTAAGGTCCTGCAAAGCACATGTGTGTTCAGAGATTATCATGCTAGCATTTAATTGCTGTTAAAACTTGCGGGCAGGTAACAGAAAGAATTCAAAGCTTGGAACATATAGGACATTATGCAGAAGAAAATGATTTGTCAATTTGACAGTGCCAAAACCTTTAATGCTACCGTGGCCATCAGGCATTTTAACAGTAGTATTGCAAAGTTGGAATTCAGAATCGATGAATAAATTGATGTTACCACATATGTGGTCTGTAGCACCAGAATCTATCACCCAACAATTATGCAAGACATGTGTAGTTGTTTTATCCAAGGAAGAGACAAGCGTACCTGCAAACTGAGTAAAGAACTCAGTTTCTCGTTCCTTGTTGATGACGGTGCGCTTGTCAAGGTAGGCAAACAGGGATGCTAATTATCGTGGAGATATTCCTGGAACAGGGGTCGTCTTATCTTGAAAGTGAAGAGTTAGAGCGTGCATTTGTTCTAGAGTGAAACCCGGCACAGATGATTCAGTGGGTTGAGAATTGGTGTCGTCGGTGACAGCAGCAAAAACCGGATTCTTTGGTTTGTTGCGCCAATTACTAGGGAAGTTCCCTGTCACCCAGTAGCAATCCTCATAGGAGTGACCCATCTTCTTGCAGTGAGTACATTTTTTCTTGGATTCATTTCGAGTGTTAGTGGTGCGCGCATCAGTAGGTGGCTGACTCGAGGAATTACGGTTTACATGTGCAAAAATGAGATTGTCCTCAGATTCGCCTTTCCGTGTCTTCCGGTTGAGACGATGATTTTCTTCTTGTCGTAACATTGCATAGACGTTGTCTAGGGTTGGAAAAGGGCTAATCATTAGAATGTTGCTGCGGATGGATTTGTAAGAGTCGTGGAGACCCATCAGAATATCAAAAATTCGTTCGTTTTCGTGTTGCTGATGAAGCTCGACGGCAGAGCCACATGTGCAAGGTGTAATTTTGATTAACTCGTTCTGCTCGTTCCAGATTTTAATCCATCTGGTGTAATAATCGTTGATGGCGTCACGGCCTTGCTCAAGATGGTGTGAATCTTGACGGAGAGCGTACAGACGGGTTCCCGCAGGATCATCCCAACGTTTGCACAGATTCGACCAAGCCTGAGCAGCGGTGGGGTAGTATATCACACTCTCTTTTAGGGATTCACTCAACGAGTTGAAAAGCCAAGCAAGGACCATGCTGTTGGCTTTGTCCCAATCGAGTTTCTTCTCATCGTCGTAATCGGCGCGCTTCACTTCACCCGTGATGAAACCGACTTTGCATTTGGTGGAAAGAGCGACGGTGAAAGAGCGCTTCCAGGTGGTGAATCCCTTGCCATCGAATTTGTGCGTGAGCTGTGAACCCGGGCTATCGGAGGGATGTATGTATAAGATTTTGTCGATTTTGGGTTTGGAAGTGGCGGAAGAAGCGGAAGCATTACCTCCTGATGGTGGATCGGTGGGTTGGTCGCTGTTGATGTCATCTCTAGTGTCGGCCATAGAACTCGAACGTCGGAGCGGAAGAAAGAATACGATAGAAGGGGATTCTTGATTTGAGGTTTGTGTTTAATTTGGTAACCCTAGTTTCTTGCACATCTGATACCATGAGAAGCTGAGAATACCAAAAGATATCATTGTTATTATTATTCAATATACTACAGTGTGAGAGTTAGACAGATAAGTGTCTATTTATACAGTATACAAAAGTAACGGCTATAATACTACTAACAAGTATATACGGACTAAATAGTTTAAGATGGTTCCACATATAACCATGCATACACGCAAAACAATAACGAGTGTGTAAGATAACGATACGAGTGTTGTTTCGTTCGAACGGTTCTAATTTATTTGACCTTCAAGGCCCCTTTCATATGTTATCAGTATTTACGAACATTATTGACGTCTCGTACTATCTTATAACTAGTGTGTATTTACTCATTTATTTAACCTTTAATCATTAACTCTTGACAGACGCCGTGTTGAGACAACCCGTTTATGTATTCAATACTCCTTGTTTATTTGGATAGTGGCCCGTGCACCAATAGTAGTGCCCTCCGACCAATGATCCAAAGATCTCTGGATTTCTTTTTGCCTTTGTGAAGGCGTCTTTATCGGCCGTAGCCATGCACTAACAACAGTGCCCTCCAACCAACGATCAAATGTGGCTCGCTGGATTTCTATAACGAGTGGACCCAATTCAGTAATCCTCTCTAGTCATCACTATACGCAACCATGTAATTAGTGATTCCCCTGGATTTCCCCTCATAACCATACCTTTCCACCATGTGATTAAGTTTGTTTAATCCTCTTACCTACGATCTACTCTTAGGTTATGGTGAATATATTATCCATATAGTTTCCTTTTAGGTCTTACACATTACCTATAATTCACCTAGGTCACTTTCATATTCGAATACATATGCTCGTGAGAATGGTATTACCGATTCTCTAACTAATTTAATTGATTAGAATGATTAAGGATCATGTGATGTATCTCGTTAATCATTTGTGAGCAGTATATCCCTACCAATAATCATAACTCGATTCGAGTTCATACCTAGTATTGCCTCAGTCCGAAAGACATTCGCACACAACTAATATCGCAGGATAGTCGGCAATTAGAATCATATAAACATATCAATGTAAAAGCACACATATCGCTATTATCAAGCATCACACAAATGTCCGAACCCAAGGAAATCCTTAGGAACATCCGGACCACACAATAGCATACCGTTCACCCAGGTAGAAGACGCTACGTGTGAATCCCGAGCTCGTCCTCTAAACCTCTTGCTCTAGAATACGAGGTTAAGTATTAGCTCTCCATAATTTCGAACAAAGTCGGTATCCTGTAGAGTCATTAATCCCCAGGTATTTCACCCCATGATTAGTCGTTGTTAATATTCAATTTTAACTTACTTTGGGATTAGTTATTCGATCTTTTAAATACAGTAATAGCTAACATGTTGTATCCTTTTACCACATATGATTTAATTCTCACACATACCATCTCATTTATCCATGGGTATATATATATATATTTACATATATACGTACATACTTATTCATATATTTATTGTTACTATATGTTATTTCATGTAGTTGACATTTAAGTATTAGTAGCCTTTAGTATTTAAATTCTCACTTAATTTATGAGTTTCCGCACACGTAAAAACCATTATGAGAGAGAAGTCTCAATCTTTCCATTATACATTTTACCAGCTAGATAAGCAGAAAAACTAGATGTATCTGTCTCAAAGTTAATCCACTTACAAACATCAAAATAGCAGTAGATATCATATAACAAAGGATAAAGGGATCCAATAGCATTGTTTGTTTTCAAAAACTAGAGCAAGAGAGAAACACTCCTTGTTCATCTATAAGGTCCAAATTCTTTTTTTCCCTTCGACTTTGCCAAATTCATGCCAACAAGTAATGTTGCTTCTTCAGCGAAGTTGTTATATGTGCATCTTGCGAGTTTCTTGTTGTAAGCGGCAATTAAGCTTCCTTCATGATTAGTGAAAAATCTCTAACCATAAGAGGTTTACCTATGGATCTGTAGAAGAAAGTACAAAGTCAGATACATCTACGAGAGATAGGTTCATGATCATTCCAAAGAAAAAAACATCCTTTTTTCTTCATAACTGAAGCATAGGAAGTATAGGCTGCAATAAATGAGTCAATGCTATCCATACCAGATGTGTTTGGTGCCTAACACGATTTTTTACATTATAGATGGCCCACAAGAGATTTGTAATGTTATCCAGGAGACTATTAATTAGGCCAATCTTAGCAATGTGAATCAACCAGCCTTGCCCAGTTCCATCTAGACAAAGGGGCAAGGGGGTGCAGATTATGTGACGGAAAGCAATTTTCCGTCTCCGACTGAAGCTAGTCTTTTTTCCTTTCTTTTTATATACTGCAGGAGGTAGCAAGGACGAAAGCCTTTTTTTTTTTCCCTTTTTTTTTATGTATTGTAGGAGGTAGCAAGATGTGGAATTTGCATGCGTGTTTTTTTTCACAATAAATCATTATAAAATAATTTATCAATTATATAAAACTTCTAAATGATTATATACACGTAAACACAATTATTGTATAATAGTTTTTTAATCTTATAATATTTGTTTTTATATATATGTAAATAATGGAGCATATATCAATTCAAAATACATATCTTAATCAACTGAAATTTTTTTTAAAAAAATAAATGCAAATTTAAATCACTAGGCTAATATTTATATGGTTTCTAAATGAAAATGTCGTCATATAGTACATTTTATATATATGAAAAAATGATTATACACTATGATTCATATACGTTATAATTCGATGAGAATGGATAAAGAAAACATATATACCAGTTAGTATCATCATTTTTAAAATAGTGTTAGAAACGATTATACAAGTTTGTATACATATTTCTAATAGTCGGTGGAAGAACTAATAAATTATCGTGAAGATGTAAAAATCAAGGTTAAAATGTTTAAAATTGACTCCAACAACTCAGTTTAACATTTCCAAACGTTTATCGCCTTGAGATTTATCAATCAGTCAAGCTCTGTAAAATGATGAATGTTAAGAAAATATTCTTATACACAATGATTCGATGAGAACGACTAAGGGAAAAGATATATTACAGTTGGTGTCAACTTTCTATAAGAGTGATGGAAACAATTATAGAAGGTTGTGTACATGTTTATAATCATCAGTGGAAACGTTTATAGATTATCGTGGATAGGTAAAACTATGGTTAAATGAATGCGTAAAATCAATTTCAACAACTCGGTTTATCATTTCCAAATGTTTACAGTCATCACGTTTATCAATCAGCCAAGCTCTATAAAGTGATAAATGCTAAAAAAATATTTTTATACACAATGATTTAATAAGAAAGATCGAGGGATAGGATATATAATAGTACTTAAAGTGTCATCTTTTTGAAAAACACTGATGGAAATGATTATAGAAGGTTGTTTACATGTTTCAGATCATCAGTGAAAACATTTATAAATCATCGTGGATACGTAAAAACTAAGGTTAAATAAATACATAAAATCGAATTCAACAACTCAATTTATTGTTTTCAAACGTTTATAGCCTTTAGGTTTATCAATCAGTTAAGCTTTTTAAACTGATAAATGCTAAGAACATATTTATATACTCAACGTTCGATAAGAACGTCCAGAGGAAAATAATTATAACAGTTAGTGTCATCTTTCCATCGTAGGGATGAAAACAATTATAGAAGGTTGTGTACAAGTTTCTAATCATCAGTAGAGACGTTTATAAATTATCATGAATATGTAAACATCAAGGTTAAATGAATACATAAAATTGACTTCAACACCTCATTTTATCGTTTCCAAACATTTATTATTTATAGCATTCAAGTTTATCAATAGTCAAGCTCTATGACTGATAAATGCTAAGAAAATATTCTTGTACACAATGATTCGATGAGAATGACCAAGGGAAAATATATTAACAGTTAGTGTCACTTTTTATATAATAGTTATAGAAATGTGGATATCATTTAAATTAAGAAAGAAAAGGCTACCTCATATTATAGTATAATAATACTTATCCTTTACCTCTTATATAGTCACACTAACAAGTATTGATAATATAAAAATGGTAACATTAGGCTATATAAATTATACCGCAACACCAAAGAAATTATAAAGAAAAAAATACTATCGTTGGTACAAAGATCATTTTTATATGTATGAGAGTGAAAGTGAGTAGAAAAACAAAAGTTATATTATAATCTTGGACGACAACAATTAGAAGCTTATAGACCCGTCAATAGATTAAGTTCGTCAGAGAAGGAAAAAGAACATCTGTCGCTTAGCGGTTCATTTAATTATAAAGATGGCAACAAAATCAAAGGGAAACTTATTCATTGATGAAAGAGTTGATCGGAAAATGATGTTTGTATAATAATATTTTTACTATATCATAATTGTGCAAGTGCATGTGAACCAACTTGATTTCAAAAAAAATTGTAAGAAAAATAGGGTAAAAGTGCATGCAAGTATAAGACAGATAAATCATCACGCGGATTAAAAAAAACATTCCTCATTAGCTAGAGGACAGTCCACAACAGTCATAATTAGACGGTAAGGATCTCGTCCGTCACGGACGGAAATCCTCCATCACCAAATCCTCGTGGGGGGTAAGGGAGAGGATGTCTTGATCACACACTCCCAGTAGCCCAAAACTATTCAACAATAGAAAAAGGAGTGAACATCAGTGTCAATTTTTCCACAAAGGTGACAAAGAGGAGAGCCTCCTAATATTTTTGCAGTATTTGCTTTGCAGAGGACAATTTGATTGAGGAACATCCAAAGGAAAAGTTTAGCACCGTGTACCAACTCATGGGATTTTTTTTTCAACAGATTCAACTACCAAGAGGACCCAATAGATGACCCTTACTATATCTCCCTGAAATAGACAATAAGCATAATTGACCGAGTAATTATCGTCCTTTGTGTAATTATAGATCCATTCATATGAAGAGTCCCAACAGATTGTGGTGTTCAGAATAGTTATTTGATCAATAGCCAGGAATAGCTGTGAGATACAATCAGAATTCTATCTTCTATTAATCAAATCAATAATCTCGTACACCCTCATAGTAGATTGATTTCTGGAATGAGTGGTGATGACAGTGAAGGAGGTGTGGATGATCCAAGGAATGTTCCAAATATGAGCTGTTTGACTATCCCCTTTTTGCATTATGATCCCTACTCTGATGGTTGGAATGGCTACCTCCGAAGATCTCCATATATGGCAAACATTATTGAGTATACAGTATTAGTTGTTTAGGCACCATATCATATAATATTCATTGTTATGTAATGTCTAGTTTGTTTCCTAGGTACATTTTGTACATTATATTTCCCGTATAGAGTTTAGTAATAAGAGTATAATATCTTATTACTAAACTACTGAAACACTTACACTTATATACCCCAGTCTTGCAAGACTACCCGAACTACTGTATCTCTTTCTTCTACAGACTGTAAAACCTCTCTCGATGAAGTAATACATCATTTCTTGATTCTTCCATTGCAAGAACTATGAGAAACATGGGTCCCTTGGTGAGAATTGATAACTAAAAGGTTGGGGTAGTAGATTGCTTTAAGGGTTGGAGCCACCAACAAATTTGGGTTTCTAAGAATCATCCACAACTGCTTGGCTAGAAAGGCCTTATTTAAGTTGAGTATCGACTTAAACCCCCAAACTTCCATTAGAGGGATGTTTACAGATACGATCCCATTTGGTCCAATACATGGGTTTTTTGGTTGAGCAGCCACCACACCTGAAGAAAGAAAATCTGGAATGCATTTCTTAATAATGTGTAAGGGGAGGAGAGATAAAGACATGAAATTTGGAATGGCTTAGGACACCAGAAAATGAGGATCGAGCAAGCTTGAGACATTGGCCTATTTCAAGATATAACCCTTTTACCTCAGATTATCTAAAAGGAAACCAAAAGTTTCAGTCTTGTTATGTCCCACCTTAAAGGGAAGTCCTAAATACTTGTAGAAGACATTGACTTCTCTAATGTCCAAAGTATGACTAACAACTGTCTAGTATATTAGGGAACTTTTGGGCTAAACAGAACTTCCAATTTTTGATGATTGATCACTTGTCACGAGGCCTTAAGGAAAGACTTTGAGGAAAGAGGAGATTATCCCTGATAAAGCTTCCAAGTTCTCAGGATCGGCTTTGGCAGAAAAAGCTATATCATTTGCAAAAGATAGGTGGTAGACATGGGGGATGTCACACCATAGTAATACCTTTAAGAGAACCTGACTTCATCGACAAGTCGATGATAGGGCTTCTTGGGGCAAGAGGAAAAGGAAAGGTGAAAGCGGGTCCCCTTGGCGCAAACCTCTAGCTTGGTTAAAAGGTAATTTTGGATCTCCATTGATAATAATCGCGCCTTTGACAAATGAGATGCAATTGATAGCTGAGATTCTCCAATTATTAGGGAAACCCATAACAGTAAGAACACTGTTAATAAAATGTCATTCCAAGCGATCATAAACCTTACTGATATGTACCTTACATGTAGAATATCCCTTTTTAACAACTTTGGATCTAGAAATTAAATAATGAAGTTCCCCTGCCCTTATGACATTATTAGTGTTAGTCTCCCTCTAACGAAACTAGATTGATTGGCCAACATCTATGTGATAATCTTATTAGTCAACGTCTAGAAATGAAATGAGGAAGATTAAGTTGTATCCTATTAGCTAACATTTATGTGATAATCTTATACACAAAGTTGCATAAGGCTATAGGCCGAAAGTTGTGGACTTCCACAACACCTTTCACTATGGGCATTAGGGTTATGGAATAATCATTCTACTTAGGAGGGAGAGAGAAACCCTAAAGAACTTACAAAGTAGCTTTGTTTAACTTGAGCTCCTACTATATTCCAATAGGTTTTATAAAAAAGTCTATTGAAACCTTCAGGCCCAGAGGATTTATTGGTACCTAGTTCTTTCACTAATCTAAGAACATCATCACTAGCGTAAGGGTTATTGAGAGCCAGCTGATGCAAAGAATTGGTTCAGTTGGAAATTGAGGCCAAAAGTTCTTAGGGTATCGCTTGGGCGTTAGAGGCTAAGAGAGATATAAAATGGGATCTAGTAGTTTGTTCCAAGGAGTCCTGTGAGTACCCCATAAGGCCATTAGATTGCACCAAGCCAAATATTTTGTTTCTCCTCCAGTTCAGTGAAGCTTTTGCATGAAAGTAAGAAGAATTATTGTCTCCTTCTTTGATCCATTTGTCTCTAGAGCATTATTTCCACCAGCACTCTTTTGTAAAGCGAAGTAGTTCAATATTCATGAGAAGGATATTGCAATTTTCCTTAGTCCAAAATGCCACGAATTTTCCTAGAGACAATCCAACTATTTAGATTTTGCCAATATTTTCCATTTGATCTTGTGGATCAACCAACCTTTCCACTTTATTAGTTTAAGACCACACTTGTACACTTTTTCCATCAAAAGATCATTCCCCAAACTTCCTCAACAATTTCCCTACATCTCTTATCTTGAGTTTAGATGCTTTCAAACCGAAATATTCTCCCAGTTTTCCTATGATTTCCAAGAGATTGATAAGGAGGGAACAATGATCCAAATTTTTTCTTGGAAGATGTTCAACTGATATGGACGGAAATAGAATGGATCCTTTGTGAGTAGACCTGGCAAAAGTAACCCGAACCCGAAAAACCGAACCAATCGATCCGATCCAAATCTGAATCTCAACCGAAAACTATAACTTGAAAAATGACCCGAAATCCGAAATAAACCAACCCGGACCAAACCGAACCATATTATTGTAAAACCGAAAGTAAACCACAATCCACAATCATCCGAACCGAAGTCATCCGAACCAAAATCAACCGAACCGAAGTCACCCATAACCCGACGATGACCCGAAATCCGAAGTGACCCGAATCGAAACCAACTGTACCGAACCCGAACCGAAACCAGTGTGACCTGAACTAATATATCCGATGTGACCCGAAAGAATATATTTATTAATTATAGGAAACAATGAGAATAAAACAGAATGTTTATACCCAATATCTAGTTTAAATACAAATCAGTATTTAGCATTTGTATCATACAACATTAAACAATGCCCCACAATACTATTACAAGTATAAAAGGGGGGGTGGAGGTCGTCGGCCCATGGTAGGTGAAGCAAGTGGCCATTCCTCTTCATCTACCTTGCTTCTCTTAAGCTAGAACACACCATTGGAGCATAGGCAACAAACCTCCTCCATTGGAAACATAAATCTAAGGTAGTAATTAAGCTAAAATTAAGGAAAAAGGCAAGTTTAAGGAGTGGAAGCCACAATCCATGGAGGGCGACTTGGTTATTGGAGGATTTTGAGCTCAAGCAACTTATATCAGGTAGAAAAGCTCCAAAATGGCTAGAGAGGACAGGTAACATCTATGCACATCACTTTCACCCTTTAAGCTTATTTTCCTTCTTAAGTCCTTCTCGTTTTGTTATCTACGAATCCTATCTATTATTTTCTTAAAATTTCTACAGTAAACTAGGGATGAATAGTTAGTGAACATCCTAGAAAATCAAGTCGAAATAAGGTTGGGAAGTAGGAAAACACTAAAGAACTTTGGAAATGAAGAAAAATGAGCTTTAAGCTTTAGAAATTGTTTTGGATGGGTTTCCGACATGGGTTTGAGCTAAATTTTGAGGGTAGTCTTGAATAGTGAATATATGGTTATGGTTGAAAAATCAAGTCGAATGGAGAAATTTAAGTCGGTTAGACAAGGTAAGGAAGCTAAAATGAGAAAATGTGCTTTAGCCTTTCCGAATGTTGAATGGGTTTCCGAATAGATCTTGAGCTGAAATTTTAAGGAGATACTTGTGTTGTTGATATTGGATCATGGTTAAAAGTTTAGGCCGAGACTCGTTTGGAGTTGTTTAAGTTGGTGAATAGTGATTTTGGCTAAAAATAAGAATTTAAGCTTTCTAAGGTGGTTTTTCTTGAAAATTATTTGATTCTCTGATTTATTGGAGCTTGAATGGTATTTTATGATGTTATTAAGGTTATTTCAGTGAGCTTGATGTGTGAATTACTACTTGTGTAAAGCTTGATTATATCTTACTCATGGTTGCAAATGTTTAAGGATAACCTCTTGTGGTGGTGGTGGAAAGTATTGTGTGATGTTGATATCATGGTTATCCTAAGGCTATGCCTCTTGTGAGAGCCTTTAAGGCCAAGCCGACGTTCCGGCAACAATATAAGCTCCTACTAATGAAATTGGAGCTGCCACTATGATCTACTCCTATTGGACAGAAGTTTTCAATAGGGGGGTGCACACTTAAGGACATAGGGGGGGTGGTGGTGGTGGTGGACTTCATTTGGAAATATCTTGTGTGGTGGACTTCATTTGGAAATATCTTGTATTTGATATTAATTATCTCTTGATAATTCATGGTACAGGTAAATGGTGTGTGATCTATTCTGATTGTTATACTTGTTAATATTTGCTGGGAACAAAGGTTTTAAAGAGAAGATAAGTTTTACGGGTGTGTAGTGTTACTCAGTTTTTACTGATTTTATTGGTTGTGTTTTCCTGTGTATATGTATTCTGTGAATTCAGGGTAACTGGGATGGACACCTTCTCTGCACTGAGGACGAGTCCACCGATACTTTCTATATTTTCATGTTTGTCACCTATCGTAGAAGTTTACAGCCTGGGGTCACCGAGATAATTATGAAGAGTGGAACAAGAAGACAAGGTTTTAGGCACCCGGAAAATGGCACCAGTCAGTCCATCACTCATGATGTTTCCACAGTGTACGAGTATATGCAAGTGGTCCCTAATTAGATGCTAGCGATGTAATAGCCTTTTGATACCCCTTTACTTTTGGTGTAAAATAGGAGTAGGAGCTAACATAGTAGTTGGCTGGAAGGGGTCTTTTGGTACTAAGGTGTAAAGTGACGGGTTGGTTGTGTCACTTTTGATAGTAACAGCGTTGTAAGATAGCTAGCGTAGGGTGGTGGTGGTGGTAATAGCCTTACACTTATTAGTGGTTAGTAAGTGTGGCGGTAACCCCGGTGATAGTATTAGGGGACCTTTGTAAACAGAAGACTGACGCATGTATAATATAAGCAGTTACTTTAGTTATAACATGTCTCTCTAGAATTAAAAAAAAAAGAGGCTAAGTAAATGGTGGTGGTAAACCGGGGCGTTACAAGTTTGCTTTTAAAAGATATTTATACCTTAAAGCAAATAGTAACTTAAGAGTCATCTTTATTTACTTAACAAGTTAACATGTTTGGTGACTCATTACTACAAAAACTGGCCCCCTTTATATCACTAAGGGTATTTTAGTCTTTGTTATCAATTTAATTACTTATACAAACAATGTTACAAACTAGCTTATTTTAGTTACTATTCACTAAAACAAGGCACATAGAAGTGAAATTTTATTTCCCATTGATATAGACTTCCAAATGTGATACTATATAGTACACATGTTAATTAAAGAGTAATGATGGACATTTAGCCATTCAAAACTCATTTACAAACAATTTTTCAAAAATGTGCTTTAAGACTTCTTAAAGCACATTTTATGTTTTAACTTGTTTCAAGCTTGGTTTTCTTTGCTAATGATTTAATATGTTCATTAGTATACAAATAAGGTCTTGGTAGGTTCATTAGGTCTTACCCAAGCTTATCCCAAGCTTAGAGCACATTTTAGCCCTAATTGACTTTAAGGCATTTATTTGTGTTCTCTTTAGTTTAAATTGTTTACTAATGTTTCTAAGACTCTTTTTAGTCTTAATATACCACATTTAGGTGTTTAAACAACATACTAAGGTTTGGGGTATTTCAATCTACCCCCCTTAAAAGAACTTTGTCCTCAAAGTTCACACTTCCACATATCCTAAATGTTAGAACACGGGAATACATATAACAATATTTCCATACAACATTAACAACACACTTACATAACATTGGACACAAAGTCCATACAACATAACATCGGACACAAGGTCCATACAACATTTACAACATCATCAACATCATTCAGACACAACGGTCTGTAACATGACAACATAACATAGACGATGTATTTAAATACACGTCGTATACACCTAACCGAAACGGCTCTACCCCCCTTAAAAAGGGGTACGCCCCGTACCCTATACACATAAACACTAAGAAGTAAACAATGACGGGTACTTCGCCTTCATTTTATCTTCCAACTCCCAAGTGGCCTCCTCAATGTCCTGGTTAGACCAAAGAACTTTCACCAGTCTCACAGACTTATGGCGAGTGTCTCGAGTCTTAGTATCCAGAATCCGTACCGGAGTCTCCACTGATTGCATGGTCGGCTCTAAGGTTAGCCTTTCAGGCTGAAGCACATGAGACGGATGAGACATATACTTCTTCAACTGGGACACATGAAATACATCATGTACCTTGCCCAGCTCGGCAGGTAGATCAAGTCTGTAAGCTACCGGGCCGATCCGCTCCGTCACAACATAAGGCCCCACATATTTTGGCTCAACTTGCCTTTCTGGCCAAAACGAAATACTCCCTTCATGGGGGATACTCTCAGAAATACCTGATCACCCACGGCGAACTCCAGGTCACGTCTGCGCACATTTGCGTACGATTTCTGTCTATCCTGAGCTGCCTTCATGTTAGCCCGGATCTGGCGAACTTCTGCCTGAACTTGTTCAAGATACTCTGGTCCTATAATGACCGTCTCACTCGACTCATCCCAGCATAATGGCGTGCGGCATGGTCTACCGTACAAAGCCTGGAAAGGAGACATCTTGATCCAAGCATGGTAACTGTTGTTGTAGCTAAACTCGCAGATGTAACTTGTCAATCCAGCTGGTCTGAAAGTCAAGTGCACATGCACGTAACATATCCTCAAGTGTCTGGATGGTGCGCTCACTCTGACCATCTGTCTGTGGGTGAAACGCTGTACTCAATTTCAGTTCGGTACCAAGTGCTTCTCGCGTAGACTTCCAATACCTCGATAAGAATCTGGTATCTCTGTCAGATACAATTGTTTTCGGTACCCCATGATGTCTTACAATCTCTTGTCGAAGAGCTCTGCAAGCTTAGCCACTTTCCAGGTGTCCTTCATCGGTATGAATCGAGCCACCTTGGTCAGTCGGTCAACAATAACCCAAATCATATTCAGACCCCCCCTTGTAGGCGGAAGCCCTACTACGAAGTCCATAAAAATATCATGGAACTTCCACTCAGGCACTGGCATTGGCTGTACCATACCACCAGGCCGTCGGTGCTCAAACTTGACCTTCTGGCAAGTGAGACACCTCAATACATAATCAGTAACATCCTTTTTCATGCCAGTCCACCAAAAATATCTTTTCATACCCTTATACATCTTTGAAGCTCCGGGGTGAATCGAAGTAGTAGAACAATGGGATTCACTCAATATGCGCTCCTTCAACTCAGCGCTACTCCTCGGTATACACAATCGGCCATTAAGCCTAATCAGGTCATCATCGTGGAGTCTAAAGTCATACTTCTGACCCTCGAATGTGCCATCAATAAGCTTTTGTCTAATCTCCATCATGTACTGATCCATCATCTGAGCACTCCACACCTCTTCAACCAAGCTAGAATGAGAGACTAGCGAATGGAGAGAGTGTGCTCGGCGACTCAGTGCGTCAGCTACCACATTTGCCTTACCCTCTTGGTACTGTAGATTAATGTCGTAGTCGTTTAGAAACTCAACCCACCTTCTTTGCCTCATGTTCAACTCCTTCTGAGTGAACAAGTACTTTAAACTTTTGTGGTCCGAATAAATTGTCACACTTACCCCATACAAATAATGTCGCCATATCTTCAGTGCGAAGACAATGGCGCCCAATTCCAAGTCGTGGGTAGGGTAGTTCTCCTCATGCTTCTTCAGCTGTCGGGAGGCGTAAGCTACGACCTTCCCGTGTTGCATAAACACACAACCCATACCTCTGCCTGATGCATCGCAATAGACCTCAAAACCATCTGGACCGTCTGGTATAGTCAGGACTGGTGCAGATGTCAGAGCATCCTTGAGACTCTGGAAAGAACTCTCACAGTCGACTGTTCACTCGAATGGTGCATCCTTTTTCATCAAGGAAGTCATCGGCTTCGAGACACTGGAGAAGTCCTTCACAAACCTCCTATAATAACCTGCCAGACCAAGGAAGCTCCTGATATCGGTAACTGTCTTCGGCCTCGGCCAGGTGCGCACTGCATCAATCTTTGCCGGATCAACAGCGATCCCGGCTTCAGAAATTACATGTCCAAGAAAGGATACTTGGTTCAACCAAAACTCACACTTCGAAAACTTAGCATATAACTGATTCCTCCTCAATGTTTGTAACACATTCTTCAGGTGGCTTTCATGCTCACCTCTCGATTTCGAATACACAAGAATATCGTCAATGAAGACTACCACTGACTTGTCCAACTGATCTTGGAACAAGCGGTTCATTAAGTCCATGAACTTAGCTGGTGCATTGGATAACCCAAACGGCATAACCGTAAACTCATAATGTCCATACCTAGTTCTGAATGCTGTCTTCTCAATGTCACTGTCACGGATGGCAATCTGATGGTATCCGGATCGTAGATCTATCTTGGAGAATACTGATGCTCCCCTCAACTGATCAAATAAATCGTCGATGCGTGGTAAAGGGTAACAGTTCTTCACCGTAACTGCATTCAGTTCTCGATAGTCAATACATAGGCGGAGACTACCGTCCTTCTTCTTCACGAAGAGGACCGGCGCTCCCCATGGTGAAACGCTAGGGCGGATAAATCCCTTGTCGAGTAGGTCTCTCAGCTGCTCCTTGAGCTCTTCATCTCTGCTGGAGCCATACGATAGGGCGCCTTCTCAATTGGTCCGGTGCCCGGAACCAATTCAATCTCAAACTCCACTTCCCGTACTGGCGGCATGCCCGATAGTTCCTTAGGAAATACATCAGGAAACTCCGACACTACCGGCACATCAGGACTAAACTCTGGATCTCTCTCTATGTCCTGGACATAGAAAAGGTATACATCACTCCCTCGTCGTAGTTCACGACACATAGCCATGGCGGTGATGATCTGAGTCGAAGGCTTCCTGGGCCTCTGCGGTAAGATAAAGTAACCCCAGATGGACTCCGAAGAAGCAGTCGATGCTCGGCACATAGGATTCTGCCCTTGTACCACTCCAACCAGTTCATCCCGACAATCACATCAAAAGCAAGTCCGTCGAACTCTGTCAAGTTGATCGGAAATTCTTCACCTTTGATTTGTACAACAGCATCTCGGTGGTAGCGGGTACACCTGATCCGCTCTTTCGACGGGAGAGTGACTAGGAAGTCTGGCATCTCATCACCGTCTAACCCCAGCCTCTTCGCAAAATATAGCGAGATAAATGTATGAGAGGCTCCAGAGTCGAACAAGATCGAAGCGTCCACGCCATTGACTGGAAAGGTACCGGTGAGGATTGTGCCGCTCTTGCCGGCTTCTGCCTCATTGCAGACACTCAGTATACCTCCCGTTCCGAGAGCACAGCCTAATTCATTGGCAAACTAATAAGTATTGGGTAACGACATGGTTGATATACTTCAACAACTTCACTTTATTCATTAACACACTCTTCTTACATTATACGTTGGTTTACACTGTTGACATAACTAACACATATATAACATCCTTAATATACACTGGCTTAATACATCACATAATTATACAAGGCTTTAAAAATGTCTAAAGGTTAAATTCAAACGTCCAGGTTTCATGTGTGTGGCATTGATCACTGCCGACGGTGCGGTATTCAGTTTGATCTTCCTGATGCCATGATATAGCATCCTTGACTGCCCACCCATGATTAACACATCTCCTGATTTTAGTACCAACTTCTTTGCGAGATCAGCACGCTTCTGCTCGCCAAAAATAAACACTGCGGTATCACCAATGGACCAAGACACCAAGGGTACTCCCTTACTTAGAGACTCGGGTGACTCGTCCTTATCTTGGTGTAAACCTAATCGTCCACCTTTCTGGTAGAAGTTCACAATACACAAATCTGCTTTAACACTTGGAATTGTATCTGCTTCAACTTGCTGAGCAATTCCCACGGCGTGGTTAACGACCGCAAGGAACTCCTCAGGTATCATCGGTACAGTTGCTCCGTCTTCAGCTCGCACTTCTTGATATGTCTTGGTGTAAGGATTCCAGTCCTTACCCATGCACATCATCTTCAATTTCATTCTTGATCCGCTCGGGTATTCAGGTGTGTAGAAACCTCCAGGTGTTGCTCCAAGTTCATTGCATCGTCTGATGATATGGACTTGTGCTTCCGGTGTCAGGTATCCATTTAAGAGTATCATACCTGGCTGGATAACCTGACATTGCTCCATTGGAAAATCAGTGATGTTGATGGTGGTTTCTTCAGGGTTTGGTGTGGGTGGGATTGGATAACATATATTGAAGGTTCCTTTAAGTTTAGAATTACCTAATTAGGTGACTTTCACACTATACTTTAACTCTTTACTCACATAATAATACACTTGGACTCACTAATACACACATGCATGAAATGCGGTATGCAATCACTTATTTCATTCAACAGTTTAGGCGGTACCTGGTCTAGAAGAGGGCCTTGGCGCCTCTGACCGGTCCACCACATGCAGGGTGGCCTTGCTAGGTCCCGACCCCTTTCCCTTCTAGGAATCAGTGTTCCTCTGATCTGTGGGTGGCTGGTTAGCCATCTTCGGGCCATCAATAGTCGTGTGGCCTTACCCTTCCACTGCCCCTTGGGCTTGTTGACTCTACTATTGGGGTTCCGGTAACACTCGTAGTCACGGTGACCCCACTTCTCGCAGTAACGACACTGCACGTCGTTTCCTTTGCAGTCCTTGCCGGGGTGGTCTCCGTTACACCACTTACAGTAGTAGTGGCGCTCCGGTCCAGAACCTGTGCTAGCTGCTATCACAATACACAATCAATACTTATTTCACAACTTAACATCATACACTTCAACTTGTCACACATGATTAAATAATTACCCTTAGGTGGGTAAGAGCGTAGGGGTTTCACCGCATAAGCATATGTGAGCTTCAATGGCTCCTCAGCTGTGGTGGTCTGGGCTTGGCCCTTGTCACCCTGGTGCTGACTCTTCTGGGGCTGGGGATAGGCTTCGTCTTCTTATTTTCCTCCCCCGTACCCCTGCGGACTCTGGCCCTCGCTCGTGGCCTTGCGCTTGTGCGCATTCTCCTCGACCCTCAGACGGACGGTAATCTCAACCTTAGCAGCGGCATGATAGCACTCCTGAATTTAGGATGTCAGTCACGCCCCGCAAAACATACTCACAAACTCACATTAATACTCACTTATGGATTACACTTATTCATATCACACTTCATTTAAATTACCTGCAAGGTAGTATACTCAGCTGGCCCCATCCCATAGCGAAGACGTGGCTGAGACCGTTGTAGAACGGTTTACCAGCACCCGGTTCGAGTATCCCAGGTCCAGTAACAGGTGGATAAGACCGGTGAATGTAGTGTAGTACTCATCAACCGACATCTGTCCCCCTGCCTCAGACTATCCAGCTCCAGGCGCTTGGCCTCTTGAACATGCACAGGGTAGTATTTGGCTCGCAGTAGTGCCGTGTACTCCCTCCAACCAAACTGAGGATCCGCCATCCGTCCTCTCTCACAAGCTTCCACCAACTCTATGCCGAACCCTTCAGGTAGTAAGCGGCAAGACGGACCTTGGCCCCAGCAGGCACATCCAAGGTCTCGTAGGCGTCTCCAACTCGGAGATGTACGCTCCAACTTACGTGGGTCGGTCTCCCATGAAACGATGGGGGTCTAAGATCTGCCAATGCCTTGACCCAGTTGGTCTCTCGTGGCGTGGCGGTGGTGGTTGAACTTCGGGCTGTTGCCCCTGCTGAATTGCAGCTACAAGTTGTGGGACCATTTGGGCTACGGCGGCCGCTACAGCTTCGGCCATAACCTGAGCCGTAGTATTCTCACCCTGGTCATCCGTATCTCCAGTACCGCTTCCGCGGCCTCTACCTCTCGGTCTACCTGACATCTGAATTCACACGAACATTATTAGCATTATGCTTACACACTTATCGGTTCCAACGGTTATAACGTTTCCGACAATAAGGTATCTCCACACTTAGTTAGTGGTTAACCTTTCCATAACTGCTCACTTAGGTAACTGTAGTTAGGTTTCCTAATCGGTATATTCCTAAGCTCGGTATTCTAGTCATCAGAGCGATACTTCGCTCTGATACCACTTTTTGTAACACCCCTACTACACACTTACTAAACTGGAGTCGCAGCGGAAAATAAACAACTAAAAATAACTAAACGATTGGTGCTACAACGCCGTCAACCACCCACGTGGTTAACAAGGCTGAATAAATACAAGTGTATCGGTCTGATGATCAGACTCCCGAGCATAGAACTAATAACCATATATACATAAACACAATACCGAGTATTACTTACATCCTTCACTGTAAACCATCACTGTAAACTGTTCACAACCAAATACATAACGCCACGGGAGCACAGGCGCATCCCGGGCCCAACATCCAAAAATAAACAAAGTACATCTGCAGCCTAGAATCTAGAGCCTCTCTGCTTCCTCGATCCTCATCCTGTAAAAAATGGACCCCGAGGGGGTCAGCAACCCTTGGCTGGTATGGTTAACGCGCAGCCCATCGGCTACCGGGATACGCGCAACTAATTGTCATGATAACATGGCATTCATTTTAAGCATAACATAACACAACATAACATGTGGCATGCATTATCATTGCATAGCACAACAACACATACACAGTGGATACTCTTTCCACAATAACAAACCAAGAAGGTTAAATAACATAAGAGCCTAGGGAATGGTTCACTCTCATGTTAAGCTCGTTACACACACTCATTACCGTTCTGTTATTCGGACGAGTAACTTAAGTCACAGATGGTTCGGATATAGTGACCCGAACACACCACACAAACACATGTTCCCACTAAACCGATCATAAGTCAGAATAGGTAAGCTTTGGAGGAAGCTAGCGGGAGATCGAACGCCAAATTAAGGAGAACAATCTTAACAACATAAGAGTCGAATCTGATTCAGATATCTACTCTTAACTTACATGCATGACCGGACAACCGGATTCCTCACTTCCCAGTTAGCACTTGTTAGAAGTTCACGGTGGAACTTAACAAACAATACACAACAAGTGGTAAGTCATGTTAGACACACACAAGGGAAATGAGTCACATCATAACATCACAATAATATGAACAACGGTAAACTCATTACATGTTTAAGTCTTATAACGTCATAAACACACAGAAAAACAAATAACACACAAGCCGGTGTAAACCGGTGGGCAACAGACCAGAAAACCATACCTTGGTCCTTGCTTCGTTGATTTCCACCGTAGGTCACTCCTATCATGTTTAAGAATGTCGGTAATTATTTACTTAACTTCAAACTTACTAAATGTTTAACATGATTGTATGACATGTTTTAATGCCCAACTAATCCTTCATTACCTACATTATACCCCCTAGGGTTAACTACATTTGCCACATTCTTTACTGTTTTTTTTTATAAATTTTTTTTGGTCTGTCCGACCCACCGTCCGACCCACAACTAGGTCGGACCCTTCCAGTGATTTTCGGGTTTGGAAAACTTAACTTGTCCGACCCATGTCCGACCCAACCTTCTGGGTCGGACCATTCCAGAGATTTTATCGACCTTTGAACATACATGTCCGACCCACTCGACTGGGTCGGACCAGTACAGAGCATTTACCGCCTTACAAAACACCCACGTCCGACCCACGTCCGACTCACTCGACTGGGTCGGACCATTCCAGAACATTTACCGTCCTTCAAAACACGACCGTCCGACCCATGTCTGACCCAAGTCCTCTGGGTCGGACCGTTCCAGAACCATTTACTGACGTCTAACAGAGGCTGTCCGACCCAAACTTGGGTCGGACGCCACCAAAACTTGCCCAAACTTTGTCAAATCTTCACCAAACTTCTCCTTAAGCCTCCTAATGTTTTCTAACATCATTTGGTACACTTAAACCCTCATACAACATCCATAAAATTCATTATCTATCTCCTTAACACTTACTCACTCCATACCAAAATTCCTAACACTTATGTTATTTTCTCCTTGGTTCTCTAAGTGGTGTTTCATACCTATGATGATCACTTATGCCACAATACTCCCTCACCACAACAACATCATCTCTCAAGCATCTATTCTCACAACTAACTCCTTATGTCATTCTTGAAACCCTTTTTCAAGTTTACACTTTCTCCTTGTTCACCAAAGTTTGCATAAATCTTAACACAAGTCTAAATGACTTTGGTGTATCCCAAAAACATTCATTTGCATTATAAAATCCTCTAGAACATTGCCTAAGCCCTTTTTACATATTTAAACACCTTAATGCATGCTTCTTCCACTAGTTGAACACTTAACCATTCTAAATATTTCCTAACTTACCAAACTCATTTTAAACCCTTAGAACTTCTTGTTTATTACCTAAATTTTGACATGAACTCTTCTAGAACATTAGTAACCCAAAACACATTGCTTTCACCACTAAACAACCAAGAACACTAAAAATCCATCAAACACATTCTTATACACAAAACTTCACTCATATAGCACTACATCACAATATAGTGCATAATTTAAATTGCATGGCACTTAGGCCCTTAAATAACATGGCTCTTAGGCCCTTAAGATGCATAAATCATAAACACTGAATTTCCCACATATATTTGCCTTTGACCTGCAAATACACTCAACAATACATATGCCTCTCTCTTACTAAGCCCTTGAGAGCATTCTTCTAAATCATTTCCCATTGGCTCCTTAAATCATTTTCATAAGCAATACAAGCTCTTTTCTCCTAAGACTTTAAACCACATTAGGTTAGCATATTTACCTCTTTTCCTCACAAATTTCTTTCTTGTTTCCTTGACTAAATCGGCAAGGCTTTTGATTGTTTGTTAACTTCTAAACATTATACAAATGATATAATGAGTATACAAGCTTTAAGCTTCAACTCATTGTAAACCCTAGATTATACATTGTTTCAAAAGCATTAAGATAATTGTTTTACCTTAGAACTTGAAGAGAGTTTGAATATCTATCAAGAGAGGACTCCACCTAGTCCTTGAAAGGTTGGAATGAAGCTAGAACAAGGCAATATAATGACTCCATTAAGAGTGATTTTCGGTCAAGATAAAAACATGGAGGAAACATCATTTTTCTTTGAGATTCCTTACCTAGAAGCAAAGGAGATCAATAATATGTAGAAATATAAGCTCAAGCTCCTTCAATGGTGGAACTCCATGGCACCGAAATGGTGGTCTTGAAGTTTTGAGAAGATAGGAATGAAGAGCTTGATGAGAGGAAGAGAATGGTGGTGTTTGTTTTTGATTTGGTTAAGTGAGCTAGGAAATACAAGTGGTCAAAGATGGAGTCTTGGTGTGTACTATTGCAAACCGTAAATGGAGAATGAAGAAGAGGTAGAAGAGAGCTTGGAACCGTGTGAAATGAAGAAGGAAGGAAGAAATGAAGATGAGTTTGCTTTTAAAAGATATTTATACCTTAAAGCAAATAGTAACTTAAGAGTCATCTTTATTTACTTAACAAGTTAACATGTTTGGTGACTCATTACTACAAAAACTGGCCCCCTTTATATCACTAAGGGTATTTTAGTCTTTGTTTATCAATTTAATTACTTATACAAACATATGTTACAAACTAGCTTATTTTAGTTACTATTCACTAAAACAAGGCACATAGAAGTGAAATGTTTTATTTCCCATTGATATAGACTTCAAATGTGATACTATATAGTACACATGTTAATTAAAGAGTAATGATGGACATTTAGCCATTCAAAACTCATTTACAAGACAATTTTTCAAAAATGTGCTTTAAGACTTCTTAAAGCACATTTTATGTTTTAACTTGTTTTCAAGCTTGGTTTTCTTTGCTAATTGGTTTAATATGTTCATTAGTATACAAATAAGGTCTTGGTAGGTTCATTAGGTCTTACCCAAGCTTATCCCAAGCTTAGAGCACATTTTAGCCCTAATTGACTTTAAGGCATTTATTTGTGTTCTCTTTAGTTTAAATTGTTTACTAATGTTTCTAAGACTCTTTTAGTCTTAATATACCACATTTAGTTGTTTAAACAACATACTAAGGTTTGGGGTATTTCAATTACTAATCCCTTAATCATATTCACATTGTTTTTCTATTTAATAACACGATCGTTATCACGATCGCCTCCATCTTCAACATACCGCCTCCACTTTTCTCTCTTTCTTTAAGCTCCCAACCCTTCTCAAATTCACGCTCTTATTCTCCATCACCGTTAGGCTGCTTCTCTGGTGACCAGATTGGGTAAAAGGGTAAGGGAAAAACAATCGGTAAGGTTAGATAATTAATTCCTTGGTATTTGAGTAGTATCTGATTGTGCTTCTACTTACAATTCTAGACACCGAATTCCCTGACGGACGCTACTACTGATCTTGCTAAGTGATTCAGTGGCTGTGAGCATCTCCAGGTAAATGTTGTGCTCAACATTCTCTACCTCTGTGTTTTGCGAAACATCAATGGATTGGATTTACTGTGGTTTTTGATATTGTGGAGGTCTGGGAATTATTTCCCTGTGTATTCTGGTGAGATGTTTTGCGAAAGGGTTTGAATAAATGTTTTGGGAGACTTTCTTTGAATTGGTTATTGGATTGTTGGTACCTCTTGGTGCTCCGTGTAAATTGTTGGTGCCTTTATGGCGCTCCGTGTAATTATTGGTACTATGTACCCCGTGGATATTCTTATTATTTTGCCTGCAGACATTGCTTGCAGTTAAGCTCTAATGATCTACTCCTTTGGGTCATAAGTTACCTTCTGGGGGGTGTGCACACTTAAGGACGTAGAGTGAGGTGGGATTCTAATTATTGCGACCCCAATTTGGGTGTCGTCCGTGTATACCATTGATTTGATTCTTGGAAAGTTCTCCCCCGAATTGTTTTACTAATGGTGGGTTGGAGTTGGTGAAATTGGTTAACGTTATGGTGTGAGTTAATGTTTTGCAAAAGTAAAATGAGTTTCAAATTGTATTTTACAAGTTGTGGCAATGTTTACTCAGTTTTGCTGATTTGCGCGATCCCTTCGCGTTTTCTATTGTTGTTTTATGATCGCAGGTACTCATGGCTGAATTGGGGATTGGGACACGCTATCACATAGCTTAGGATGACTGGATAATTACTTTGCATAATTTTGAGTTGAGTTATGTTTTGGAATTGCATTGTTTCACAATTTTTGGAAACGTTTTTGGTCTTTTGGTTGGTGGTTTAAAGCCTGAGCACTCTTCGTTAGAGTGTGGCGGTAACGCCTTTTGGATTTTGCTATTCCGCTGCTACTTAGTTGAAGTGTTTTGCTGGTATTGCTTTCTGGGAAGTTATGGTTGTGACGGAGTTTTACTTATTGTTTAAGAGACCTTCCGATGGTGTTTTTGTGTATTATTTGAGGTACTAATTTATTGCAATGATTCTCCATTTGGTTGCTAAGTTATTGTGTTTATTTGCTGTTGATTTGGTTCTGTGTTAGCTTTTGAAAATGCATTTCAGGACCTGTCCGAACGTCCATCCGGACATCTATGTTCGGACAGGCCCCGAGAGTTTAAGAAATTTTTCTCTGTTTTATCGTGTCCGACCTTCTGTCCGAACGTTGATGTTCAGACAGCAAGGCGAGGACGAGGTCGACTTGCAAGTCTCGACTTATGTCCGAACTTGTAAGCTCGGACCAATGTTTGGACACGCGCGTAAAGGATTTTCGGACTTTGAAACTCGACTTGTGTCCGAACTTTGAAGTTCGGACACAAGTTCAGACGTCTTTGGTTTCAGACTTTTCAACTCTCGACTTATGTCCGAACATCAATGTCCGGACACAAGTTCGGACAAAGGGATTTTCGTAGTTGAACTTTCTCGACTTGTGTCCGAACTTCCCATGTCCGGACACAAGTTCGGACTGAGCTTGTTTTGCACTTTAAGGACTCGTTTGGAGTCCGCTTTCGAAGCCGTTTTCACCGTTAGATTTGTAATTTAACTACCTATGGTTTAAGGCAAAATCCAGGGTGTTACACTAGCATAGTGGGAAGGTTCGACTATCTAACGGAACTATACACTTAGCTCCTCAAATTCTCAAATGTCCGTATCTCTACCAGATACTCAATTTCCTAAATACTCCTCTCTCGGAGTTATATTGTAATCATATAGATTAGCCTAGAAGTATCTCTCTCGATATCATCTAATAGCTTAGGGAATTTTCTTAATGTCAAGTATTCTCAGATTTAAGGGTTTCCTCAACTTATCGAGTACTTTATGTGTTCGGGACATTTTCTCAAATTAGGTCGGATCCTCATATTGTAGATCGATTATCTTTTAAAGGAGTTTTACGGTCCTTTATATCTCTTTTACTGTTCTCATAATTTCATACCTTTGAACTATCATCAATCTCTTAATGGAGGTTTCATCATTTCTTTCCACTATTGATTATTTCGTGGATCGTTCATTTTGATTCTCTAATATCGGGAGTTTACTAATCCCATACAACTCTCTCACGTTCTAGTGAGTTCTTAGGTTTGCATATTCGTTATTCTTGATTCGATAGTTTTCGTGTGTTTCCACGTTTTCGTTATTTCGAGAAACGACTCTTTCTACGAGTCACTAACCAAACAATACTCATCTACGAGTCGGTCTATATCACTAAGTTAGACCACACAATCATACAAGGGTGGTTAGTACACACAACATGCATCAAGATATACAATCAAAGCAATAGAATATTTTCATGCTTTTATCTTGATTAGGTCGGCACTCATGCAAACAACACACAAATCAGTGTAATCCCGGTAGCATATAGGGCATAAGAAAATCATACCTTTCACCATGGATTCATTCTACTGTGTCACCTCACGTTCCTCGGATCATACTCGTTTCAAACATTTATATTAATATCAAGCTCATACGGTACATAAACTTATTACTCCCGTACTTACCCCGTTGTCCCGTTATCTTGGTTTTACTTAAGTGTACTTAAGTTCTCAACTTCCCCATTCACTTCTCAACTTTGTTTATACTTCTTAGGGCCTTTACATGTCACCAAACAAGGCCTAAACATCATCTAAAACCATCCCCATCCAATTCCCCATCATTAGAAGCCATTAAAACACTTTCTGGTGCATTTTTACATTGGTCCGGGTTTGTGTCATGGTTTGTAAACCCGGACCAATCCCGGAATACACAATCTGCCTAATTTTTCATGTGGTCCGGGTTATAAACCCGGACCAAACACTGGAATCACTTTCTGGCATGTTTTTGAGGTGGTCCGGGTTTGTGTACCGATTTACAAACCCGGACCAACCCTGGAATTGTTAAATTTGACAGTTTTTGTACTCTTTTCAACCCCTATTTCACACCCAATATTTTCTTAATCATTCCACATGTTTCTAAACATGCTCTAAACCTCCTCAAATCATTGGTCATACTCATCCTCAATTCTTGCTCAATTCTACAATTTAAATTCTCATTTCCAACACTTATGCACACTAGTGCATCGCCAAGCTCTCTTGGTGTTTCACAACCTTTTACCAACATTATCAATTCACTTATTGACCATTCCAAATCCTTCTTAAGCATTTGCACTCCTAATACCCAAGCTCATTCCTTGTTTTTCAAGATTAACACTCTTGTTCATCTCTAGCCCAATCCATGACTTTTCTACCACTTTATGCTACAGATTTTGCATTCTCAAATATCCATTCTCCAACTACCATTCCCAAGATGGTTAGCTAACCAAATCAATCACCATTTGGTCCTAGTTTCTTCAATTCATAAAGTCACCTAAAACACTCCATTTCTACCAAAATTTCGCCATAGTTCACCAATAATCCTAACATGATCAAATGCATTATTTCCTCATTTCCTAATCCATTCACTAGCCGCATCCATTAATGATCCTACCAGCACACAAGGTTGATCCAAAAATTTATCCAAACACAATATAGTGCACTAACTTAAATGCTTGGCTCTTAGGCCCTTAAATCACAATTCAATACAATTCTTCCTCTAACTACCAAACACATTTCTAGCACCATTCTTTGGGTTCATTCTTTTCATTACCCATCCCAATATCCTAATACATATATAATATACATTAAGGTAGGTTTCTTACCTTGAATTCTCAAATTCTCTTTTTAATTCTCTTCTTCCTCTTCTCAACTTCTCTTAACTCAAAATCGGCCAAGGGCAATGAAGTTGCCAAATTCCAACCCAACATTCAATAATGGAAATGAGTCTAAGGAAAAAAACTTAACTCATTAATAAAAAATGCTTAAGGCACTAAGATTGGTCATTACCTTGGAAACCCTAGAAATGGGTTTTTGCCATGAATCACAGGAGGATCTCCAATCCAAAATTGGAAACTTTGAGAATAGCTCAAACAAGGAAAGAACAGTGCCCCATTACAAGATGAAATCGGCCAAAACCAAGAAGGAAGGAAAGAAGGGGTTTTTCTTGGATTTTCTTACCTTGAATGAAAGAGGAGATGAACTAGCTCCATAAAATGCCATTTTCTTCACAAATGGGTATACCCATGGAGATGAACTTCAAGCTTTGTGGATTTTGAAAAGAGAGAAGTGTAGCTCTTGATGAGGGGAGTTCAAATATGCAATTTATTTTTGATTTGGGCTATTATTGTGACTTGGGCAAGCAAGGAAAGCTTGAGAAGCCATGGGAGGCTGCTTGGAATCGCAAGGAAGGAGAAGAAGAGGGGAGGAAACGGCAGAGAGAGAGAGGAGGAGGGCTTAGCTCGGAAGGAAAAGAAATGAAGAGAGGGAGAGAGATAGGTAAAGTGTCTTATGCAATTTTTGCTTTTTACTTTATTTGCTTTTGCTTTTTGACTTATTAACTAATAAGCTAGTCAAGTGTGAGAGGGATAGTGTTATACACTCATCAAAACTGGCCACCTTAATTAATCAAGCTAGGGGCGTTTTCATCTTTTCGCAATAACGCTCGTTAATTTCCCGGTTTTAGCACTAATCACTAACCGGGCCCGTTTTCCGGATTTTTCTCGTTTCTTTAATTTTAATATTTCTTAAGCTTTCATTAATGTTTAATTATAGTTATTTGACTGAATATAATTTTTACAGGTCCATTTGACCACTCAAAGTCATGTTTTTGGGTTTTCTCAAAAAACGTGCTCTAAAGCTTCATTAGCGTTTTTAATCCATTTTATGGATCCGTTTTCTTAAGGAATTATTCCCGTATATCAATTAGGCCTAACTAAGCCTTAGGAATCCCTCTATGATCCTAATCGAGGTCATACACCTCCTCGAGTTACGTAACGCACAATTTTACGTTTTGTGCTTTTTACGCGTTTTCTCTTTTCCTTTGGATTTATTTTTTTTACCAAAATTCTTTAGGCACAATTAGGCCCTCGAATACCATATTATAATTATTTAATCACCAATATTAAGTCAGGGTACTTCAATATACCCCTCTTAAAGAACTTTGCCCTCAAAGTTGGTGAATCTAATATTGTTACTCACATAGGTACTCTATGCTAAGGTCATAACCTTTATATAACCTCCCAAAATCCAAGGTCTGATTCGATATATACCACACATCCACACAACATGTCACTGCATGCATAGCAATCAAAAATATTCTTTTTCCTCCTCTCCATGGGATCCATCCGAAGATAAAGAAGGTATCATCCTCTCCCATGTCGAGTGATCCCTCAGGTACCGGTCACGTTTGAACACTTACACTTTCTAGTTCACGGCCGTCATGACTTTGGGCACTTACGCTTTCTGGCCCTACGGTCCTTTGGTTCTGATCAAAATCGTTTCCACATCTAGATATCCTCAGGCACTCACCGGTCATCCACACTGACACAGGACTACTCATATCCCGCTGCCCTTGGAAAAATACAAAACACACACTACCAACGTCCTACCGGTCACTTAGTACCGTTGCTCATCCGTTGTAGTGGTTTCAAAACTAATCATCACTCCCACCGGTTTACACACTAGCCTTACTTCCCCGGTTTCTACCCGATACCGGGTCTAGCATGGTGGGAAGGTTCAGCTAGCACCCGTGGGAGCGGTTTCAAAACCGGTCCTCATTCTCAAGTTTGAAGAAAATCCTCTTTGCCAAAATCAGTTGGAAATTCATTTTAAAAACTCAATACAACTCCAAATTCCAATTTATGATAATTACATCTATTACTAGCGTTATTACTTGTGACCACTTAAAGGGAGCTTCAGGAGTCATTCGACCTCGATGTGATCAGCATCGGTGTTGAACTATCCTTCCACCCTAATTTGTGTTCGGTTTCCCTTGATCGCTAGCAAATCAAGTTACACCTCCCACCTCAATTCACACAATCAAATAGTCAAACATTAATCCATTTTCTATCTTTTAATCTTTCTAGTCATAATCACAAAGCAATACATTTTCCAATTTCTAGAATTCATTTACTCACTTATTAATCATCTCATCAATTATTACTAAATTTATCTCCAACTACTATACCTAAGAAATTCAAAAGCATAACTCCATTTAATTCTCTATCCTCCAATCATTCACAAATCAAATCAAATCAAGTCACCTAGGGGACTCAATTCCCATTAGGTTCTACATCGGTTTTATACCGATTTATACTCAACATATCTCACAGACATACTCATTTCTCAATGCCGGTTTCATACCGACTCATATCTCACACTATTACCAATCGGGGTTCTCATTCCCTTGTAGTTTCTCTACTCCTTTCCTCTTCTAATCTCACAAATAACCCTATTTACACAATGAGTGAATACAAAATTTTATGTAACATAAGTACCAATCATCAAAACAAATTCTTATGCGCTATGCGCACTGTAGTTTACGCACTTACTACGTAAAACATACACTTTGCGGTTTTCGCTCTACCCCCCTTAAAAGGGATTACGCCCATGTAATCTACCATATGTCATTATTGAACATTGGTCTAAGGCATTCAGCCGTCATGGAGTGTTTCAGTTTTCATGCGGTCTATTATACAATGTTCTTTGGTCAAAGGGTCTTAACCATATTGCCAGTTAGTCCCTGCACCAAGGCATTAATAATTAGCCATTCATTCACTCGGTACATTAAACCGTAGAATTTTGGGCCCACTAGCTTCTGCTGCGCGACCTGATGACTTAGGGTTTGTTTGCCTTTCTCGTTATACTTAATGTGTTACACATCACCTTTTTATCCCTTTTATGTTGGGAATATGGTTTCTCAATCGGCGTGTGGTATTTCTTACCATACGTGAATTCGATGAGTTATAGATTTCCTATCCAGCTCTCTGGAATCTATGTACATACTATTGTGTACTTTCGTGATCATTCACTTGATTCTTCCGACGTGTTGTCGGTTGAGGTTAAGCCACTACTTAGTATGTAGTGCTTCCTCTGTTGTTGGTGGCTTCTAAAATTTGCCCACTTATCTTGTTCAGTACAAGTGTTCTTTACTTGTATGACCTTGCATTTTCTATGCATCGGTCCTTATGACTTTCATAAGTCTCTTCCGCTTTATTCCGGTGGAATTCACTTCTTGTGATTGTTGGTGTGTCCAACATTCTTCGTGCTTCTTTGGCCAAAGGCCGCACGGTTCGTTTCTAAGCTCTCGCTTAACTGGCTTGTGCCATGTTCATTGGTGTGTTTGTACACTTTCCGTATCCAATGTGGTTGATTATTCATCAATTGGGTACTCTTGTCCCGAAGTGTATTACTTCACTTATCAATTTGATTCATCAAGGATCTACTTCCAGTTCCTTATGCAATTGCAATAGGAATGAACATTGCCTCCTCTGTGAGGTATTTCATCGCTTGGTGCAGACTCCTGGCTCGTTGCCCGGTCTGTCTTCCATCTCTTATTTAGCATCTCCATATCATTGTGTGATTATTCACATATATTGGTCGCTTGCTGCGCACCATGTTCTTATTTACTTACGACTTGGGTTTCCATGGCATCCGCAATTACAATAGCTTCTGCTCATGTATTTCCACCATTTATACAATGGTTCGTCATTTACTTGGCTGATTACAGAATATGCTATTCTTTATGTTTCTGAGCTCCTTGAGCGTTATTGACTTTGAACTTTACGTTGTACACATACAGTGTTTCTTCTAAACTGGTTACTCTTCGGGGTTTTTTTTTACATTTGCTATCAAAGCTTACTTCGGTTTTATCTTGTTCAGGTTATTGCTTGGCAGTAATTATATGCTCAAGCTTCACTACATTAGTAGTTCTGAAAGAGATGTATTTCCAGACATCCACTGATGGCATCCTCTTCTTTGGAATCTACAAGTTCACCACTCTTGCGGTCCTACGACAACGAGTGGTATCCTCGCTCGTTAGTTATTAAGCAACCTTTACTGGTGCCATTACCGGCAATTCTTCTTATGATTCCAGATAGGTTTTACGACCGTTTGACCTACGTATCGTAGTTGTTTGACGGCTTACATGCCACATTGCCTAGAGCTCTGCTCATCTTAGGCTGTTCACTAGTTTTTGCTTCCCCGTATACCATCAAATGGCTTAGAGGTAACACTGGGCTCCATGGTAAGATCATCGCATCACGCTTCCGTTCATTGGAGACCCTTCAAGTAATAACCGGTTGCCTCTTGGCAATTTAGGGTACTTCCCGTTTGGTGGAATCCCTTCGGTGTTCTAACTGAGTGTTCGTTCTATCTCTTGTGTTCTCATCATGACACTTCATTCAACTGTTGTTGCTTCCGACACCCTTCGAGGATTGCTCTTGGGTGTTACTAAGTTACGCCATTTCATCTGGCTCGTATTTTGAGTATGTTCAGTTCGTACTCCGTCTCGTAGTTCTGGATTTCATATTATCCCGTTTAGGGTTATAACATCTCCCGTTCTTGGGGTTGCAATGTCTCCCATTCTTGGGTAGACCATGAATACTTTTCCTTATGTCTTGATCGGGTCGATATCCTCTTCGTTGATGAATGGTATTCTCTGGTAAATTATGGGATCATTTGGGTATTTTACCCCGTTCATTGAACATTGGCATGTTCATGTTAGGCATTTGCCTTAGTGTGTTTAGACTGGGTATCCATTCCAGCTAACATGCATTTGCTTCAAGATTCTTGAGACATGTCCAATGTCTTTACTCAATTGTTAGTGCTTCTCGCACTTTCTAACTCTTGATCATCCTCCTGGAGTGAGTTTTGACTCCATCAGCTTTGTAAGCTTATCTGAGTTCCTTCGATTGTTCAAGGTGTCCAACTGTTCCGGTTCGAATTTACCTTGTTGTCCGTAGTACGAAGTTGACTACTTCCCGTGTCTTGTACACTACTTGTATACATACGTGGGGTACTTTACTGGTACATTACTACTTACCTGACTAACTCACCAATAGGTCTGTCAGGCCCGCATGCTCCTTCGGAGTGACGTCGTCCCACATCCCGTTTTTGGGTACACTCGCAGTGCTCGTCACATGCCTAGGTGAAGTATTCTATTGTCAACTCCTCTTGTATCATCCTATGATAACTTACCGCGGTTCTCCTGGTTTGGTTTTAAAATCTGAGGTTTAAAAGAAATATTTGAGTTTTGAAAGAAAGGTCTTTGAGTTTTGAAAGAAAATTTTTCATGGTGTTACCATGTCTAGGGTCTTGACCAAGTCCAGCTTCTCGCTGACTGGTATGTTCGTTAATACGATGGTTAGGCCGTTAGGCCCTTCCAAGGTTTCGTTCTTCAAGTTCTTAGGTTTGGTGATCCTACATTTGCTTCAATCGTCATAGCGGTACCTTGGTAAGTACTTGTTAGTCATTGAAAGCTTTTCCAAATAGCCCCGCTATTGCTGCACTTGTCATGGCATGTGCGCGGGTAGGTTGGTTTTGGGTTTGCATATACCGGTTACGGTATTGTTTCCATCCGTATTTGATGGTTTTATTGGATCTTCCTTTGATCCTTTGATCTTAGTGATCAATCTCTTGAGTAGCTTCTCAGTGTTCTTGACATGAGTGTCATTAATCAGGGTACTTCTCCAATCTTTGGGGGTCCTTGTGTACCTTGCTTCGTTGCTCGTTCCCACACCTTTACGTCGTAGTCCTGTTGGTGTAAGTTTCATGAATATTCTCATAGTTGTCTGAACTATGTTATTCGGGTATTAAGGCCTCTTGGCGTTGTAGGTTTGGAGTTATCCAACCTCGACTAATTCCTTAGTCGGTTAGTATACCATTGGTGGCATTATCAAGCGTTTGCAGTCCGCAGACTCTCTTGTCTCGATTTTGTTGCTCCGCCTTTTTCGCTTCGTTACGCGGTTGTGCTTTCCTTCTTGCCGACTACGCATGGTTCTCGCGACTGCGAAGCACGTCACCCCATGGTGCCGTAAATTTCATTATCCTATGGTTAGGATTCTCAATCTACCGCTAATAAGCGCGGTTATTGTCGTTCAACGGGAACCGTCTCCGGGATTCCTAGTTCTTGGAATCTACCGTATGACTAGTTCTTTCTTTTACAAGGTTTATTTTGCAACTGCCAGATCGGGTTTACCCGAGTATGAGAGGTCTTTCCATCTCTCTGGCGTTCTTGTCCCAACTTAATGCTTAAGGCACTAAGATTGGTCATTACCTTGGAAACCCTAGAAATGGGTTTTTGTCATGAATCAAAGGAGGAGCTCCAATCCACCATTGGAGACTTGGAGAATAGCTCAAACAAGGAAAGAACAGTGCCCCATTACAAGATGAAATCGGCCAAAACCAAGAAGGAAGGAAAGAAGGAGTTTTTCTTGGATTTTCTTACCTTGAATGAAAAAGGAGATGAACTAGCTCCATAAAATTCCATTTTCTTCACAAATGGGTATACCCATGGAGATGAACTTCAAGCTTTGTGGATTTTGAAAAGAGAGAAGTGTAGCTCTTGATGAGGGGAGTTCAAATATGCAATTTATTTTTGATTTGGGGCATTATTGTGACTTGGGCAAGCAAGGAAAGCTTGAGAAGCCATGGGAGGCTGCTTGGAATAGCAAGGAAGGAGAAGAAGAGGGGAGGAAACGACAGAGAGAGAGGAGGAGGGCTCAGCTCGAAGGAAAAGAAATGAAGAGAGAGAGAGAGAGGTAAAATGTCTTATGCACTTTTTGCTTTTACTTTATTTGCTATTGCTTTTTGACTTATTAACTAATAAGCTAGTCAAGTGTGAAAGGGAGAGTGTTATACACTCATCAAAACCGGCCACCTTAATTAATCAAGCTAGGGGCGTTTTCTTCTTTTCGCAATAGCGCTCGTTAATTTCCCGGTTTTAGCACTAATCACTAACCGGGCCCGTTTTCCGGATTTTTCTCGTTTCTTTAATTTTAATAGTTCTTAAGATTTCATTAATGTTTAATTATAGTTATTTGGTTGACTATAATTTTTACGGGTCCATTTGACCACTCAAAGTCATGCTTTTGGGTTTTCTCGAAAAACGTGCTCTAAAGCTTCATTAGCGTTTTAAATCCATTTTATGGATCCGTTTTCTTCGGGAATTATTCTCGTATGTCAATTAGGACTAACTAAGCCTTAGGAATCCCTCTAGGATCCAAATCGAGGTCATACACCTCCTCGAGTTACGTAACGCACAATTTTACGTTTTATGCTTTTTACGTGTTTTCTCTTTCCCTTTGGATTTATTTTTTTTACCAAAATTCTTTTGACACAATTAGGCCCTCAAATACCATATTAGAATTATTAAATCACCATAATTAATTTCAAGGTATTTCATATTTCCTTCCGATTATATGTTGAACATCATCCTTGTGAGATGTGGTTCATCCCATCCCTCATCGATATATTAGGAAAAGGGATACTAGTCCGTTTACTATAAATAGGGGTTAGTATTGTGAAAGATGGTTTCATCCCACATCATGGGTTTGGAAAGCAAAGGAGCACTTCCTTTCTTATAAAAGGAAGTATCCTTTCTCATTCTAAATCATCCCTTCAACAAGCAACTTATTGCATAGTTAAGTTGTATTGTCTTTTCTCTCAATTTCTGAAGTAATAGCAAAATTAGTTATAGTTACGGTATTTTGTTTATATCTTTATCTAGCAGCTATTGTGGGTAATTTTGTAGTGCTTTATTGTGCTAAGAAATTATAGTAAGGAAATTCTATCTAGGAAGTGGTTCTTAAGCGGGACCATTGTGACCCTACCACGACCTGGGAATTTTTCTGTACGGAGTGATTTTCTAGTACAACAATTTACTCTTTTACCCAGTCGCTTCTGCAACAAGTGGTATCAGAGCGAAGGTTCTGTCTTAGTATGCTCTGTGCTTGCAGCTAGGCTGATCTTCCACATCAAGAAAGCATTCCTTTGATTGTTTGATACGTCATAGTGCTGCTAGATAAAAATTGGAGCAGAAATTGAGGAACCCAAATCAAGAACCCCGGAGACGGCATCATCAACCTCCTCGTCATCGATTTGGACAAGAAAGGTGATGAAAAATGCCAAGTTTTCAGTGGAGACGTTTGATGGTACAGGCCATTTCGGCATGTGGCAATGTGAAGTACTCCAAGACGTTCTCTTTCAACAAGGTCTGGACATCGCCAATGAAGAGAGAAGACCGGAAGAAATACAAGAGAAATAATGGGAGGCCATGAATTGAGCAGCTTGTGGTACAATTCGCTCCTGCCTGTCGAGAGAACAAAAGTATGCATTCTCTAAAGAAAATTCCACATGTAAATTGTGGAAGTCACTGGAGGAAAAATTCATGAAGAAAAGTAGTCAGAATAAGCTTTTTATGAAGAAAAGGCTATTCCGTTTTTCTTATGTTTCGGGGTCCACGATGAATAATCACATCACCAGCTTCAATCAACTAGTAGCTGATTTGGTAAACTTGGATGTGACATTCAGTGACAAAGATTTGGCCTTAATGTTGTTGGGATCTCTTCCTGATGAGTATGAGTTTCTTGAAACAACTCTACTTCAGGGGAAGAACGAAGTCTCTCTGAAGGAAGTTACTACAGCTTTGTACAGCCATGAGTTGAGAAGAAAAGAAGTTCAGCACTGATGAAGCAGTAGAAGCATTGGTGGTGAGAGGTCGTTCATCCGCTTAGAGAAAGGGTGGTCAAAATCAAAAGTCAAGCTCGGTAAAGATGAATGTGCATTTTGCCGAGAAAAAGGACATTGGAAGAAGGAATGTCCAAAATAGAAGAAAGGAAAAACTGTTCAAGATGCATGTGTGGCAGAATGCGACAACAATGGATCATGACTATCATTGGTGGCATCAACTTCAACAATTAACCAGGACGAGTGGATTCTGGATTCAGCAGCAACCTATCATATGTCCCCCTTTCGAGAATGGTTCTTTGACTACAAAGAAC
The DNA here is from genome assembly GCA_023374045.1 of Limonium bicolor. Classification (NCBI taxonomy): domain Eukaryota; kingdom Viridiplantae; phylum Streptophyta; class Magnoliopsida; order Caryophyllales; family Plumbaginaceae; genus Limonium; species Limonium bicolor. Next base: position 84,907,308 of record CM041782.1, read on the forward strand.
TAAAGGTGGAACCGTTTTGATGGGAGATAATAGCCCATGCAAGACAGTTGGTACAGGTTCAATTAGGTTGAAGAATCATGATGGATCAACCAGAGTTCTAAGAGATGTTCGGTATGTTCCAAACTTGACCAAAAATCTCATTTCTCTGGGACACTTGGAGTCAAAAGGATTCTCATGGACCGCTAATGATGGAGTTTTAAGGGTCATTTCTGGAACATTGACAGTGATAAAAGGCACTAGAAGAAATAATCTGTATTACTACGAGGGTAGTACAGTTATAGGAACAACAACTATCGCAAATGCTTCCAAGGATAATGGTGCTTCCTAGTTATGGCACATGCGACTAGGGCACGCTGGTGAAAAATCCTTACAGATTCTTGCGAAGCAAGGATTGCTGAAAGAAGTGAAGGCTTGTAAGTTAGAATGTTGTGAGCATTGTATTCTTGGGAAGCAAAAGAGATTAAAGTTTGGCACTGCCATCCATAATACGAAGGGTATTTTGGATTACGTCCATTTTGATGTTTGGGGCCCACCAAGACGCCTTCCTTGGGTGGGAACAGCTACTATGTGACCTTCGTGGATGATTCTCTTGAAGGGTTTGGGTGTATGCCATGAAGACTAAGGATGACGTGATGGGGATCTTCGTAACATGGAAGAAGATGGTCGAGACGCAAACAGGTCGAAGGATCAAGTATCTCCGGACAGATAATGGGGGAGAGTACAAGAGTGATCCATTCTTAAAGGTTTGCAAAGACGCGGGAATCATCCGACACTTCACAGTCAGGGAAACACCGTAGTAGAATGGAGTGATAGAGCGAATGAACCGAACATTGTTAGAGAAGGTTCGGTGCATGTTGTCAAATGTTGGACTTGGCAGACCATTTTGGGCAGAGGCGGTAACATATTGTAGCCATATTGTGAATTGGTACCGTCGTTGGCTATTGGTGGAAAGACACCGCTTGAGGCTTGGTCTGGAAAACCAGCTACTGATTATAGTTCTTTACGAGTATTTGGTTCCATGGCTTACTACCATGTGAAGGAGTCAAAATTGGATCCAAGGGCAAAGAAGGCTCTATTTATGGGATTTACGCCTCGGGTAAAGGGATACCGGTTGTGGTGTCTAGAAGCGGAAGACAATCATTAGCAGAGATGTTACCTTTGATGAATCTGCATTGTGGCAGAAGGAGACAGTAGACTCCATCCAGACAGAGGGAACTCAGAAGCAGGTGGAGAAAGCACCAAAACAGGTGGAGTTAGAAGAGACATTGGTAAACCCATTGGTTGGAGATGATAGTGACTCTCAAGGAGTAGATGCGTCGGATGTGGAAGCTTCAACAACAGAATCAGATCTGGTTGTAGAAGAGAGACCCAGAAGAGAGATCCGTAAACCTGCTCCCTATTCGGATATGGTGGCTTATACACTTCCAGTTGTAGATGAAGGGGTACCACCTACTTTCCAAGAAGCAAGTCAAAACTCAGAAAGTAAGGAGTGGAAAGGTGCTATGGAAGAAGATATGAATTCTCTTCACAAGAACAACACATGGAAGTTGGTACAACTACCAAAGGGCAAGAAGGCAATTGGCTGCAAATGGGTGTTTGCAAAGAAAGAAGCACTGCCGGAAAAAAAGAATAAACAACGCTCTTTTAAAAACGGTTATATTTGTAAATCGTTTTTTAGCATATTAAAGAACGATTATAAAGTAAGGCGTTGTATTTATGATTTAGGCCGGGCATTTTAAAAAACGCTTCACTTAAGAAGCGTTCTTTATTGTATCGCGCCCAAAGACAAAAAAAACGCTTGGGTAATAAGCGTTCTTTATATGAAACATATAAAGAACGCTTTATATAGAAAGCGTTTTTATGTCTCTGGGACGCTCCGCATAAAGAACGCTTCGTTTAAGAAGCGTTCTTTATGTTTTTTACTCTCAGCATAAAAAACGCTTCTTAAGTGAAGCGTTCCTTATGTTGCCTGAATAACTTTCCCGAAAAAATTTAATCTCTCCCGCGCTCACTGTACTTTTATACAACGTAAACCCTCTAGCTAGCTACCTCTCTCTCTCGACTGAGCTCACGAATACGTACCCCAGTACCGTCGGCAAGCTACTGCCATCGCCGCCCTTCCGTCGCCGGCCGCCACTCCCGTCGCCCTTCCGTGCCGTCGCCCGTCCGTGCCGCCGCCGCTTTCCGGCCGTCTCTCTCGCCCTTGATGATACGCTGGCTCCCGATATTTCCGCGCATGCATCTTTCTTCTCTGATCATCATCCAAATAGTTGCATGCCTGTCGCCCTCTCTTTCGGTAATTTCATCATCAAAATCTGCGAAACAGGAACATATATATATATGTCTGCTCTTTCTCTTATTAATTTTGCAACCCGCGATCGAACTGCAGGAATTAACGTACATATGCCCGTCGCCACTACGTTATATTATTGATTCATCTGCAGTAATTTTACAACCCAACTGGCGTAATCGATCCATGCCATCGCCTCTTTTCCTGATTCTGCTGGAGGTAATTTTGCTAACCAAATTAACTGATCGATCATAACATATAAAACATGCTGTGGTTGGTATTAACACGTGATCATAAAATTATTAGGATTAATTTTTAAGTGTTGTGGGGAATATTAATTAATTTTGCAAACCAATTAAACTGTCGCCTGAGCTGATGATTTTTTGGTATATACTTGCTGGTTGTGTCCAAATGGACCTGAGATAAATGTGTGTATTAGGCGAAAATATGATGTGTTTGGGCATACAAATATATGTATTATAAGCCACGTACCATAAATTTTGCAAAACCATGCAAACTGTCGATCATGAACATACATGCTCTGTTTGAGATTTGTGTTTTATTAGGATTAAGTGTGTAGGATTCATTTTGCAAACCAAACTGTCGCCTCTTGTACATGCTCTATATATTGTGGTGAAACCCTGTATTTTTAGGGGGATACTGTCGGATTTGCAGAAAATTTTGTCAAACTATTGAATTATTGGATTCGTAATGTAATTATTGTTGTGTACAAACTATCTCGTGCAGGCATTGTTAGTACGTACTTTTCATTGTCACACGCCTGATACGGCTGGTTGATTGAAGTCTAGGTTCTTCACATCAAGACTAAGCAGACTACTCATCAGATTAGGTTAGTTTATAATTTTTCTCTAATAACTTCTTAATTGTTTATATAGTGTTTCTCTGAATAGCTATTAAATATACTCGAACATAGTCACCCGTCCGAGATATACCTACTAGAGGTATATCTTGGACAGTCCCCGTCGGGACTGTCCAATCACGTTTGATCTCACCTTCTAGGTAGTGAACAAGTTTATGAAAAACAGTTCATTTAAAATTCGGTAGCCTTTCCCTTTTGTTCTTCGAGTGTATACATTCATATATACACTAGAAGAACAGAAGGGAAATGCTGCCGAAATTTTCAATGAATTGTTTTTATAAACTTGTTCGCGTGTGAGATTGAACGTGATTGGATGGGTTTAGGTTGTAAAATTTGTAAAAGTAACTGGACTAATATCTGCCAACATATGAACGATATCGATCAGTTGTAAAGTAATACATCGATCTCACAGAAAGAGATGGAGCGTTCAAAGATGTACAATGACAGACTTGACAACGATTACCTACAAGGGGTCGATAGGTTCTGTAACATCCTAGTCAACAATCTTCAACCGAGGAATAAGGGGTATATTTTGTGTCCATGCATCGACTGTAAAAACGACTTCAAGTATAGAGATATTGAGAAAATTAAGGACCATTTGATTCGACGTGGGTTTACAGAAGATTACGAAGACATAGCATTATGGCATGGTCAGCATGCAGTGGATGTGTTTGACTATGCAGAAGCTTCAGTAGAACAACCAGAATTGGACGGCATTGAAAACTTTGGGGATGACACAAAAACTTTGGGGATGATGACTACTGCACGATTAATGACGAGATCACAGAAGATGCGAACCTTGACACACTATTGGAAGATGTAGAACAATACTTTACCAACAAACCGAGTACACATGAAAACTTTATGCAGTCATGTAAAGAACCACTGTACGCTGGATGTGATGCACTGGCATTGAACAAATTAAGTGCGACGCTGAAACTATTTAATGTCAAATCGAAACACGGATGGAGCGATGTAAGTTTCACGGAACTATTGCAAATTATTAAGGAGATACTACCAGCGGACAATGTCATGTACAACTACTTATGAGGCGAAGAAGTTAATGTGTCCAATGGGTATGGAGTACAAGAAAATACATGCTTGTCCATCGGGGTGTATCTTGTTCTGGAAGGAGTATGAGCTACATGATTGTTGTCCTAAATGTGGTGAATCACGTTATGTAAAGAAAGATCATCAAGACGACAACAAGCCAAAGGTTCGTTCCCCAGCGAAGGTGTTATGGTATTTGCCAATAATCCCAAGGTTTAGGCGGTTATTTGCTGTTCCGAAGGATGCTGAAAACCTTAGGTGGCATACAACACATAGGGTGGACGATGGTAAATTAAGACATCCTGCTGATTCACCGCAATGGAGAAACATTGACAGAATATTTCCTGAGTTTGGTAAAGAATCAAGAAATTTAAGACTTGGCTTATGCACGGATGGAATGAACCCGTACGGCACTTTGAGTAGTGTACACAGTACTTGGCCTGTTCTGTTGACTGTATACAACCTCCACCATGGTTGTGCATGAAGCCTAGGCATATTATTCTATCAATGTTGATATCCGGTCCAAAACAGCCGGGGAATAATATTGATGTGTTTCTGCAGCCGCTTATTGATGACTTGAAACTCTTATGGAATACGGAACAACAGTATATGATTCTTATGCAAAGGAAAACTTCACACTGCGTGCTATGCTATTTTGTACAATAAACGACTTTCCAGCATACGGAAACCTATCTGGATACAATCAAAGGAGCATTAGCGTGTCCTGTTTGCGGTGATAACACTTGCAATATCCGATTGAAATATAGTGGAAAAATGTGTACATGGGTCATCGAAATTCCTTCCAAGACATCATAAGTACCGAAAGATGACAGATGAATTTGACGGGACGACTGATCATGCTGTAGCTCGGCAACCTTTATCAGGTGTCGATGTTTATAACCAGGTGAAAGATATTGTGAACAACTTTGGTCCTCCAACTAAAGCTACAGAGAAGAGTGTTTGGAAGAAAAGGTCGATATTTTTTGATCTTGAGTATTGGCAACATTTGCAAGTAAGGCATTGTATTGATGCCATGCACGTGGAGAAAAATGTGGGTGAAAGTCTTGGTGGAACGTTGCTAAACATTAAAGGGAAAACAAAAGATCATTTAAAGGGGAGAAAAGATTTAGTAGAGTTGGGCATACGAATAGAGCTCCAACCCCAACAAAGAGGAACACGTATCTTCCTGCCTCCCGCATGTCACACTCTATCCAAAGAGGAGAAAAAGAGTTTCTGCAGTGCCCTTTCTGACATCAAAGTACCATCAGGGTACTCTTCCAACGTAAGAAGTTGGGTGTCCATGTCTGAACTCAAGTTAGTAGGGATGAAATCTCACGACTACCATGTTTTGATGCAACATTTGCTTCCCATTGCAATTCGTGGGATTCTCCCACATGATGTCAGAAAACCATTACAAATTTGTCCGTGTTTTTCAATGGAGTTTCTGCCAAAGTTCTAGATGTGCAGACACTGGACAAGTTGCAGGCTGAACTAATTGTCACTATGTGCCAGTTGGAGATGTATTTTCCACCTTCATTTTTTGATATTATGGTGCATCTGCTTGTTCATTTAGTAAGGGAGATCAAGGAGTGTGGCCCATTATATCTCAGGTATATGTATCCATTCGAAAGATACATGGGTGTGCTTAAAAAAAATGAAAAACCGCAGACGTCCAGAGGGAAGCATTGTTGAAGGATATGTAACTGAGGAAGTGATTGACTTTTGCACCCACTACTTAGAAGGCGTGGACCACATAGGACTTCCGAGATCAAGACATGAGGGCAAGTTACAGGGTGTAGGTACAATCGGGAAAAAAATGGTGAGGCCTGATTTTGCTGCATTGTGTAAAGCGCATCTAACCGTGTTGAGCCATGTTGAAGATGTTGAACCATACTTCGTATCACACTTAAGCGCTCTCAGAGCACAACATCCGTCGATGAGTCAAGTGAGATTAAAGAAGGAGCAGAATGCTACATTCGTTACATGGTTTAAAGAAAAAGTTATGCATGAAGATTCAGGCAATGTAACTGAAATGGTTAAGTTATTAGCGCTCGGTCCGAATCTTGATGTTTTATCGTACGAGGGTTTCGATGTGAATGGGTTCTCTTTTTATACTGAACGCCAAGATCGTAAGTCAACAAATCAAAATAGTGGTGTTCATCTAACTGCTTCACAGGAAATATATCAAGATGCAGGTAGTAAGGGAGTGACAATGAGGAAAGAGTATTACGGTGTGATTCAGGAGATTTGGATCCTTAACTACACCGGTTACGAGACTTGTGTCTTTAAATGCAAATGGGTAGACAACAGGCGCAGTTACCGTCAGGTGGAACACGGTATGAAGTTGGTTGACCTAAACGCATTGACATACACAGAAGAACCGTTTATAGTTGCTCTAAAGCTAGACAAGTGTTCTACTGCCGTGATCAATCTAATCCCAGATGGTCAGTTGTATTGCAAAGTAAGCGACGGATAGTTGGTGTTGATGGTGTTATGAACGAGGAAGATTATGACTGTGAAATGGACAATGTTCCCCTCCAAATGCCAATGGAAGTTGATAATGTGACCAACTTTCAGTGCACAATCAGATCATGGAGAAGGGTTGTGGGTGGAAAAATGAACAAAAAGTAAGTCTGGCATAAAAGAAAAGTGAATGCTTAACACATGCGTGTACAATTTATGTTTGTTTGACTCTATTTATGACTCTATTTATGACACTGACTATATATATAATTATATTATGTAATGATATTGTGCAGATTATGGATGCCGACGATCATGAGATGCTCATACAGTGTGATGAGGAGATGGAGATGGAGATAGATTCAGAGATGCAGTTAGCGGAGCGTACACAGATCGTCGATGCCGCTGATGCTCCTACGACCTCTCAGGACCCTCCTACGACCTCTCATCTCCCTCCACGAAAGACACGAGGACCGTCACGTGGTCTAAATGAGAAGAAGGAGAGTGGCATGATTGATTTGGTGTGGGATAGGTATATGTTACACCTATATGTTATTTTGTTTTATTTTTTCACATATATACTGATATTTATACATTTATATGTAGTACTATATATATTTCGTACGTATGACTAACATATATACTGTATATATTACAGGTATCTTAGACCCACTGGCGAGAAAAAGCAGAAGTTTCCAGCGCCATGGGTCGATTGGTTAAGACCCATTGCTGTATCAACAAAAACTGGAAGAACCAAGATCCGGAAATAAAGAAGATCATGTGGATGAGCTTGAAGAAGAAGTACCAGATCCCGGATGAAGCATATGATAAAGTGATGTCACTGCTTGCTTTGCGTATGCGAGCGTTCAAAAATAGGCTGGTGCCTGGTTGGATCAATACGAACAACCCGAAGCGGGTGCCTCCCTATGAGCTGTACGCTGGCATGATCACTGAGGAGGATTGGAAGGAGTTCTATGAAGCACATATCACCCCTGAGTTCAGGGTACGTAATTGTTTTCATAGATTAACTTTTAAGTTTATGATGTTAATGTACAGGATAAAGTTTATAAAATGAATTGTATTAATTCTTTCCACAGGCAGTTCAGGAAAAAGCCCGACAGAATCGCTTGAAAGATCAGAACCCACACTACATGGCCGAGCTGGGTACGCGGGCGTATACCAGGCTGGATTGAAAAGGGGTTATTGAAGCGTGTGCGTGAGGACGGCACAATTGAGCCGATTCAAAGTCCGGATGAGGTGAATCGGGCACAAGCATACATGCTTGGCCGCCAATTAGAGAAGGACGGTGAAATGTATTATCCACGGAAGAGACTGCAGACTTAGCTGCAAAAATTGTGAGTGCCCTGAGTAATATTTAATAGTTTATAATTATTCTTACAATTTATGTATGTTTTATTTATTTGATCTAATTCATAATTACATGTTTTTTTGCGTGTACAAGACTGCAGAGGATGTTGATTCGTTTCTTGGCCAGCCTCATACTCAGAGGATCCGTTGAACAAAGCGCTTGGCAAGAAGGATTACCCTGGGAGAGTTCGAGGATTTGGATCCGCAGTGCGTCAGAGAGATGTTTTTCCTCGCTCCCAGCGGATCGGGAGAGAGGAAGAAATCAAGGAGATCGAAAGGAAGTTGTCACAACAATTCCAATCTGATTTGCAGCAGCAGATGCATGAAATGGAAGCAAGATTGATGAAACAGCTGAGTCAGGGGCATCAATCTTCTAGCTCATCAGTGTATGCCGCCCCTGCACCCGTTTCCACCCTGCACCTGCTTCCATCCCAGCACCTGCTTCCACCCCTGCACATGCTTCTACCCCTGCACCTACTTCCACCCCTGTACCATCTCAGGTTTCAGTTTCTTACACTGTACCTGCACCTTCTGACCCATTCCCATATGCCAAGCTTCAGGTGTGCATGTGTGAATTTTAGTGCTTTGTCGTTATTTATTTTTTCAATTAATCAAAAGCATGCATGTTGTAATGTATGAATCTAATTGTTTGTGTTCGTTTATTAGGAAACCAAAAAGTGTCGTCTTCTGCAGATCAATGAACATGGCACCTTTGTGGTTGCAGTAGGCACAATTCTACAGACTAATTCGGCGTCACTGTGTCATTTTAAGCGAGTGTCGGCCTGGTATGTCCGTGTGATGGTCGACAATGTCTGTCAAGGCTGTGATCACATTCCACTACCGATAGAGTTGAATGATTGGAGCACTATCATTGAAGCATGTGGCTCACAAGTACCATGACCTTGCAATCTGGTGGAATTATCTGATAGTAGGGTAAGCAAAACAACTTTATAAATTGTTTACTAATTACCATTTCATATAAATGCAGTTTTGGGAGAATATAGTTTTCTAACGTATATATGCTAACTTGTCATTTCTTAGACACCTGTTCCTATTGCTGGCAAAGGTAAGGCAGTCAGTGCGTCGAAAAGAAAGGGACCATCGGGTCAGCAGCATGGTCACTACATCAGTACACTTCGACACGATTTCATTCTTATCCAAAATTTGGTGAAAACACTAGGAACGTCAGCAGATCTTATATGACTTGATACTCGGGAAGGGTGATTTCATTGAGTTCATCCTTAGGGTTCCGCCGTCTTTGTTCCACAGCGGAGAACTACAGGAGTTGCTGATCAGTATTAGCAATGTCAAGGAGCTGCTGCTTGGTGATATGCTGAACATCTCGGTGATTCAATCCTACTGCTTGCAAGTATCACATTTTTTCACTTTCAAAGTTAATAGTAAGTTTTATGTATATATAATTTTAATTTAATGCATTTGTCATCAAAGGCCCTTACTATCGAGACTGGTGGCAAAGAAACTGGACAATATGATCACCTTCCTATGTCCACAAATCATGTCTTCTGAGGAAGCTATGAGAGACGGTGCTGCGTGTCAGATCCATATGTGCAATGGCATAATTGCGGCGGTAAAGAGGAATAGCAAATTTGTGCTCATACCATATCATCAAATGTAAGCGTGCTTGACCACCTTATGCTTTTTGTCTTGTTTTATGTTAACTCATATATATTTCGAAGGTGAAGTTGATTTGTTGTTGTTTCAAACTTGTTGCAATCATGGTGTTGTTATGTGTGTACTTACTCATCATCCTGTATAGTGATTGACCCTATTGGTGGAATTAAGAGAAACATCGCCATTTCTGTTCTGCTGACAAAGTAAGTAATTATGCATATTTTCATTTCAAAAAATAAAATTTTATACCTTTTTTGATGACTTATCACTTAAAGAACGCATCTTAGGATAAAACGTTTTTTATGTTCCCATCGTTCTTGCATTATATAGAACGCTTTGAAAATAAGCGTTCTTTAAAGATAGTATAAGGAACGCTTTGAAAGTGTCATTTAAAACGTTTTAGCATTTGCGTCACTCGAATAAACACACTAAATAAATGTTCTTAAATGCCAAATTTAAGCGTTGTTTATTCTTTCTTTTTCAGCAGTGCATGTTCTTATCTGTTTGTAATACCCTTGAGATTTATCTCCCACATCGATTGGAGGGGAGAACGAACCACTCCGAATATGAGTGGGATTACCTCTCCTTATTCTGAGGTCTCTAGAGACGAGAATATATTGACCCTCTGAAATAAAACTTCATTGGGAACAATATCGACCATGGGTAGAATTTTCCGCTTCCGCCGGGCCATTCTGGTGTGAGGCCTTTTAGGGCTAGGAAACCATAAGATCAAAACCGTGTGGCCTGCATGTCAAAGCGGACAATATCACAACAGTAAGATACTGAGCTGTTACAGTTGGTATCAAAGCTAGACCCAGCTCGGTGTGCTGGTATAGCCCACGAGGCCGCTGGACTCCTAAGAAGGGTTAGTATAATACCTTTGAGATTTACTTCCCACATCAATTGGAAGGGAGAACGAACCACTTCTTATATGGATGGAGATACCTCTCCTTATTGTGAGGTCTCTGGAGATGTGTATATATTGACCCTTCAAACAAAACCCCACTGGAGATAATATCCACCAAGGGCAGAACTTTCCACTTCCGTGGACCACTCAGTGTGAAATGTCAAGGTCAATATCGGTAGAATGACGAGCAATGGAGTAGAGCTAAGGGCCTTCTTTGTGCTTAAAAGTCCCATCAGAAACAACTAAACAACTGGGAAATCAAAAGACCAACTATGATCCTGCTGTGTACATGAGGCCACAATGCAGCTGCACTCCCATACTGTTGATGGAAACATTAACAGTCTGCGAATATATAAGCATGCATCAGAAAAACATTGCCCCCAACTTGGCAAAAAGAAGAAAGTGGACATTTTGGTTCAAACTTTTACATGAACTTACCTGATGGCGATAAACGAAGTAAGCAAAACATGAAGAAGAAGATTATGAAAGGGAGAAGTATCGGGTTTACAACAGCGTCGACAAGGCCCAGCAAGAAGTATAGATGGAGGCTTGGGAGAGTCTCTAGATAATCCACACTTTCAGGATACATTGCCTTCTCTCTGTCTCTCTCTGTTTTGACCATAAACATGTTTTTGAGATGGAGAATAACTAGTGGCTTCAACCGGAGGATTTCACCTGCCATTCCAGCCCATCCATCTACCATTATGTACGTCATGAAGAAGGTAGCCTTCATGGGTATCGATACTCCGATTGTTGTTGGAATACTGTTATTTCAATTAAGCACATACGCACATTAGCATGCCGTAGGTTGATGCTTTTATAAATAAATACCGGGGAACTATTGAGAAAAAAACCTTAATAATTTGGAAGTATTAGTGGGCATTACTCAGCAGGTGGTTGGTGAAGAAAAGCACAGAGCTGCTCAAAAGCGGTTCCAGTGATTATGCTTCCCAAGAAAAACATTAACCGCACAAAATAGTAGTACTTGGCTTGGCCGCAGCTTTCCGTTCCAATTCTGACCATGCTACATATCCTTCAATTTTCGACAAGAACATCAACAATGAAGAAAGAACTGACAAGAAGATCTTAAGTGCCGAACCAGGCATAAACCAGTCAGAAATGACTTGATGAATTTCCTGCACTTTATAAGAAGCATGAGAATCAAATGTAGTAGATAGTATGTGTGTGCATAAGTTAACGACTCACTACAATATGCATTAGACAAAAATGACTTGCTCAAGATTCTGCCCATCTCATGCCTAACTTACTCTATTTTTTTTCCAGTTGTCTTAGTTATTTTCCACTTCGGTACTGTGATGCTAATATGACTAGGGGCTCAGAGGTTCCGGGGCCCATGATGTCAACCACAGAGTAGGATTTTTGCTCTGCTGTGTCTGCGCAGACAGCTGCTCCCTATCTAGACTTGAATGAAACAAAAGACACTGGCAAGATTACTTTGGCGTCCTGGAGAATCCTCTGCCTCACCATTGTCATCGAAGAATACAAGTGTTGAATATGTCAAAAATAAACAATTATTCAGCCAACTAAGCTTGGTTGGAAAGAAGAAAAATTTTACGAATGCAATTTGGCATATACTCTGAGTAGGGAGCAAAATCAGATGCGAAGTTTGTGTTCACTTACTTTCTTATCAAGGTCCTTCAGTTCTTGTCTGTAGAAGTCAATGGCATCACATTTCTCACCCCATAACCCATGATATCCTTTCTGTTACACATCATCAGTCACGTTTAAAAACTTAGAGCTTTCATCATAAAACAAATCCACAATGACGAGCTAGTGCTTCTGAAACTTTTGAACAGCCTTCTTAATAGCTCACCTTTATAGTTGGCCTTTTCTCTGGGCACCTTTCAAACTTAAGCTGGTAATAGCTCTAGCCGTTTTGAAGTTTAATCCGTTTCTTCGCAAGCTTGGCAAATTTATTGGAATTGTATACAGCTTGGATTACTAGAAAAATTATTCAATAGAGTGAACTAGACTACTAGGAGCATAACAAAATCATCTCCCAAGCATATCAAGATAATATTTTTAAAAACTAAAGCATGTAGCTTCAAAACTGCAAATAACCATAGTGACAGCAGAAATGCCTGCAAGACAGATTTACCTGATCATAGTGATAGGCATTGGCATGATTTTTCTTGAAGAAGTGATCTACAGACTCCGAAATGGAAGCACCTGCAACATGAGGCACATTCCTGACCAGAACCTGAAATTTTACAACAATGTATAAACGTAAAGGGAAGACCCGGGGATTATTAAGATATCAAGACTTTAATGATTACAAAATGACAGCTCTAGGAATGGTAGTATCAGTGCATAAAACTAAGACCAAATTGATGTCACGCATATAGTACATTATCAGAGTCTATAATGAAGCAATAAAAGAAATAGTGAACAGAGTAAAACCCGGTTCAGAGAAATGGTTCACAATAAACAAAAGTGAGTGCAATAAGTGAGATAACATGAAAGAACAAAGAGATTAAACATTAACTCACTGTGAATTGCTCCGCACATCGCCGTTGTGAAGCTAAAAAGCACAATCGCATTGATGCAACAGTATCATATTCCTTGAACAGCATGAAACAAGTCCAGAAAGTGAACAAGTACTGCATTGATATATGAACAAAGAAGCTGCAATTCAGGCAGAGTCACAGACCTGGTTCGGAAAACCTAGTTCAGAACGCTATTCCATTTAAAAGTCTAGGTTGGGGAAAGTTATAGCAAAAATTTGGCTACAAAACAAAAAACAACAAATCCTGACAGCCTTTCAAGACCAGTACATTTTACATAAAATTCTGATTCCAACTAGAAACTATAACCATGAACACACAATTCATACTCAGGGATCAGAGCTTATACTTGCACTATCATAATTCACACAAGATTGCTCCTACTATGACCAAATAGATAATAACAAAATGAAACAAGTCCTACTACTACACAAACACGATCAAAATTTAGACCATATACTCTTTTAACTAGGCCAGTCTGGAACTCAAAATAACACAGCACATTGTGCAGCATATAGATGATGACAACTTCTTTACTGTTTGAGAGTTCACAGTGAACCAAAGAAATGTGAGCTTACTTGTACGACTTTGGTACCACGTTTGATATTGCAACCAAAGAAAAAACAAGGTTCCCCCGGAGAAGTTGACTGGCACAAGGATCAGAATTCCTAATATCAGCATCGGTGCTAATATTTTCAAGCTACAAATAACAACAAATAGACAGGACGCAAATGAGCGCCAAGTCCCCAGCAACATTCAAGAGTTAAATAAATAACAACTTGCACGCAACCAAAAGGCATCAAATTCAGAAATCTTACACATATGTATGACATACGATTAAGCAATTTTTTATTAGCAGCACCGTAATTAGCGGTTATATACAATGCAGCAACTAGCAAGTACAATTGCGGAGCACAACCGTCCGAAAATCTCGTGAGGCTCAAAAGAAACGACACTCGTTAGATCCCAGCACCAACAATCTCCTAGAAAATAATAACAAGCGACAAAATGGACCAGCTAAGCGCTAACAATTTCCACCCAGAAAAAGCAATCTCCAAATACTCGTCCTCAATGCTCCCCGAAAAGAATTCCTTTTTAAAAAGCTCAGAGATTTCCCATCGTAGAACCTTCACATAATTCAAAGCGAACCTCCAGGAAATGATCATTCCGGTGAAGTATAAAAATTTTTTTAATACCTTTGCCAGAACTTACTATTACTAGCAGCTCAAACCAACCCAGGTTCAGTAGTCTATAAATTCAGGAAGTCTCAAGAAATTAAAGTGATAGGCTACAACGAGCAGCGATAAGTAGACCATACCCAAGAATGTAAATCCTGAGAAACACAGCGGAATCAAGCCCAGCGTGCTCAATCAACTCGTTCTCGCTCATTCGGAGAGCCCGGGGCATCCAATCAAGGAAACTGAGGTAAGTTCGGGCATTGAGGTTGACAAACTTGCCGACGAAGCCATTAGCACCTCTGCTGGGACTAGTACGCTGGCCTTTGAGGTACCACTTGAGGAAGTAAACCCTATCGTTTATTGGTTGAAGCCTTAGCAGGGCGAACGCCGGCAGAAAGGCGAAGGCACTAAGTATGTTGAAAAACGCTGAGACTCCGAGGTCCCAGAGAGTTGCCATTGGTTCATAGAGAGAGACGGGGTGGGGGAGAGAGGAGTAGAGAGAGAGGAGAGGAGGAGGAAAGAGAAAGTAAGATCAATGGGAAAGCAAGTTGGAGCAGGTTTAAGGTTTCGAGAGCAGCTAGAGGAAACAGGAAGGAGCGGGAAGCGGTTCGGAGTAAAGCGATCGTGTTGTATAGAAGATCGAGAGATGGCGAAAGGAAAGAATATTTTGTTTCGTGAAAACTTTGGGATTAACGGATAATCTACATTTATTACTAATTGTTCCAAAAGGGGTAAGTTTCTGAACTGTTGGACAAAAGTGTGAAATTACGTCTTTAATCGGTAAGTAGTTGTTACTTCTAGCGCTACAGTGCACTTTAAAAAGAGTGTGCAAATCACCGTTAGAGTTGATGAAATGGGTGGGTGGGGCCGTGTTTTTATTTACTGGTGAGGTTAGATGCAGTTTTTTCTGGTTCTATTGTTACTTTCTATTCAGTTTTTTTATGATTTTTTATAAGTAATTATTAAATTTGAATAAATAATATAATTTTAAATAAAAGTTGAAGTAAATAAGAAAATTTGATATAAAATATTAAATAATTAATAAAATTCTAAATAAAAACTTATATATATTATATAAAAATTACTTAAAATATATATTATATTATATATATTTTTTTAAGTAGTAGTATACATTTAAATTCGGGTCTGGTCGGCCTTTGATTCAGGCTCAATACTTTATTGGAGTGTGGCCCAGTTTTGAATTTGAGTCTAGTTTCTTTGTCTTGACCTGCCTGAATTTTTTTTAAGCTTAGATTTTTGGCTTTTTCCCTGATCGAGCCGGATCTGGTCTTCGGGCTGGGTTGGTTTGATCAACTCTAAAAGCACACCATCACGGGAGATACCATAATGGCTAGATAATTGAAGTGATATTAACCTTGGGATATTATTTTATTTTTCAGTTTACAATCTCAACCATCTATTTACTTTCTTTTTGTTTCAAACTTAAGGTGCCGACCTGTTCTAGTTTTTCCAATCTCACCGTATTGTTCCTACCCCTTTTTCAAAGGGTTCAGCAATTGGATCTAGATCAATTAAAGAAGTATATATGAACGATAAAATATAAACAACTAAATAAGAATTTAAATTAATAAGAAATTAATTAATAGTTATCATTTATCTAATGGATTTGAATTAATTAAAAAATTAACTAATAACTATATATTTATATAAAATAGAGAAAATTTTACTAGTACAATACTAACTATATGATAATTTGTTAAATATTTACAATTAATTAACAAAGAAAATATTGTGAAAATTTTCTTTAAAATTAATCATATTTTGTTTGTTTTGTAATGTTATTAGTATTACCTTATTTATCTTTTTAAGGTGGTTTATAGGGTGTGTGGTGTAGGGTATTTTTGAAATCGTTCTATACTTAATAAGGTTGTCACTAACTCGGTAGATTTTTAGGGTCTATAGTTTAGGGTTTAGGGTATAGGGCCTGCACTACAAACCCTAAACTACCATTCGACGTTTTTAGCTTTCATACGGTGGTTTTTAGGGTGTGTGGTGTAGGGTAATATTTTTGAAGTCATTTTATACTTTAAAATGTCGTCACTAACTCAACAGGTTTTTAGTTTGTGTACAAACCCTAGGGTTTTATACTTTAAAATGCCTTTGACATTTTTAGGTTTCCTAGGGTTTAGGGTGTGTGGTGTAGGGTAATATTTTTTGAAGTCGTATTATACTTTATAATGTTATCATTGACTCGGCAGGGTTTTAGGGTTTGTGGTTTAGGGTTTAGAGCCTAATGACCCTAAACCCTGCACTACAAACCCTAAAATTTTCTTCGACATTTTTAGCTTTCCTAGGGTGTTTTTTAGGGTGTGTGATGTAGGGTAATCTTTTTTGAAGTCGTTCTATACTTTATAATGTCATCATTGACTTGACAAGTTTTTATGGTCTGTGGTTCAAGGTTGTTGAACACGATGATATCACATTTTTATTAATATTTTAAAATCATATAGTTTATTTTGTTGTAATTTACATTAATTTATTAGACTCACATAATCAATTTACTAGTACAGACATTATTTTTAATTAGCATTTTCGATAGTCTCCGTTCATGTTAGGAGTAGACATACATAATCAATCACATGAGTAAAAAAGTCTAATCTAATCCATTCATCATAATATCGTAGTTCCAAGGGTTAACATAAAAACCTTTATATAAAGGCAAATATGCGATATAGGCCTATGGCCCACCACCACTAAACCGATTGTACAAGTCATACTGATCACCCTTACTAACAACTGAAGAACTCATCATGGACAAACCCCTACGAAGAGGTTGCAATTCTATATCCATAAATTATATCAATTGTTGTATTTAGAGTCAACTTTTTATTAGGTTTAATGATTTAAACATTTTAATAAATGATGTAAAGTTTTTAAATTTGGTCAATAGTTTTATCAATATTATAACATTTTTAATTATCAACACAACTTGGCATATTTTGATATTTTATGGTTGTTTTGTTTTGAATGTTTGTATATTATTGGAAGATAACACATGACTTACCTAACAATACTGGGCACCAACAATGTTTGTCATCAATTTCAGTGTCAGTCCCACAGGTTCTCCTCTATGTTATTCTACTTTATTCTAACAGCTGCATTTAACAGCAGATGAAATCTGACATCAATATCAATGTCGGTCCCACCATTTCCCGTATACTTTTTTTAACAACTACATCTAACAGCTGACCACAAAAGGACCCACTATAAAATGTTGTCAACCATGCCACAAAAATACTAATAATATGGTTACTATTTGTAGTACAAATTTACTAATCACCGTCATATTTATTTTAACATGTTATCGCTTTTTTAGAAAAATGATATTCAATAATATAAATAGTTAACATTTGTAAACAAATTAAAAGACCCTAATATTATTTTCATTTTGCATTCTTTTAAATCTTGGTTAAAGTTATGGGTTGTGTTCATAGAAAACTTAAATCATCCATGAAATACTCCTAAGCTTTATAGAATTTAATTAAGGAATTATATAACCTCTCAACACTTATATAACTAAATATATATAACTTGATGGTTGCAAATGAGAGTTATGGTGTGTACTAAGTGCTATGACCATTAAATCCATGAGAAGTTGTTGAAATAGGAGGTTCCAACCTCCGGAACAGACAACTTTGACCCAGACAGATAGTTTCGGACGTCCGGAACCTCAGACCAGACATCCAGAACAGGTAGGACATTCTGGGCAGTTGAGTTTGGGCCCCAGAATGTGCAATTCTGGACTTCGGAACTAACCCTAGAACTGCACTGACAGATTTCACTAAGGCATTGTTATTGCTCAAGATTCTTTGTTTTGACTCCGATTGACTTACAGACTGATACAGGTTGTCTGTAAATTTTTTTACCGACGAAATAGCGACAATATATCAGTCGTTGATTACCGATTATTTACCGACAACCTGTTATTTTACCAACGAAATAGCAAGAATGATATCAGTCATTCATTACCGACTATTAACTAATGACCTGCTATTTTACCGACTAATTACCGACAACTGTTACAGTTGGTAGTATCAACTATTTACCGACGGCCTTCTATTTTACCGACCACCTTTATAATTGGTTTGCTACCCTTTTCCAACTAATTACCGATTATGTATCGACAAATACTACACTAATGGTCGGTAAACCGTCGGTTTTTTTTTTAGGTTTGATGGCTTTAAAATGTTATTATTAATAATAAAAAAGAAGATCATAAAATACAAAAGTTATTAGAAATAAGATGTAAGAAGCAATGACACCATAGATTTGAGGTGATAAACAAATAAATTTATTTATAGAAAATTATTGCATCACATATTATCATGCATTCAAAAAGAAATAAACAATTAAATACCACTTACGCTATCACCCATACTATACAATATTGTATTGGAGTAACTCTAAAAGAGTTCCGAGTTTCAAGTAAAACTGTAAACCATTGTATTAAAGAAATTATAAAACAATTCTAAATCATACAGCTATGTTCGAGTAAACAGAGTGAACTTCAATTATAACAACTAAATCTTTGCAAGAACATCCCACCTTCCTCCTTGTTCCAGATTAGATTCTAGACCATTTGTCATATTAAACAAACAAAAATACAAAAGTCAATATTGACTCATGACCATGTACCGCTAGTGTTAAATAGATATATGGTACTCCCTCCGTTCATTAATATCTGTCGTTTTAGAGAGTGACTCTTGTTCAAAATATCTGTCATTTTAGCTTTTTGACACACCCCCTTCCACTTTTACCCCTACTATTCAATATAAAAGTAATTATTATCTAAATGGAAAAGTAAAAAGTAGGGGCACATGCGTCATTATCCTACTTTTCTTAATAAGTGTGCAAGTTTCTAAAATGACAGATATTGTTGAACGGAGGGAGTACTTTTTTTAAACAAATAGATATATGGTACTTAAATATCGGTCAGATTGCGTGTACCTGTGACACTAGTATGAATGCAGTCTCGGTACTGATGGTTTTTGTCTAGACGAATCAGCAAACTCGGATCAATTGACAAGTGGATTCTTGTGCTGGGTACGAAACTAGTTGCTATGTTTTGATCTCGAAACTAGTTGTATAGTACGCAACCTATAATTAATTAAAACAAAATATATTAACCGGGAGCTCTATGCATCGGTTGTCCAAATTAAAATAATTCAATAACACATATGAGGAGCAACAACACAACTTGAAATGGCATTATTAAAGACTTAAACCCCTGAAATTGACCACAGCTACAAATAGATGCAGATATGAAATTACTAATTGTGCACAGGGTGGCAAAATAAGAAGGATGGAGGTTTTGAATTTAAATCTATGGATGATAACATTGTACATCTCTTCACTTCAATCACTGAACTATCATAGACATACATTCTGAAAAATGATTTGTTGTGCAATAAATTCACCTACCACCCAATTAAGCACCATATAAAGTATCATTGACAATCGCAAAGTATGCATGGATTCATTGGTCAATATTCTAGAATCGTGCATCAAACTCACCCACGGAAAAGAAGTACTCAATTATATGATATTTGGTCTGTACAATTTATCTATTATGATAATTTATTTATTTATGTTTCGAAAAAAATATTTTTTTATATAATATATAATCAATGAAACTATTATTCAACTGAACATTCAATACTCCTCCAGAACACACAACTAAGCTGCCTGCTTCTCGATCACTTTTGCACCCTCATGTAGCCCACGAGCTAGCCCCCCATGAGCATTGGACTTTTTAAGCACCAACCGCAAAGCAGTCATGAGGTTCAAAGTCTCCCCACGGGCAGGAGCTGCGGCAGGAGCTGCAGCAGGGGTCTTAGTTGCAACAGGTCCTCACTTGCCATTTTGAGAGCGGATTAAAATTCCAGCAGTCAACACACTTGACATCAACAGTAATAGGGAGTTCCAACCCATCTAGCTCATCAGGTACGACACCAATCCCTCTCAGAATAGATACTTACTCAATACTCATGATTCAATCCACAAGAATGAGACATAATGAGTGACCATCCAACAAGGATGACGAGCGCCAACACGAAATTGCAATTCGATTCGAACAGAAAACCAACAGGTCGCTTAATGGAACTGCAATGACGTAAGAAGTGTATCTTAGTTTAACTGTGTAAACTGTAAGTATAAGATGATAGCGGCAAGAGATAAAATTTATAGCTGTGCAGCCATTTGGAAACATCAATACTCTAATTATCTAAAAAAAATCAACCACTTTGACCTTTCTTCCACACTTTTCGATTGTTTTTTATTTTCATCTTTTCCGGATTAGCTATAAATAGAGTTCATGCAGCGTAGAGATGCAAAGAACAACCACACTCAAAGCACAAATAATTACCAAACACCATAAATTTTTTTCATATACTCCAAAGTGGTTATAGCTTTCTCTTGCTGAAGTTGTCTAGCGTTGGTATACATATATGGAGCCTAATAGCAGATCGAAGCAATGCGGATGTAACCAATGAATTCTACCATCGATACAAAGAAGAATCATGAAGGACATGAACTTGGAAGTTTGCAGAATCTCAATCTCATGGCCAAGAATATTGCCATGTATGCCATTCCCACTCTAATTTTAGGTACTTCTCTTTTATTTCTGTAGCTATCTAAAACAAAACTCAGAATTAAATGCGACCATATTATGTCTAGATGGGAAGCTAAATCGAGGTGTGACGCAAAAGGAATCCAGTATTACCACAATTTCATCACTGAACTACTAGCCAACAGTGAGATCAATGCTTCATAAATAATATGAATCATGTATTAACAACAAAAAAAACTATCATATATGACATATAATAAGCAGGATTCAACAGGAAAATAACTTTAGAGAACATATTGCAAAGTCACAAATTAGAAGGTATATGACATCTTGGGGGGCCACAATCATGTCACAGTCGGATTACGGTCCATCCTGAAAAGTCCTGAAGCATTGATCATGGCAAAATTCATCTAATCCAAGAGCTCTAGATCATTATCCATCATGTGTTATAATGATAAGTAAAACTACCATAAAAAGGCAAACAACACTTGCTCTGACGCAATCATTTGAGAGTCGACAATTTTGATATTAAATCTTAAGCTTTCGTTTAACAAAATAGAAGGATAACAGGGATTCAAAGAGGTTGTGACACTCTTCCATTGGGATCTTTTTAAGAGTAGATAAATAGGACTAATTAACCAAATTTCTGTTTAATTTATGATTCAAATTGTTTATAAATAGAAATAATTGTACCTACTAGTTTTTTCCAGTCAAAACATAAAAGAAGACATCGGTTTTCAGGTGATTGATGAAACTAGATACAGTAGCCCAGCTAGGGTACTTGAACTTGTCCCAAAATTTGGGTACCAAAGTAAAATTTCATCACAAGCCATATCAGAAGTATGCATACGTTCAAAAGATTGTTCGGTGGTTGAATTAGGGCTGTCAATCTTGACACGAACCCGAAATCCGATCCAAAACCGACACACTAAAACACGGGTTTGGGTTGTAATTTTCAAACTTAAAATATTTTTGGGTCAGGTTCGGGTTGGGTTGCTAAAAATACGGATCGGTTTTGGGTTTCAGCTGCCAACCCGATTTCAACCCGTAACCCAAAAAAAGAAAAGAAAATATATATTCTTATAGTCATGTGACATGACCCTAAATATATCAATCATGTTACCATTTACGTTTAATAGTTTTATATGTTATGTCATTGGCGGACGGAGGTTTAGACCTGTGGGGGCACGTGCCCTCATAGGTTTTTGGTAAAAAAAATCATTTATATTATATTCTCTCCATTCAATAATATTTGTGGTTTTAGAAATTTGTAGATTTATTAAGAAAAGTACAAAAATGACGCATGTACTCCTACTTTTTACTTTGTATCTAGTTAATAATTTGTGTTAAATAGTATGATCAAAAGTGAAAAAAGTGTCAAAAAGTTAGAATGACTTATATTTTTGAACAAGATTCAATCCTAAAATGATATATATTAATGAACGAAGGGATTAAGTTTTTTATATAAGATAACAAAAGCCATATATAAAAAGGTGTTGTGGAACTTACTGTATTTTGTATTTTACCATTTCTGACATTTGTTATATTTTGTGTGTTTTTCAATATACTTGACTTGTAGCAATTTTTAGATATAAAATATAACCTATTTCTTGGTGATTTTGCTAAAATTTTCTCTTGAATATAAAAAAAATGAACTAGAAACTGAATTAATCAAACTAACTAGAATATTATTATAATAAGATTCAAATTACGTTATCATCGAAGTTGTGTCAATTGCATTTGTGTCAAGTCTTTTCATATGATGATGCCATGATCCAATCTTTTAATTTACATAATAATTATAGAGTAGTCGCTGTTATTAATTTACTAATTAATCAACTCAATTTTTCCATATAAGGTTGTAGAGATAAATATTTTGAGACTATCAACAATAAAAATATAATGAATGTTTTAAGGATCAATTATAATTTATTAATAGAAAAAAATCAACTACAAGACCCCTATAGGTTTCAACTTTTAGGTCCGCCACTATGTTATGTTATATTGTCTTGTAAATTTTGTGGAATTTGTATTGATAGTACAATATTTTTAATATTGGGTAGATTTTGGGTCGATTTCGGGTTGATTTCGGGTCAATTCAAGTTACTTTCAGATCGATTTTGGGTCTATTTCGGGTTGATTTTGGGTGTTAGGTCAATTTCGGGTCATCAGGTCAGTTTCGGGTTAACATAACATAACCCGTTTCAGGTTCAGGTCAGTTTCGGGTTGAGGGGAAACATGAGCAGGTTGGGTACGGGTTGAAGTCAACCCGACCTGAAACCCGAAATTGACAACCCAGGTTGAATTCAACATTCGCTAACAGTTTGTGGAATATATGCTATTTCAACAGCCGTAAAAGTTGAATTCGGGAGTTCATACCCAAAAATTTTTGAATTAGAAATTTGACGACACCAAAAATGCTACAATGGAGTTCATACCCTAGAAAGTTGAATTCGGGATTTAGAGATAGAATTTCCTGGTGAGGCGACTGTAGATACCACCAGCAACGGCAATGGCAGATACCACCAGGCGACGGGTGCTAGGTCAAGACACTTTGAGCTTTGTTGGGAGCGTCACCAGGGACCTCTCGGCAGCACGAAGGAGGAAGAGCACCACCAGTGTTGAGCAGAAAATCAAGCTTAAGGCTGAAGCTATGAATCGTAGTAGAAGGAGGGGAGAAGACATCTTTTTCGCATTACCGAGGAAGAAGGAACCAACAGGGAAAAATAAAATTGATTAAGTTAAAACGCCAGCTTTGAATAAAACCAAATGTTATGATCTTAAAACTGAGTTCTGATAAAGTGGTTTAAGATTATTCTTCTTTTTATAACAATTTTTCATATGATTGTCAGAAGAAAACTTCCAATTTAGCGGTGTATTTTCTCTATGCCAAGTATGATATTATTATATTTAAATGCTACTATATATATATTATATATATATATATATATATATATATATATATATATATATATATATGCAGTTTGTAAACTTTGTCTGTATATGATTTTCTGATCAGTTATTATTATCACGTATCTATGTTACATATTAAATCTAATGTATCATATAACTATGTGTACTGAAATTATTTTCCAGCTTTAGACACGTATATATATATATATATATATATATATATTATATATATATATATATATATATATATACACAAGAACTTTATATGTCTATTTGTATGATTAATTATTATTGGAACCATAGTGAATTGCTCTCCGAACATGAACCGTGGATAACCGGGTAAGTTATCCCGTAGCGCCCTATGATTAGTTAAATAATCTTTGGATTGTTTTAGTACTTGACATCCTCTATGAAGATGTCACTTTAGTTTTCGAGTACCTCAGTGTGAGGTTCCAATTAGTTAATTAGTGGGGTATGAACGTCATTGGCATTATATCCCTTGTAGGTTAGCCTTGAGTTCCGTTTAACATTATTTATACTTGGTTATGATATTAGTTTGATATATAAGTTTTCTGTTCGCGTGACCCTTTAACTTAACTTTATCAAATCCGTATATATATGCATACTAGCTCTTCATTACGTATGCGACTATATTTGTATAACTACATAAATTATTGAGTTTTGATTCGCACCTTAGATTTTATAAGTGTTTTGACTACTGCTTTGTTTATGAGGTTTATTGTGTTACTGAGCGTGTGGTTGCTCACTCCCCAACAGATTTCACTTTGCAGATTAGTGAGTTTTGAAGCAGCGGTTACTATATGGAGTTGTTGGCTGCTTTGACGTGTTAATGCTTTAGTCAACCTTTAGTTAAACCTGCATATGAAGTGTATGACTTTTGAATCGTAATATTAAGTTTTATCATTTTGAGATAATGGCTACTTTTTAACACAAAATAACATATGAAAGATTGGTTATGTTTACGCAATAATAACATATTTTAATATACTTCTCATATTTTGGATGGTTTCGAAAACTATTTAGTTAGTAGCCTTGCGTGCTTCTTAGTTGTGGTGAATTACACGGCGTGTGCGCGTCAGCGATCTATTTCAACTAGGGTGATTTTCGGGTTGAGACAATGTCGCCCCCAATGATTTCATAAGATGACACATAAGAAAATACCAACAGAGCAAAATATTGGTGGTCGCCCGTTGATCGAAAAAACAGAGGCGACCAAAAACCTCGCCCCCATTGATCCTAAAATAAGAAAATGACGTGAAAGCTCGCCCGCGTTGATCATAAAATAAGAAGACGACCAATAAACTCGCCCCTGTTGATAATAAAATTAGAGGCTAGTTTTCTCGCCCCTTTTGGTCTTTGTTTGGAGGTAAATTTTATGTTGTCTCCCTTGATGTTACACAAATAGCCCCAGCAGATCCATATTCTTGTAGTGAGATCAGATCACTACAGTCACTGACCTGAAGGAAAAAAGATAAAAATACCCCTACTAGTTAACAAAATATTTTAAAATTCACGATATGCCCCTTAAGTGTTAAAAAATTCGCAAAAAAATTCAAAATTCTAAATAATTTATAAAATAATGAAAAGTAATTTCTTTTAGTATTGATTTAAATTATTTAATACCATAAAAAGGAATATAAATTTGTAAACATGTAATTTATGTCAATTTTCTACAAATTAAATATCATAATTTATACCAATTGAGTACCATAAATGTTTAAATTATATTTTTATTACTAATATAATCAAAATTAAATATATTATATGCATAACATTATATAATTAATTAAGGCATAAAACCACCAAAATTGATAATTTTTACAACTCATAAATTAAATAGATAAATTAACTACGAATTTAAATGTTGTTATTGAGCAATATAAAGGTAAAAAAAAAGGTGCACAACATTATAATAACATTAACATAGTTAATTAAGGCATAAAAACCATCAAAATTGGTGATTTATAACTCATAAATTAAATGGATAAATTAATTACAAACTTAAATTTTGCTAGTAAACAATTATAAAGGTAAAAAAGGTGCATAACATTATAATAACATTAACATAATTAATTAAGACATAAAACCACTAAAATTGGTGATTTTACCACTGATAAATTAATTACGAAGTTAAATGTTGTTAATAAACAATATAAAAGTAAATAAATTACATAACATTATAATAACCTTAACATAAATAATTAAAGCATAAAACCACCCAAATTGATGATTTTGCAACTCATAAATTAAAAGGACAAATTAATTAATCGCTACCTCGACAAAATAGCTAGATATGGTCAAAAGTAGAGAGAAGAGTACGCGCTTACTCACGCGCGCCTCTTCCCCTCTGGTTAGGGTTATTTCTCCTCCTGTAGTGGACATAGCCCTACCTAGCTCCTCCCTGAGCTCCTCCGGTATCATTACCTGCAAGGAGCGTTGGAACAGCGGCCTCCTCTCACAACCTCCTTCCCGACTGGTTTGCACGTCACCTCCGTCTTCAATGCCACCGAGTTCCAACACCAGCATGCTAGGAAATCTCCCTCTATCGTCTGTCGCGGCCGATTTGGTTGCAGGTAATGCTCCCCTCTCAGCGGATTTTAATTCTCTAGTTGGTACTAGGCCTAGTTCCTACTCTGAAGATCGCAAAATATTTCTGGTTCCGCCGGATTCCCTTATAGAGGCGTTGAAAAAGATTAGGTTAGTTTCTGATTTCTCTTCCCCAGTTAAGTCAGAGAAGTCGAGCCACAAAAAATCTTTCATTAGCCTCCTTATTCACAAAATCCCTCCGAGTTTTGCTTCAGCACCTCCAATGGACTCCATCATAGCTAATTGTTCGCGTCTTCAGCTTCACCCTGCTGAATCCTCGTGGATAGATGAGGAGAGCCTTTCTAACTCTGTTAATTCCCTGGAAGTTCATAAAGCCCTCTTTGGCCGCCTCTGGAGCCCTAACCGTGTTGCTCCCAAATCCTTCAAAATGTCATGTCGCATATCTGGAAGCCCAAGCCTGGGTTTAGAGTCTCTGAGGTAGGATGTAATCGGTTCTCGTTCCAGTTCTCGTGTGAAGCTGATATGAAGATGGTGTTGGCCGGAGGTCCCTGGCACTTCCAAAGTCGCCTCCTGGCTGTGATACCGATTAACCCTAATATTAATATTGAAGAACATGATACGAAGGAGATCAAAATTTGGGTTGGAATTCACAAATTGCCCATGGTTTTCTTTAATAGAGACTCGGCTTTTAAGTTGGCAAATTGTATTGGTAAGTTTGTGGATTGCCAGGAACGTTTCAACCCTTTAGCTGCCAAAGTCCTCCGAATCAGAGTGCAAATCAAGATTTCAGATCCCCTGTGCCGCATGCTTATCCTCAGAACAGCTAAAGGCAATCGTGTTTTTTAGGCTCTCATATGAAAATTTGCCGAGCTTCTGCTATTACTGTGGCAGGATTAGTCACATTAAGGCAGATTGCCTCTTTCTGAAGCAAGATGATCCTTCCCCCGATAGGTTTGGCCCTTGGCTAAAGTCTGAATATGCTGCTGCCCTAGCTGAAGCCTCTGAATTTGCTCTGTTCAAGAAATGGAAAGATGAGGGTGGGTGGACAGTCTCACTGCAATGGTTTCTCATGCTGAAAGTTCCTCCAACTTAAATCCTCCCTCCCTAAATGTTGACCTAACCCTTGCTACGGTCCCGGTGGAGACCTTGCCTTCGAACCCTGGCCTCCAAGAGCTGCCCCCACAAAAATCTCCTTCTTACCCTGGCCCTTCTAACTCTATGATTCAAGCTTTTCAGTCTATCAAACCACCCCCTGGTTTTAACCAATACTCTGCCCCTTTGTCCTCGGTTATGATCTCGGCCTCCATTATCCCCCAGCCCCTTTTGGGAGCTTCTACCCCCTCCCCGAAGATGGATAATTCCAATGTTGCCAACCCTTTTATTGGAGCCAAGCTCTCAATGCTTTCAGTAAAGACTTCACCCCAATCAGTAAGCATGCTTCGACACCCTCTGTAAGCCCGTCTCAGTATGTGCCCTCTAGGACTAAGGAGGATTACCCTTCCTTCTGGTATGATGACTAGGGAGTTCAGCATTACCCCCAATCCGGTGCTCTTGGATTCCTCTCCCTCCTTAAATTCCTCCAGTGGGAAAGGAAAGGCGAAGCTGTACCCTGAGTCCAGCCTTAGCCCTAGACACTCTGAATCTTTTAAAACAAAAAAAAGGAAAACCTTTGGTCTCAGTCCACTGATGACTAGTTCCCTTATCCCTTTAGGTGAACTAGAGGAGGCTGATTACTATGAGGCGATCCATTCTGAGGCAGACCCTGATGAGAATCAGGGCTGCCCCCCACAATGAGTTGCCTATACCTTAACTGCCGGGGGTTGGGTCGCCCCTGTGCAGTGGATTGGGTTTCCTTTTTGCTGAAAGAGCATAAACCCAATCTGGTCTTTCTCATGGAGACTCACAAATCGAATGTTGATATGGATATTTTGGTTAAAAAATGGAGGAATTATTCTGGTTGGGCAGTTAGCAGCATTGGGAAAAGTGGGGGTCTTCTTCTCTTATGGTCTAAAGAGTGTGATATCATCCCATACAATCATTCTGATCACCATATCGCTGTTGAAGTTCAGCTCCCAGGTATGTGTAAGTTTATGTTTACTGGTTTCTATGGTTGGTCGAACTGGAATCTTAAGCATCTTTCTTGGGAACTGATTAGATCTCTGAAAGCTGATATTACCTTGCCTTGGGTTATTGGAGGCGATTTTAATCAAATCCTATTTGAGAGTGAAAAGTTAGGAGGGAGAAGGAGAGGGGATGACCAGATGGATCCCTTTAGGCTAGCTACCACCTCGGCTGGTCTGGTGGACCTTGGTTTTGTGGGTTTCCCCTATACTTTCACAAATTGTCAAGAAGAACCCTTTACCTCTATTAGTAGACTAGATAGAGTTTTTGCCTCTCAATCTTTCATTGACCTTTTTCCTGCATTGTCGGTGCTTCACTTGCCTAGGGAATGTTCTGATCATTGCCCCATCCTCCTTAAATTACTTGGTAACCACAAAAATCCTAGGAAAGCTTTCAGATTTGAGAATGTTTGGGCTTTGGACAACCACTGTAAGAGCATTGTGCAATCTGTCTGGGGAGAGTCTTGTAATGACTTGATGACCAACATTGCTAGATGTAAAAAGAAGTTGATTGAGTGGAACGGTTGGTCTTTCAAAAAAATTAAGTCTAAGCTTCTGTCTAAAAGGAAGGAGTTAGATTTGGTCTCTGTAGGCTTCCAAAACGAGTGGGCTATTTCTAACAGGAAAAGATTACTCTTGGAGATTGAACTGTTGCTTCTAAAGGAGGAAACTAAATGGAAACAAAGGTCGAGAGATAAGTGGATTAAGGAGGGAGATAAAAACACCTCCTACTTTCATCACAGAGCTTCTATGAATAGCAGGAGGAATGAGATTTTTTGCCTTCAGGATGATTTGGGGAATAATTGTTTTGATTGGAAGGAGCTGGATTGTATTGCAGCTAATTATTTTGAAAATCTGTTCCAAGAAACCCCAATTATGAATATGGATCCTTTTACGGAGGCTGTGCAAGATATTCTCCCCCCTGATTGTGTTGAGGATCTAAAGATTTCGTACTCTTCTGAGGAAATTGTGAGAGCTGCTAAGCAACTGGGAACAAACAAAGCTCCTGGGCCAGATGGTTTCAATGGGATCTTTTTTAAAACCTTCTGGACTGATGTGGGAAACCAGGTCATTGCCACAGTTTTAAACATTCTCCTCGGTTATCCTTTACCGGATAAGCTTAACCATTACCATATTGCCCTCATTCCTAAAGAAAAAGGTGCTACCTCCCTCTCAAAATTCAGACCCATAGCCTTATGTAATTTTACCTACAAAATTGCCACAAAAGTCCTTGCTAACCGCATCCAACACATCCTTCCTCGCATCATTTCACAGAACCAATCGGGGTTTGTTAAGGGCAGATTACTGACTGATAATGTTATCCTGGCTGGTGAGCTACATTACAAGATTGAGAGGTCCCTTGCAAAAAAAAAAGGCCTGTTTTCGTGCAAAATTGATTTGAGCAAAGCCTATGATAGATTGAGTTGGCATTTCCTTGACAAGATTATTCTGGCTATGGGTTTCCCGGATGTGTGGAGAGTTCCTGTGATGAACTGTGTTACTTCTGTGAAGGGATCTGTTATTCTTAATGGAACCCCGGGGAAATTTTTCACCCAAAAGAGAGGTATTAGGCAGGGTGATCCAATTTCCCCTTTCCTGTTTATCATTGCCCAAGAAGCCCTTACCCGAACCCTTAATAATGCAATGTCTACCCTTGCTTTTGAAGGTATCCAGCTTGCCCCTAATGCCCCCATGATTTCCCACTTGGCCTTTGCGGATGATATTATATTTTATGGTCAAGCAAACCCGACTAATGTTCAATCTCTAGCTAATATTATTTCTTCTTTCCTTGGTGCATCTGGTCATAAGATTAATCAAGAGAAATCTGAAATAGTCTTTAGCAAAAAAATCCCTCAACAGCTGAAAAATAGTCTTGCTGAGACCCTCAATGTCCATCAAGTTCCTTTCTTTTCTAAATACCTTGGGCTCCCCATCAAAGTTGGTAGAAGCAAGAAAGAGACCTTCAGTTATCTCCTGGACTCTATTAAAAAGAAAGTTCATGGCTGGAATAGACCGGTTTCTCATGCAGCTAGATCTATTCTTGTTATGAGTGTGCTCCAAGCAATTCCCACTTTTACTATGTCCCTGTTTAAATTGCCAACTGGGATCATTGAGAAGATCAACTCCTTATGTGCTCAGTTCTGGTGGGCAGGCTCTGAAAAAAAGAAAACAATGCATTGGAAAAAGTGGAATGCTGTGTGTGCAGATTTTGATCAAGGTGGTCTGGGATTCAGACAAATCGGTGCTTTTAATGAGGCATTACTAGCTAAACAAGTTTGGCTCATTCTCACTAATGATCAAAGTCTTGTGAGTAAATCTTTAAAAGCTCTTTATTTTCCCAATACTTGCATCCTTAAAGCTACCAAAGGAAAAAAGGACAGCCCGATCTGGGCTTCTTTCCTTTCAGCTATTGGGACAGTCAATTTGGGAGCTCTAAAGGAAATCGGGAATGGAGAGGATACTTCTATTTGGGACTCCCCGTGGCTGGTAAAAAACAGTCCCTCGAAACCCATTACACGGAAGCCAGCTGACCCACTCATTTCTTCAGTTAACCAACTCATGAATCAGGACCACTCAGCCTGGAATGTTCAGTTGATAACTGATATTTTCCTCCCAGTTGACCGACCTGATATCCTTAACACAAAGTTCAATTATAGCCTCAAAGATTCTTGGAGTTGGGTGGGTACTACCTCTGGGGAATATTCTGTGAAATCAGGATATAACAAACTAATTCATTCCCATGATTTGGCTTCTACCTCAAATCCATCCTCTCACTTTTCGATGTTAAAAAAGAAGATGGACCCTTCTCTCATCCCTCCTAGAGCTCGTCTCTTTGTTTGGAAGTTCCTCAGTAATGTTTCTCCCTGCCTTGTGAATATCTCTAAAAGACTGGGAGGCAAAGATGATTGTTTTCTTTGTGGGATTCCTGAAACTGAAGCTCATAGCATTTTCAAATGTTGGGCCTCTAAAGATGCTTGGAGGGCTGTTATGGAGATTAATGATATCCCGAATGAAGGGGATAATGTTATTCAGGATTGGATTGTGTCTAAAACTTTAGACTGGGGGAAAAAAAGAATAGCTAAGCTCTGTAACCTAATATGGGCTATCTATGACGCTAGAAATAGAGTCAAGCACAACCAGGAGTTAGCTATTCTTGACTGCATCAATGCGAATTTGGCTTTTGTTGAAGCCTATCAGAAAGGATGCTTGTATCAACACTCAGAGCAACCTTCATGTTAATTCTTTTAGTTCGAATGATGAGTACTCTATCTTGACAAACTTTTGTAATACAAATGTGACTCGTAGATTGACTTGTAATGGTATCCTGTTTTCAAATAAGGGTAACCTGGATGTAGCTTTTAACAGGCAAAGATGGGGAAAGAATCTTCCCTTCCTCCTGGAGTTGGACACGATTGGATATGGGCTGCATCAAGCGGTGAGCAGAAGGATTTCAAAGGTGTTGGTTCTAATCAATCACCAGCAAACTATGAAGATGATGAAGACCATTCTTAGTATAAGACATGAAGCCCCTCATTTGTATCCCTCTTTTGAATATGTTTTAAGTAGTTCTGTGGAGGTAAAACTATGTATGGTTAATGATGTTCAGACAAATTCCCTGCTATTGTTACTAGTAGATGTTGTAATAGTGGTAGTGATGGAGGCAATGGGACTACACCACTGCCCCAATTAAACTTATTCAGACGGTTAAGTTGGAGGCTGAGGTGCTTATGCACCTCCATTTTGTTAATAGGGGGGTGAGGTGTTATGAGCCCTCCCTAGCCTCGTTTACGATATATATATATATAAGTACCAATGTTGATCAAAAAAAAAAAAAAAAGGACAAATTAATTACGAATTTAAATGTTGTTAGTGAACAATATAAAGGTAAAAAGGGTGCATAACATTATAATAACATTACATTTGAGGAATAACTTTATCTGTGAGAGGCTTTGGCTGCTGGAAACCGCCATAAGCCCAGGACGGCTTCTGTGCATTCTGGACAGATAACGTTATCCCTGAGATCCAAGGAAAAACTCAGATCGATAGCTCTGGATGTTGTCGAGATTTTTGGATAAGTTCAGTTTGCAAAGAAACCACCCCAACCTTGTGACTGCTTTCAGCAATTTTGTTTGAAATCACCCAGGGCGGTTTCAAGCAGAAAAATGTTGAAACAGACCTGCTCCGGGACAGTTTCTAGCAAGTTGCCCCGACCGTGGGCTGCTTCTTTACATTGGTTTGACACATCCGTGTAATTTTTTGTAAAAAAAGACCACTACATGTAATTTTTTTCCTGAGATCAGTATTTTTATGAAAATTTTCCAAGAATAGTCGGACTACGCACACACATGCTTATCCATGCTACTAATTTAAACGGTAGCTAAATCTAGTTTTTATTGTAGTGATCTACTGCTTCCTGCAAATACCAATCATAAAAGATGAGCACAAGAGAAAAACCAAGAAGAGTAATAATAATAACATTAATGTTACCTCCAGAGGATATTTATAAACGCAGTCTAGAATCGACCTTGCAATATGTGTGAAATGTCAAGGTCAGTATCGGTAGAATGATGAGCAATGGAGTAGAGCTAAGGGCCTTCTTTGTGCTTAGGAAGAGTCCCATCAGAAGCAACTGGGAAATTAAAAGACCAGCTATGATCCTGCTGTGTACATGAGGCCAGAATGCAACTGCACTCCCGTACCGTGGATGGTAAACTTTAATAGTCTGCATATATATATATTATAAAAGCATGACATCAGAAAAACATTGCCCCTAAATTAGCAAAAAGAAGAAAGTGGAAATTTTGGTTCAAACTTTTACATGAACTTACCTGATGGCGATAGACAAAGTAAGCAAACATGAAGAAGATTATGAAAGGGAGAAGTATCGGGTTTACAACAGCG
This sequence comes from Limonium bicolor, assembly GCA_023374045.1. Taxonomy (NCBI): domain Eukaryota; kingdom Viridiplantae; phylum Streptophyta; class Magnoliopsida; order Caryophyllales; family Plumbaginaceae; genus Limonium; species Limonium bicolor. The sequence continues at coordinate 84,940,693 of CM041782.1, forward strand.
TCGACAAGGCCCAGCAAGAAGTATAGATGGAGGCTTGGGAGAGTCTCTAGATAATCCACACTTCCAGGATACATTGCCTTCTCTCTGTCTCTCTCTGTTTTGACCATAAACATGTTTTTGAGATGGAGAATAACTAGTGGCTTCAACCGGAGGATTTCACCTGCCATTCCAGCCCAGCCATCTACCATTATGTACGTCATGAAGAAAGGTAGCCTTCATGGGTATCGATACTCCGAATGTTCTTGGAATACTGTTATTTCCATTAAGCATATACGCACATTAGCATGCTGTAGGTTGATGCTTTTATAAACAAATATCGGGGAACTATTGAGAATAAAAAAGCCTTAATAATTTGGAAGTATTAGTAAGCATTACTCAGTAGGTGGTTGGTGAAGAAAAACATAGAGCTGCTCAAAAGCGGTTCCAGTGATTATGCTTCCCAAGAAAATATTAACCAGCATAAAATAGTAGTACTTGACCGCAGCTTTCCGTTCCAGTTCAGACCTTGCTACATATCCTTCAATTTTCGACATGAACATCAACAATGAAGGAAGAACTAACAAGAAAATCTTAAGTGCCAAACCAGGCATAAAACCAGTCGTCAGAAATGACTTGATGAATTTCCAGCACAATAAAAGAAGCAGACCACAATCAAATGTAGTAGATAGTATGTGAGTGCATAAATTAAGGACTCACTACAATATGCATTAGACAGAAATGACTTGGTCAAGATTCTGCCCTTCTCAAGCCTATCTTATTCTATTTTTTGTTTTTCCCTTTTGTCTTAGTTATTTTCCAGGGGCTCAGTGTATTCTCTGTAATGAATCCCACAAAACAAAAGAAATACATTGAGCAAGTCAAAAGACAGTGATTCGTAATCCGTAGTCTCATGTTAAAGTTTTACCAGAGAAGTGTTCTCAAGATAAATGTAAGAAAAAGTGATGACAGCTGTGGTAGAGTACTTACACTTCAACAACTGGTCTAAGAAATGGAGCAACTTTCTCTAATCCCTCAAGATTCGCAAGGGATTGCAAAACACGATGGGTATCATGTAGAAGAACACCAGAGCAAAAACTAGTACTCCTATTACGAGTCTGCGTATGTTTAGTGAGACAAAAGGTATAACCAGATTACGCCAAAGGTTCCGGGGCCCATGATGTCAACCACAGTCGGAATTTTTCTCTGCTGTGTCTGTGCGCAGACAGCTGCTCCCCATCTAGACTTGAATGAAACAAAAGACACTGGCAAGATTGCTTTGGCGTCCTGGACAATCCTCTGCCTCTCCATTGTCATCTAAGAATACAAGTGTTGAATATGTCAAAAATAAACAATTATTCAACCATCCATCCAACTAAGCTTGGTTGGAAAGAAGAAAAATTTTAAGAATGCAATTTGGCATATACTCTGAGTAGGGAGCAAAATCAGATGCAAAGTTTGTGTTCATTTACTTTCTTATCAAGGTCCTCAGTTCTTGTCTGTAGAATTCAATGTCATCACATTTCTCACCCCATAACCCATGATATCCTTCTGCTACACATCATCAGTCACGTTTAAGAACTTAGAGCTTTCATCATAAAACAAATCCACAATGACGAGCTAGTGCTTCTGAAACTTTTGAACAGCCTTCTTAATAGCTCACCTTTATAGTTGGCCTTTTCTCTGGGCACCTTTCAAACTTAAGCTGGTAATAGCTATAGTCGGTTTTGAAGTTTAATCCGTTTCTTCGCAAGCTTGGCAAATTTATTGGAATTGTATACAGCCTCGATTACCAGAATAATTATTCAATAGAGTGAACTAGACTACTAGGAGGATAACAAAGTCATCTCCCAAGCATATCAAGATAATATTTTTTAAAGAAAAGCATGTAGCTTCGAAACTGCAAATAACCATAGTGACAGCAGAAATGCCTGCAAGACAGATTTACCTGATTATAGTGATAGGTATTGGCATGATTTTTCTTGAAGAAGTGATCTACAGACTCTGAAATGGAACCACCTGCAACATGAGCACATTCCTGACCAGAGCCTGAAATTTTACAACAATGTATAAACGTAAAGGGAAGACCCGGGGATTATTAAGATATCAAGACTTTAATGATTACAAAATGACAGCTCTAGGAATGGTAGTATCAGTGCATAAAACTAAGACCAAATTGATGTCACGCATATAGTACATTATCAGAGTCTATAATGAAGCAATAAAAGAAATAGTGAACAGAGTAAAACCCGGTTCAGAGAAATGGTTCACAATAAACAAAAGTGAGTGCAATAAGTGAGATAACATGAAAGAACAAAGAGATAAACATTAACTCACTGTGAATTGCTCCGCACATCGCCGTTGTGAAGCTAAAAGCACAATCGCATTGATGCAACAGTATCATATTCCTTGAACAGCATGAAACAAGTCCAGAAAGTGAACAAGTACTGCATTGATATATGAACAAAGAAGCTGCAATTCAGGCAGAGTCACAGACCTGGTTCGGAAAACCTAGTTCAGAACGCTATTCCATTTAAAAGTCTAGGTTGGGGAAAGTTATAGCAAAAATTTGGCTACAAACCAAAAAACAACAAATCCTGACAGCCTTTCAAGACCAGTACATTTTACATAAAATTCTGATTCCAACTAGAAACTATAACCATGAACACACAATTCATACTCAGGGATCAGAGCTTATACTTGCACTATCATAATTCACACAAGATTGCTCCTACTATGACCAAATAGATAATAACAAAATGAAACAAGTCCTACTACTGCACAAACACGATCAAAATTTAGACCATATACTCTCTTTTAACTAGGCCAGTCTGGAACTCAAAATAACACAGCACATTGTGCAGCATATAGATGATGACAGCTTCTTTACTGTTTGAGAGTTCACAGTGAACCAAAGAAATGTGAGCTTACTTGTACGGATTGGGTGTCCACGTTTGATATTGCAACCAAAGAAAAAACAAGGTCCCCCCGGAGAAGTTGACTGGCACAAGGATCAGAATTCCTAATATCAGCATCGGTGCTAATATTTTCAAGCTACAAATAACAACAAATAGACAGGACGCAAATGAGCGCCAAGTCCCCAGCAACATTCAAGAGTTAGATAAATAACAACTTGCACGCAACCAAAAGGCATCAAATTCAGAAATCTTACACATAATGTATGACATTCGATTAAGCAATTTTTTATTAGCAGCACCGTAATTAGCGGTTATATACAATGCAGCAACTAGCAAGTACAATTGCGGAGCACAAGTTGCACAACCGTCCGAAAATCTCGTGAGGCTCAAAAGAAAACAACACTCGTTAGATCCCAGCACCAACAATCTCCTAGAAAATAATAACAAGCGACAAAATGGACCAGCTAAGCGCTAACAATTTCCACCCAGAAAAAGCAATCTCCAAATACTCGTCCTCAATGCTCCCCGAAAAGAATTCCTTTTAAAAAGCTCAGAGATTTCCCATCGTAGAACTTCACATAATTCAAAGCGAACCTCCAGGAAATGATCATTCCGGTGAAGTATAAAAACTTTTTTTTAATAACCTTTGCCAGAACTTACTATTACTAGCAGCTCAAACCAAACCAGGTTCAGTAGTCTTAAATTCAGGAAGTCTCAAGAAATTAAAGTGATAGGCTACAACGAGCAGCGATAAGTAGACCATACCCAAGAATGAAATCCTGAGAAAACACCGCGGAATCAAGCCCAGCGTGCTCAATCAACTCGTTCTCGCTCATTCGGAGAGCCTGGGGCATCCAATCAAGGAAAGTGAGGTCAGTTCGGCATTGAGGTTGACAAACTTGCCGACGAAGCCATTAGCACCTCTGCTGGGACTAGTACGCTGGCCTTTGAGGTACCACTAGAGGAAGTACAACTATCGTTTATGGTTGAAGCCTTAGCAAGGCGAACACCAGCAGAAAGGCGAAGGCATGAAGTATGTTGAAAAACGCTGAGACCCGATGTCCCAGAGAGTTGCCATTGTTCATAGAGAGGAAGAGGGGGGGGGAGAGAGGAGAAGGTGGGAGGAGGCGGAAGAGAAAGTAAGATCAAGGGTGATCTACAGACTCTGAAATGGAACCACCTGCAACATGAGGCACATTCCTGACCAGAGCCTGAAATTTTACAACAATGTATAAACGTAAAGGGAAGACCGGGGATTATTAAGATATCAAGACTTTAATGATTACAAAATGACAGCTCTAGGAATGGTAGTATCAGTGCATAAAACTAAGACCAAATTGATGTCACGCATATAGTACATTATCAGAGTCTATAATGAAGCAATAAAAGAAATAGTGAACAGAGTAAAACCCGGTTCAGAGAAATGGTTCACAATAAACAAAAGTGAGTGCAATAAGTGAGATAACATGAAAGAACAAAGAGATTAAACATTAACTCACTGTGAATTGCTCCGCACATCGCCGTTGTGAAGCTAAAAAGCACAATCGCATTGATGCAACAGTATCATATTCCTTGAACAGCATGAAACAAGTCCAGAAAGTGAACAAGTACTGCATTGATATATGAACAAAGAAGCTGCAATTCAGGCAGAGTCACAGACCTGGTTCGGAAAACCTAGTTCAGAACGCTATTCCATTTAAAAGTCTAGGTTGGGGAAAGTTATAGCAAAAATTTGGCTACAAAACAAAAAACAACAAATCCTGACAGCCTTTCAAGACCAGTACATTTTACATAAAATTCTGATTCCAACTAGAAACTATAACCATGAACACACAATTCATACTCAGGGATCAGAGCTTATACTTGCACTATCATAATTCACACAAGATTGCTCCTACTATGACCAAATAGATAATAACAAAATGAAACAAGTCCTACTACTGCACAAACACGATCAAAATTTAGACCATATACTCTTTTAACTAGGCCAGTCTGGAACTCAAAATAACACAGCACATTGTGCAGCATATAGATGATGACAGCTTCTTTACTGTTTGAGAGTTCACAGTGAACCAAAGAAATGTGAGCTTACTTGTACGACTTTGGTTCCACGTTTGATATTGCAACCAAAGAAAAAACAAGGTTCCCCCCGGAGAAGTTGACTGGCACAAGGATCAGAATTCCTAATATCAGCATCGGTGCTAATATTTTCAAGCTACAAATAACAACAAATAGACAGGACGCAAATGAGCGCCAAGTCCCCAGCAACATTCAAGAGTTAGATAAATAACAACTTGCACGCAACCAAAAGGCATCAAATTCAGAAATCTTACACATAATGTATGACATTCGATTAAGCAATTTTTTATTAGCAGCACCGTAATTAGCGGTTATATACAATGCAGCAACTAGCAAGTACAATTGCGGAGCACAAGTTGCACAACCGTCCGAAAATCTCGTGAGGCTCAAAAGAAACAACACTCGTTAGATCCCAGCACCAACAATCTCCTAGAAAATAATAACAAGCGACAAAATGGACCAGCTAAGCGCTAACAATTTCCACCCAGAAAAAGCAATCTCCAAATACTCGTCCTCAATGCTCCCCGAAAAGAATTCCTTTTTAAAAGCTCAGAGATTTCCCATCGTAGAACCTTCACATAATTCAAAGCGAACCTCCAGGAAATGATCATTCCGGTGAAGTATAAAAACTTTTTTTTAATAACCTTTGCCAGAACTTACTATTACTAGCAGCTCAAACCAACCCAGGTTCAGTAGTCTAAATTCAGGAAGTCTCAAGAAATTAAAGTGATAGGCTACAACGAGCAGCGATAAGTAGACCATACCCAAGAATGAAAATCCTGAGAAACACAGCGGAATCAAGCCCAGCGTGCTCAATCAACTCGTTCTCGCTCATTCGGAGAGCCTGGGGCATCAATCAAGGAAAGTGAGGTCAGTTCGGGCATTGAGGTTGACAAACTTGCCGACGAAGCCATTAGCACCCTGCTGGGACTAGTACGCTGGCCTTTGAGGTACCACTAGAGGAAGTAAACCCTATCGTTTATTGGTTGAAGCCTTAGCAAGGCGAACACCAGCAGAAAGGCGAAGGCACTGAGTATGTTGAAAAACGCTGAGACTCCGAGGTCCCAGAGAGTTGCCATTGGTTCATAGAGAGAGACGGGGTGGGGGGAGAGAGGAGAAGTGAGGAGAGGAGGAGGAAAGAGAAAGTAAGATCAATGGGAAGTTGGAGCAGGTTTAGGTTTCGGTTTCGAGAGCAGCTAGAGAAAACAGGAAGGAGCGGAAAGCGGTTCGGAGTAAAGCGATCGTGTTGTATAGAAGATCGAGAGATGGCGAAAGGAAAGAATTATTTTGTTTCGTGTGAACTTTGGGATTAACGTATACTTACATTTATTACTAATTGTTCCAAAAAGGGTAAGTTTGTGAATTGTTTGACAAAAGTGTGAAATTACGTCTTTAATTAGTAAGTAGTTGTATAGTACTAGCTACTAGCGGCTAAGATGTGGTAAAAAGGAGTGTGCAAATCACTTCTGGAGCTGATCAAATCGGTGGACGGACGGAGTTTTTATTTATGTGCTGGTTCAGATTCGGTTTTTTTTTTGCTTTGTCGTTATTTGATCTGTTCGGTTTGATTTTTTTATTTTTTTATAAATAATTAATAAAAATTTGAATAAAAAAAGTTTTAAATAAAAGTTCAAATAAATAAGAAAATTTGACATAAAATATTAAATAATTAATAAAACTATAAATAAAAACTTATATATATTTTATATAAAAATTACAAAAATATAGGGAAAATTAAATCCCACACCCATAAGGTTTGATGTATTTTCACAAACCACCCATGTGGTTCAGATAATTACTTTCCACACCCATAACGTTTTTCTCCGTTTTACATCTGTCAACAATTTCTTTTCTCCGTTAGGAATGTCCATATGGCATCACACGAGTCGTTTTTAATGTTTTTGACATGGCGTGGTTGATATAATGACTCACCTAGTCTATCTCCTGTCTGATTTAGGCGGAAAAATATTCCTAATTCGCAACCCTAACTTCGTTCTTCCTATTGGAAAACTCCATTGTTCTTCTCTAAAACCTCTAAACGTTCACAAGCTTGTCCTCACGAACACCTCTCATTGAATCTGATCTCCCAAGTTCAATCAATTGCTTATACACGGAATTCAATCCACATCTGCCCCAAATTAATCAATTGGAACCGTGCCTGCCAAATAGATGTCGTAACACTGAAAGACCATGAGATTCTTCAAATTCCCAAGCTCAAATGGCAATTTACCATGAAATTTGTTTGTGGAGATATCCATCTCCTGGAGAAGCGTCAGATTCCCGAACTCTTGCGAGCCATCAAGTTGTTAGCGTAGAGTTCACGCTTCGTCAACGCCTCATTGACGCCACCAATCTGGGTGAGCTACCGGATAGTTTGTTTCTGGATATATCAAGAGTCTTTCTTCAGCTTCTTCAACTGGAATACCACATCTGGAATCTCACCGACCATGTTATAGTTTCCCAGGAATAGGTAGGTGACGCGAAAAGGAGCACCTCGACAACGACGTCCGAAGACCTAGATGAAACCAAAAGAAAAGAATGTTTACGGTGGTGATAAAACCTGTAGAAACAATTCAAATGTATTATTTATTACAATAAATGTCGAGTCAGTATGAAGGGGACAAGTAATAAACTGCCATGTGGCACTTACTAACATAATTCACTAACTTGGTGACGGATGTAAAACGAAGAAAAACGTTATGGGTGTAGAAAGTAATTATCTGAATGTAACACCCCAACTACAACCACAATACTTAACAACGATTGCAGCGGAATTACAACTCAACACTTAACTCAATCTATGGGTGCTACACGCCGTTAGCCACCCACGTGGCTAACAAGGCTAATACATACATAGTGTACCGGTCTGACGGACAGGACTCCCGAGCATTAAACATTACAATTCCACTTCATAACTAAACAGAGTCAACTACACTTACTTTACAACTGTACCGAACCTGATACATTCAAATACCGATATCACACTTCGGTCTTACACCACTTACAAATACATAAGAAAACTACATAAACTACCCTTGCATAATTAGCCACCCCGTTCTACTCTCGAACGGCTACCAGCTCCATTATACCTGAAATGAAATGGGTGGCCCCAAAGGGGCTCAGCACCTTTGCTGGTATGGTAATCGTGCAGCCCGCATACTACCGGGCCACGCACAACTAATTGTCGTGTGAGCATGCAGTTAATTTTATTTAGAGCATGCAAGAAATACTATAAACACATATCATGCTTTAAATCACACATATCCAATCAATAGGATACAACCGAGAAGGTTAACACATCAACACTTGTTAGATCAAATTATTGTGTTCCTTGACCCTTGAGGGTTTCTACCTTAATGGAACTAAATTCTTATTAGACATCACTTACCCATTTGATCGGGTTACAACTAATTACTTCTTATATTAATAAGGGGTTGATTTCGGTGAACAACGTACACAACATGACAGTACACATCATGTAATAACATATACACAACGTAACACCGTTCTTCTTAGAGAACGTACACTTTACTTAAGATGTGTCGGATAAAATATAAGTTCGAACACACCGTACACATTTACTTTACTTAGATGTGTCGGCCATAATATTGACCCGATCACACCATACACATATCCCCCAAGCCCCGAATAATAATCAAGGTAGGAAAGCCTCTTATTAGACTTGTGGGTGATTGTAATCCAAGAAGGAAAGAAACCAAACAGAGAGGGAGTTAAATCAAATATAGATATCAACTCCCAAACACACGCGCACGACGGGGACGCCCCGGATTCCTCACCCCCATAATATATATATTAGTTAGAAGTTCCCTTAAGGAACTTATCGCATCACGACACCATTTGGTGTTACGAACTTGGTTAAACACACACAAGGGAGGTAACATCCCATTAGACAAACATAGACAACGACATTCGTTAAATAACGACATACTAACAAGGGCAACATACATCACACACCACCACAATATACAACTAATGCACGGATAGCCGTAGTTAGAACGTTCCCGTGGGTTGGGACGTTTAATCCGAATACCGATCTCTTATGTGATCCTAGAGTCGATTAGCTACGGTTCAACACATACTTGAGGTTAAACGGTATCGGAACTAAATACGCCACATAAATGAATTACGGTAAACTCATTTTATGTTTTATCTTACAAGGTGGCAAACACACAGAAAAACAAGTTGGCATACATGCCGGTGTAACCGGTAGAACACAGGTTGCAAGAAAACCATACCTTACACCGTGGGTTACTCTACCGTGTCCCTGAGGATTTACTCCAACGCGTCACCTCACGCTCCCCGGGTGCTTTCCGAACAACTGGTATATTTCAATTGTTTTTTATTACATCAAAATCTTACGGTATGTAAGCTAATACTAGTTCCGTACTTAACCCCGTTGTCCCGTTATCCTTAACTTACTTATGTGATCTTAAGTTCACAACTTACACATTCACTCTCACACTTGTTCATACTTCCAATGGCTTTAAAAGTCACCAAACAAGGTCTAATCATCATCTAAAACCATCCCCAATCAATTCCCCATCATAACAACACTTAAAAACACTTTCTGGTGCATTTTTGCACTGGTCGGGGGTTTGTGTCCGGGGTTACATACCTGGACCAATCCGAAAAACCATTATGCCTTGTTTTTGCATTGGTCCGGGTTTATGTACTTGTTTACAAACATGGACCACATGCTAAAATGAGTTTCTGGGACGTTTTTGAGGTGGTCCGGGTTTGTGAACTTGTTTACAAACCCGGACCATGTCTGTAGGTGCTTAAATTGACAGTTTTTGAGCAGTTTTCAACCCCTAATTCACCCCTAATCATTCCTTAATCTTTCCACATGTTTTCTACATGTTTAAACACCTTAAAAACACTTAAAACCTCCTCAAATCATTGATAAAACTTTCACCCAACTCTTGCTTAATTCAACACTCTCATTTCTCATTCTCTGCACACTATGCACATCAGTGCATTCTCAAAACAATCCCATGACAGCTTTAACCTTCTCCTTACCATTCGATCATACCTCGTTCATTCCTAAGCAATTGCACTTCTAATACCCAAGTTCATTCACTAGTTTCACAAGCTACACACTCAAGTTCTTTCCTAGAATTTTAAACCACCAAAAACATCAAGTTTTGCTACAGATTTTTACATAACTCCACAACATTCTCCAACTACCATTCCAAGGTGATTAATACACCACATCCATTACTAACAACACCTAGCTAGCCTTAGGTTCTCCAAGCTCATAATGTCACCCAAACCACTTAATTCCTATCGAAATTTCGCCATAACTTCGTTACTAACCTAACTTATCCAAATTTATCATCTTCATCACCTAAACCAAAATGGTCACAACTTATACTAACCAAACCCTTAGTGGGTTCTAACAGCACACAATCCCATTCACATCTCATCAATCACCACAATAATCTCCATGTGCAAAAATCTTAAATAACTTGGCACTTAAGCCCTTAAATCACAAAGCGATGCACAATGCATTAAACATCATCACAATTTCCTCAAATATCAATCAAACACATTTCAACACAAATTTTGATTCATTCTTTTTATTTTCCCATCCCAAATCCTACAAGCATTAGAATAGTCATCAAGGTGGGTTATTTACCTTGGTTCTCCATTTTTCCTCCAACTTTCTCCTCTTCTCTCTCTCATTTCTCTTGGCTCCAAAATCGGCCAAGGGCAAACCCGATTGCCCAATTATCTAGACCAATATTCAAATGGGGAATGGGACTAATTAACATCACTTAGAAAACTTAATTAACTCAAAACAAGGAAGGGTGCTTAAAGCACAAAATTAGGGCATTACCTTGTAACCCTAGACTTGAGTTTGGTCAATCAACAAAGCAAGGCTCCAGCACCTCATTTGAGTAATAAAACCAAGCTAGAATGGGAGCAACAATGGAGGTTCAAACTGGGGCAAAATCGGTCAAGCTAGGAAATGGAGAAAAAAAATGAGTATTTTTGGATTTTTCTTACCTTGGAACAAAGAGGATGCAGCCTAGCTCAAGAAAATGTGATTTCCTCTTCAAATGGGTTATACCCATGGTGGTCAACATTGAGCTTTTGAGATTGAAGAAAAGAGAGAAGGATAGCCCTTGATGAGGGGAAGAAGAATATGTAATTATTTTTGTGTTTCGACTTTGTTTAGGGCTTGGAAATGTAAGAAGAAGAGGAGCTTGGTGAAGGGCTATAAAAATTGCCATGGCTGAAGGAGGAAGAAGAGAGGAGTCTGGGAAGAAGAAAGAAAATCGTAACAGAGAAGGAGAATGGGAGGAGAGAGAAGATAAAGTAGTATATGTGTACTTTTCACTTTATGCTTTATTTTTTTTAAAACAAGGCATAAGACATAAGAGAGGGGGAAAACAAAACGTGGCTGGCATTGTATATGTGCCAGATTTTATTTTACAATGGAAAGGGGTATTTTGCTCTTATTACAATTTATACCCCAAAAGTCCCCGTTTTTACACTATTCACTAATCCGAGTTCGTTTTCCGGATTTTTCTCGTTTCTTTAATTTAATGGTTCTTAAGCTCCCATTAATGTTCAATTATAGTTAAATGATGAACTATAATTTTTACGGGGTCGTTTAACTGTTTAAAGTCACGTTTTCAGGTTTTCTCGAAAAACGCGCTTTAAAACTCCGTTAGTGTTTTAATCCATTATTTGGATCCGTTTTCTTCGGGAATTTTTCCCACATGTTCTTAGTGTGTATTTAGGGTATAAAAATATATTTTATAACCCTAGTTAAGGTTATATACCTCTTAAGATAATTAAATACTCTTTTGCACGTTTTGAGACTTTTACGCATTTACCTTTTTCTTTTGGTTTTACTTTCTTCGCCAATGATCTTAAGGACTTAATTAGTCTTAGAAAATCATAATTACATAATTAATTAGCACATGTAAGTTTGGGGTATTTCACTGAAATATGTGGGTGATTTGTGAAAATATGTCAAACCTCATGGGTGGGAGAAGTAATTTTCCCAAAAATATATATTATATTATATATATAAGTAGTAGTAGTATATATTTAAATTCGGGCCTGATCGGGTTTTGATTCAGGCTCAACATTTTGCCGGAGCCCGGTCCGATTTTGAATTTGAGCCTAGTTTCTTTGTATAGGCCCGTCTGAATTTTTTTTAAGTCCGAATTTTTGGAATTTTTCCGGATCAAGCTGGATCTGGTCACCAGGTCGGGTTGGGTTTGATCAGCTCTAAAAGCACACCACCATGAGAGATACCATAATGGATGGATAATTGAAGTGATATTAACCTTGGGATATTATTTTATTTTTCAGTTTACAATCTCAACCGTCTATTTATTTTCTTTCTGTTTCAAACTTAAGGTGCCGGCCTGTTCCAGTTTTTCCAATCTCACCGTATCATTCTTACCCCTTTTCAAAGGATCATCAGCAATTGGATCTAGATCAATTAAAGAAGTATAAGAATGATAAAATATAAACAACAACTAAATAAGAATTTAAATTAATAAGAAATTAATTAATAGTTATCATTTATCTAATGGATTTGAATTAATTAAAAAATAAACTAATAACTATATATTTATATAAAATAGAGAAAATTTTACTAGTAAAATACTAACTATATGATAATTTGTTAATTTGTACAATTAAATTAACAAAGAAAATATTGTGAAAATTTCCTTTAAAATTAATCATATTTTGTTTGTTTTATAATGTTATTAGTATTACCTTATTTATCTTTTTATGGTGGTTTTTAGGGTGTGTGGTGTAGGGTAATCTTTTTTGAAATCGTTCTATACTTAATAAGGTCGTCACTAACTCGACAGATTTTTATGGTTTGAAGTTTAGGGCTTAGGGCCTGCATGACAAACCCTAAACTTCCATTCGACGTTTTTAGCTTTCCTACGATGGTTTTTTACGGTGTGTGGTGTAGGGTAATATTTTTTGAAGTCGTTTTTTATATTTTAATGTTGCCACTGACTCAGTAGGATTTTAGGGTTTGTGTACAAACCCTAAAAATGCCATTGATGTTTTTAGGTTTCCAAGGGTTTAGGGTGTGTGGTGTAGGGTAAATTTTTTGAAGTCGTATTATACTTTATAATGTTATCATTGACTCGGCAGGGTTTTAGGGTTTGTGGGACCCTAAACCCTGCACTACAAACCCTAAAAATTCCTTCAGCGTTTTTAGCTTTCCTAGGGTGTTTTTTAGGGTGTGTGGTGTAGGATAATCTTTTTTGAAGTCGTTCTATACTTTATAATGTCACCACTGACTTGACAAGTTTTTATGGTTTGTGGTTTAGGGTTTAAGGTCGTTAGACCCGATGATATCACATTTTTATTAATATTTTAAAATCATATAGTTTATTTTGTTGTAAATTTACATTAATTTATTAGGCTCATATAATCAATTTACAATTATAGACATTATTTTTAATTGGCATTTTAATTAGCATTTTCGATAGTCTCCGCTCATGTTAGGAGTGGACATACAAAATCAATCACATGAGAAAAACATTCTAATCTAATTCATTCATCATAATATCGTAGATCCAAGGGTTAATATAAAAACCTTTATATAAAGGCAAATTATTTGCCTTTATGCGTTATAGGCCCACAGCCCACCACCATTAAACCGATTGTACCAGTCATACTAATCACCCTTACTAACAACTGATGAACTCATCATGGACAAACCCGGCCCTACGAAGAGGTTGATATTATATATCCATAAATTATATCAATTGTTGTATTCAAAGTCAACTTTTTATTAGGTTTAATGATTTAAACATTTTAATAAATGATGTAAAGTTTTTAAATTTGGTCAATAGTTTTATCAATATTATAACATTTTTAATTATCAACACAACTTGGCATATTTTGATAATTATGGTTGTTTTGTTTTTAATGTTTGTATATTATTGGAAGATAACACATGACCTACCTAACAATACTAGGCACCAACGATGTTTGTCATCAATTTCAGTGTTGGTCCCACAGTTTCTCCTCTATGTTATTCTACTTTATTCTACAGACCATCGACCATGCGGACATGCCGCGTATAGATTGGAGCAGTCTTCTTCAATTGGCAGTCCAGTCAGCTGCTGATTGGATTGTTTTGCTGACTGAGCTGCCTTTTTACTATATTAATTTTAATTGGTTGTAATTTTTAAAATATAAATCCAAAATGAAAAAAAAATTATACCATTGTTCATCTAAATTCAAGTTTTTCAAAACAAGACCAGACATGAATATGTTTTAACAACTTTAAAATTTTATATTATTTACAAAATAATAATAAACATTATAAAACAAAAATGATTTATTGGTTCCAAAATTTGTTATCTAATTCACCACTTATTAGTCAATAAATCATAATATCAATTTTAATGAATCATAATATCAAAATTAATGAATCATATCTTTTTTTAGTGCATAATCACAAACATATAAAAATAAATATTTACACAATAATACAATACAAAATAATATTTGATATGTATGAAAAATACACGATTCACAATATAAGGTTTAAAATACATCATACAACAATAATAATGCACTACAAAACAAAAATAATTTTTATTAGTTCCTGAAGTTTGTTATGTAATTCACCACTTATTAATTAATGAATCATAATATCAATTTTAATGAATCATAATATCAAAACTAATGAATCATATTATCATTTTAGTGTATCATCGTATACATGTAAAAATAAAAATTTTAAACAATAATACAACACAAAACAATATTTGATACGTAAGAAAAATATATGATTCACCATATAAGGTTTAAAATACACTACAAAACAATAATAATTTTTATCGGTTCCGAAGTTTGCTATCTAATTCCTCAGTTTTTAGTTAATTAATCATAATGTCAATTTTAATGAACCATAATATCAAATTTAATGAATCATAACATCATTTTAGTGTATCATGAGTAACATATAAATATAACAATTTTAAACAATAATACAACACAAAAAAATATTTGGTATGTAAGAAAAATAAATGATTCACCATATAAGATTTAAAATACATCATACAACAATAATAATACACTACAAAACAATAATATTTTTTATCGGGTTCGAAGTTTGTAATCTAATTCCCCACTTATCAGTTAAAATCATAATATTAATTTTAATGAATTATATTATGATTTTAGTGTATCATCGTATACATGTAAAAATAAAATTTTTTCAAAGTTGTCAAAACATATTCATAACTGGTCTTGTTTTGAAGAGCTTGAATTTAGGTGAATAATGATATAATTTTTTTAAATTTTGGACTTATATATTAAAAGTTACAATCATTTAAAGTTAATATAATAAAAATGCAGTCCAGTCAGCAAAACAGCCCAGTCAGCAGCTGACTAGACCTACCACATCACATGACTGCACCATAATGGGTGCGGATGGTCCGCGACATCGAAATTGCCTTATTCTAATAGCTGCATTTAACAGCTAATAAAAGTTGACATCAATTTCAGTGTCGGTCCCACCATTTCCCGTCTACTTTTTTTAACAACCGCATCTAACAGCTGACCATAAAAGGACTCACTATAAAATGTTGTCAACCATGGCACAAAAATACTAATAATAGTGGTTACTATTTGTAGTATAAATTTACTAATCACCGTTAGATTTATTTTAAACATGTTATGACTTTTTTTTAAATGATATTCATCCATGAAATACTCCTAAGCTTTATAGAATTTAATTAAGGAATTATATAACCTCTAAACTTATATAACTAAATATATATATATATATATATATATATATATATATATATATATATATATAACTTGATGGTTGCAAATGAGTGTTATGGTGTGTACAAAGTGCTATGACCATTAAATCCATGAGAAGTTGATGAAATAGGAGGTTCCAACCTCCGGAACAGGCAACTTTGACCCCAGACAGATAGTTTAGGACGTCCGGAACCTCATACCAGACATCCGGAACAGGTAGGACATTCTGGGTAGTTGAGTTCGGGCCCTGGAACGGGCAATTCTGGACTCCGGAACTGCACTGACAGATTTCACTAAGGCACTATTGCTCAAGATTCTTCCTTTTGACTCCGATTTCACTTTTGTTTGTTCCTACACACTCCACTCTTCAATATCTATTATACGAAAGAGAAAATATCACTACTAAAAAAACAGTATTTACCGACCACCAAATTGGTCACTAAGTCATCGGTAAACAAAATTACCGACGACTTACCGATCAATTTGGTTGTCGGTAATCCCCTCGCCGGTAATTTAAATGCCGACCAAAAGGGAGCCGGTCGTCGGTAATTACCGATGACTTACCGACTGATACAGGTTGTCGGTAATTTTTTTACCGACGAAATAACGACAAATATATCAGTCGTTGATTACGACTATTACCGACAACATGTTATTTTACCGACAAAATAGCGACAATGATATCAGTCATTCATTACCGACTCTTTATTGACGAGCTGCTATTTTACCGACTAATTACCGACAACTGTTATGGTTGGTAGTACCGACTAATTACCGACCACCTTTGCAATTGGTTTGCTACCTTTTTCCAACTAATTATCGACCACGTATCGACAAATACTAGACTAATGGTCGGTAAACCGTCAGTTTTTTTCATGTTTGATGGCTTTTAAATGTTGTTATTAATAATAAAAAAGAGGACCATGAAATACAAAAGTTATTAGAAATAAGATGTAAGAAGTGGATTACACCATAGATTTGAGGTGATAAACAAATAAATTTATTTATAGAAAATTATTGCATCACATATTATCATGCATTCAAAAAAGAAATATACAAGTAAATACCACTCATGCTATCACCCATACTATACAATGTTGTATTGAAGAAACTCTAAAAGAGTTCTAAGTCAAGTAAAACTGAACAACTATTGTATTAAAGAAATTGTAAAACAATTCTAAATCATACAACTATGTTCGAGTAAACAGAGTGAACTTCAATTATAACAACTGAATCTTTGCAAGAACATCCCAACTTCCTCCTTGTTCCATATGAGATTCTAGACCATTTGTCATATACAACAAACAAAAATACAAAAGTCAATATTGACTCATGATCATCTACCGTTAGTGTTAAATAGATATATGGTACTTAAATATCGGTCAAATTGCGCGTACCTATGACATATACACTAGTATGAATGCAGTCTTGGTCTTGGAATGATGGTTTTTGTCTAGACGAATCAGCAAACTCGGATCAGTTGGCAAGTTGATTCTTGTGCCTAGGTACGAAACTAGTTGCTATGTTTCGATCTCGAAACTAGTTGTATAGTACGCAGCCTATATTAATTAAAAACAAAATATATTAACCGGGAGCTCTATGCATCGGTTGTCCAGATTAAAATAATTCAAATAACGCATATGAGGAGCAACACAACTTGAAATGACATTATTTAAAGAGTTAAACCCCTGAAATTGACCACAACTACAAATAGATGCAGATACGAAATTACTAATTGTGCACTAGGGAGTGGTAAAATAAGAAGGAAGGAGGTTTTGAATTTAAATCTATGGATGATAACATTGTACATCTCTCCACTTCAATCACTGAACTATCATAGACATACATTCTGAAAATGATTTGTTGCAATAAATTCACCCACCGCCCAATTAAGCACCATATAAAGTATCATTGACAATCGCAAAATATGCATGGATTCATTGATCAATATTCTAGAATCGTGCATCAAACTCACCCACAGAGAAAGAAGTACTCAACTATATGATATTTGGTTTGTACAATTTATATCTATTATGATAATTTATTTATTTATGTTTCAAAATTAAAATGTTTTTTTCTATAATATATAATCAATGAAACTATTATTCAACTGAACATTCAATACTTCTCCAGAACACACAACTGAGCTGCATGCTTCTCGATCACTTTTGCACCCTCATGTAGCCCACGAGCACGCCCCCCTGAGCATTAGACTTCTTAAGCACCAGCTGCAAAGTATTCATAAGATACAAAGTCTCCCCAAGGGCAAGGGCAGCAACAGGAGCTGCAGCAGGGGTCGCGGTTGCAACAGGTCCTCAGTTGCCATTTTGAGAGCGGATCAAAATTCCAGCAGTCAACACGCTTGACATCAACAGTATCAGGGAGTTCCAACCCATCTAGCTCATCAGGTACGACACCAATCCCTCTCAGAATAGATACTTACTCAACATACTCATGATTCAATCCACAAGAATGAGACATAATGAGTGACCATCCAACAAGGATGATGAGCGGCAGCACGAAATTGCAATTCGATTCGAACAGAAAACCAACAGGTCGCTTAACGGAACCGCAATGACGTAAGAAGTGTATCTTAGTTTAAATGTGTAAACTGTAAGTTGAAGATGATAGCGGCAAGTGATAAACTCTATATGTGTAGCCATTTGGAAACATCAATACTCTAATTATCTAAAAAAAATTCAACCGTTTTGACCTTTCTTCCACACTTTTCGATTGTTTTTTATTTTCATCTTTTCCGGATTAGCTATAAATAGAGTTCATGCAGCGCAGAGATGCAAAGAGCAACCACACTCAAAGCATAAATAATTACCAAACACCATAGATTTGTTTCATATACTCCAAAGTGGCTATAGCTTTCTCTTGCTGAAGTTGTCTAGCGCTGGTATACATATATGGAGCCTAATAGCAGAGAAAATAGCAGATCGAAGCAATGCGGATGTAACCAATGAATTCTACCATCGATGCAAAGAAGATGTCAAGATCATGAAGGACATAAACTTGGAAGTTTGCAGAATCTCAATCTCATGGCCAAGAATATTGCCATGTATTTCATTCCCACACTAATTTTAGGTACTTCTCTTTTATTTATGTAGCTATCTAAAAACAAAAACTCAAAATTAAATGTGACCATATTTATTTTTGATGGGAAGCTAAATCGAGATGTGACGCAAAAGGGATCCAGTATTACCACAATTTCATCAATGAACTACTAGCCAACAGTGAGATCAATGCTTCCTAAATAATATGAATCATGTAAACAACAAAAAAAAACTATCATATATGACATATATAATAAAACAGGGATTCAACAGGTGAAAATAACTTTAGAGAACATATTACAAAGTCACAAATTAGAAGGTATATGAAATCTTGGGGGGCCACAATCATGACACAGTCGGATTACGGTCCATCCTGAAAAGTCCTGGAGCATTGATCTTGGCAAAAATTCATCTAATCCAAGAGCTCCAAATCATTATCCATCATGTGTTATAATGATAAGTAAAACTACCATAAAAGGCAAACAACAATTGCTCTGACGCAACCATTTGAGAGCCGACAATTTTGCTATTTAATCTTAAGCTTCCGTTTAACAAAATAGAAGGATAACAGGGATTCAACAGGCTGTGAAACTCTTCCATTGGGATCTTTTTAAGAGTAGATAAATAGGACTAATTAACCAAATTTCTGTTTAATTTATGATTCTAATTGTTTATAAATAGAACTAATTGTACCTACTAGTTTTTCCAGTCAAAACATAAAAGAAGACATCGGTTTTCAGGTGGTTGATGAAACTAGATACAGCAGCACAGCTAGGGTACTTGAACTTGTCCCAAAATTTGGGTACCGTCAAAGTAAAATTTCATCACAAGCCATATCAGAAGTATCCATACATTCAAAAAGATTGTTCGGTGGTTGAATTAGGGCTGTCAATCTTGACACGAACCGGAAATCCAATCCGAAACGCTAAAACACGGGTTTGGGTTGCAATTTTCAAACCGAAAATATTTTTGGGTCGGGTTCGGGTTCGGGTTGGGTTGCTAAAAATCCGGATCGGTTTTGGGTTTCAGCTGCCAACCCGATTTCAACCTGTAACCCAAAAAAAGAAAATAAAATATATATATTCTTATAGTCATGTGACATGACCCTAAATACATCAATCATGTTACCATTTACGTTTAATGGTTTTATATGTTATGTCAGTGGCGGACGGAGGTTTAGACCTGAGGGGGCACGTGCCCCATAGTTTTTTGGTAAAAAAATCATTTATATTATATTCTCTCCATTCAATAATATTTGTGGTTTTAGAAATTTGTAGAGTTATTAAGAAAAGTACAAAAAATGACGCATATTTTTTTTTTGATAATTAGGGGCACATGGCCCAAATGTGTCCCTAGGACACATGAAAAGCACATCAATCAAGACTCAGACCCAAACTACCTTACAAATCTACTTACCCGTGATGTAAGGACCTTTCCAATGCAATTTCTAACTAGCTTTCTTCCTACCCCTCCTAGCTATTATGCTAGCCCGAGAAAACTTGCTAAAGCCTAGACGCCTCGTTCCTACCCCTTTCCCGGACCTGTCGTCCGATGAGTTCCTTGAGCATCTATCTGAGTCCTCCTTCGACCTTTCATTTGTATCCTGACAAAAAATGACGCATATACTCCTACTTTTTACTTTCTATCTAGTTAATAATTATTTTGTGTTAAATAGTAAGATCAAAAGTGAAAAAAAGTGTCAAAAAGTTAGAATGACTTAAATTTTTGAACAAAATTCAAATCCTAAAATGATATATATTAATGAACGAAGGGATTAAGTTTTTTATATAAGATAACAAAAGCCATATATAAAAGGTGTGGTGGAACTTAGTGTATTTTGTATTTTACCATTTCCGAAATTTGTTTATATTTTGTGTTTTTTCAATGCGCTTGACTTGTAGCAATTTTTTAGATATAAAATATATCCTATTTCTTGGTGATTTTGCTAAAATTTTCTCTTTTTTATCTTGAATATAAAAAAGGATTAACTAGAAACTGAATTAATCAAACTAATTAGAATATTATTATAATAAGATTCAAATTACGTTATCATCGAAGTTGTGTCAATTGCATTTGTGTCAAGTCTTTTCATATAATGATGTCATTATCCAATCTTTTAATTTACATAATAATATAGAGTAGTCATTGTTATTAATTTACTAATTAGTCAACTCAATCTTTCCATATAAGGTTGTAGAGATAAATATTTTGAGACTATCAACAATAAAAATATAATGTATGTTTTAAGGATCAATTACATAATTTATTAATAGAAGAAAAAAAAATCAACTACAAGGCCCTCATAGGTTTCAACTTTTAGGTCCGCCACTGTGTTATGTTATATTGTCTTAGTAAATGTTATGGAATTTGTATTGATAGTACAATATTTTTAATATTGGGTAGATTTCGGGTTGATTTCGGGTCAATTTCAGGTTGATTTCAGGTCGATTTCGGGTTACGTGCTTCTTAGTTATGGTGAATTACGTGACGTGTGCGCGTCAGCGACCTATTTCAACTAGGGTGATTTTCGGGTTGTGATAATGTCGCCCCCAATGATTTCGTAAGATGACAGAGAAGAAAATACCAACAGAGACAAAATATCGGTGGTCGCCCCCGTTGATTGAAAAAACAGAGGCGACAAAAAAACTCGCACCCGTTGATCCTAAAATAAGAAAACGACTTCAAAGCTCGCCTCCATTGATCATAAAATAAGAAGACGATTAATAAACTCACCCTGTCGATAATAAAATTAGAGGCTAGTTTGCTCGCCCCCTTTGGTCTTTGTTTGGAGGCAAATTTTATGTTGCCTCCCTTAATGTTACACAAATTGCCCCAGCAAATCCATATTCTTGTGGTGAGATCAGATCACTACAGTCACTGACCTAAAAAAAGACAAAAATACCCCTACTAGTTAACAAAGTACTTTTAAAATTCACAATATGTCTCCTAAGTGTTAAAAAATTCAAAACTTTAAAAAATTTATAAAATAATGAAAAAGTAATTTTTTTAAGATTTGGTTTAAATTATTAATACCATAAAAAGGTATATAAATTTGTAAACACGTAATTTATGTCAATTATCTACCGATTAATATCATAATTTATACCAATAAAGTACCATAAATTTTTAAATTATATTTTTTCTACTAATATAATCAAAATTAAGTATATTATATGTTTTAACTAGTACTAAAAAAAAATTTTAAAATTTATATTCTAATTTTATATAACTTTACGATATAATATTTTTTGTTATCTGCAAAATAGATTATAAACTTTTTAAAAAATAATTTTTCTAAATATTAGATAAAAAATATAAAATAAATTATTTTGAATAAATAATTTAAATTTTAGAAATACTGGTAAAAATTATGATACTTAATTGGTATAAAGTATGGTATTTAATTAGTATAAATTGATAGAAAAACTACTATAAATTATGTGTTCAAAACACTATATTTCTTTGTATGGTACTGAATAATTTTAAAAAACCTAAAAAGTATTTATTTTTTTTCAATATTTTATGCCATCAAAATTGTTGATTTTACAAGTGATAAATTAAATAAACAATGTTGTTAGTAAAAAAAGTGCATAATATTATAATAACATTAATATAATTAATTAAGGCATAAAACCACCAAAATTGATGATTTGCAAATCATAAATTAAAAAGATAAACTAATTACGAATTTAAATGTTGTTAGGGAGCAATATAAAGGTAAAAAAATGCATAACATTATAATAACATTAACATAATTTATTAAGGCATAAAACCACCAAAATTGGTGATTTTGCAACTCATAAATTAAATGAATAAATTAATTATGAATTTAAATATTATTAGTGAACAATATAAAGGTAAAAAAAGGTGCATGACATTATAATAACATTAACATTAATTAAGGCATAAAACCACAAAAATGGTGATTTTATAACTCATAAATTAAATGCATAAATTAATTACGAATTTAAATGTTGTTAGTGAGCAATATAAAACTAAAAAAAATGCATAACATTATAATAACATTAATATAATTAATTAAGACATAAAACCACCAAAATTGATGATTATGCAACACATAAATTAAATAGATAAATTAATTACGAATTTAAATGTTGTTAGTGAACAATATAAAAATAAAAAAAGAGTATAACATTATAATAACAAAATAATTAATTATTATGGCATAAAACCACCAAAATTTATGATTTTACAACTCATAAATTAAATGAATAAATTAATTACGAATTTAAATGTTGTTATTGAGCAATATAAAAATAAAAAAATGCATAATATTATAATAACACTAATATAATTAATTAATGCATAAAATCACCAAAATTGATGATTTTACAACTCATAAGATAAATAGATAAATTAATTATGAATTTAAATGTTGTTAGTGAGCAATATAAAAGTAAAAAAAATGCATAACATTATAATAACATTAGATAATTAATTAAGACATAAAACCACTTAAATTAATGATTTTACAACTCATAAATTAAATGGACAAATAAATTACGAATTTAAATATATTAGTGAGCAATATAAAGATATAAAAAGGTACATTACATTATAATAACATTAAAAATCTAATTAAGGCATAAAACCACCAAAATTGATGATTTTACAACTCATAAATTAATAGATAAATTAATTACAAATTTTAATGTTGTTAGTGAGCAATATAAAGGTAAAAAAAAGGTGCATAACATTATAATAATTAACATAATAATTAATTAAGCATAAAATCACAAAAATTGGTGATTTTACAACACATAAATTAATTACGAATTTAAATTTCTTAGTGAGCAATATAAAGGTAAAAAAATCCATAACATTATAATATCATTAAAATAATTAATTCAGACATAAAACCACTAAAATTAATGATTTTACAACTCATAAATTAAATGAACAAATTAATTACGAATTCAAATGTTGTTAGTGAGCAATATAAAGGTAAAAAAAGATGCATAACATTATAATATCATTAACATTTATTAAGAGGAATAATGTTATCTGTGAAAGACTTTGGCTGCTGGAAACCACCCCAAACCCAGGGCGGCTTCTGTGCATTCTGGACTGATAACATTATCCATGAGATCCGGGGAAAAATCTTGGATCGATAACTCTGGATGGATGTCGAGATTTTCGGATAAGGGTTCAGTTTGCAAAGAAACCACCCCAACCTTGTGGCTGCTTTCGACAATTTTGCCTGAAGTCACCCCAGGACGGTTTCAAACAGAAAAATGTTGAAACAGGCCTGCTCCCGGGACGGTTTCTAGCAAGTTGCCCCGACCGTGGGCTGCTTCTTTACACTGGTTTGGCATGTCCGTTTAATTTTTTGTAAAAAAGACCACCACACGTAATTTTTTCCTGAGATCAGTATTTTATGAAAATTTTCCAAGAATAGTCAGACTACGCACACACATGGTTCTCCAAGCTACTAATTTAAACGGTAGCTAAATCTAGTTTTTATTGTAGTGATCTACCGCTTCCTGCAATATACCAATCATAAAAGATGAGCATAAGGGAAACCAAGAAGAGTGATAATAATAACATTAATGTTACCTCCAGAGGATATTTATCAAACGCAGGCTAGAATCGACTCTTGCAATATTTGTGAAATGTCAAGGTCAGTATCGGTAGAATGATGAGCAATGGAGTAGAGCTAAGGCCTTCTTTGTGCTTAAGAAGAGTCCCATCAGAAGCAACTGGGAAATCAAAAGACCAGCTATGATCCTGCTGTGTACATGAGGCCAGAATGCAGCTGCACTCCCGTACCGTTGATGGTAAACATTAATAGTCTGCATATATATATATATAAAAGCATGACATCAGAAAAAACATTGCCCCCAAATTAGCAAAAAGAAGAAAGTGGAAATTTAGGTTCAAACTTTTACATGAACTTACCTGATGGCGATAGACGAAGTAAGCAAACATGAAAAAGATGATTATGAAAGGGAGAAGTATCGGGTTTACAACAGCGTCGACAAGGCCCAGCAAGAAGTATAGCTGGAGGCTTGGGAGAGTCTCTGGATAATCCACACTTCCAGGATACATTGCCTTCTCTCTGTCTCTCTCTGTTTTGACCAGAAACATGTTTTTGAGATGGAGAATAACTAGTGGCTTCAACCGGAGGATTTCACCTGCCATTCCAGCCCAGCCATCTACCATTATGTACGTCATGAAGAAGGTAGCCTTCATGGATATCGATACTCCGATTGTTCTTGGAATACTGTTATTTCCATTAAGCATATACGCACATTAGCATGCCGTAGGTTGATGCTTTTATAAATAAATATCAGAGAACTATTGAGAAAAAAAAGCCTTAATAATTTGGAAGTATTAGTAAGCATTACTCAGTAGGTGGTTGGTGAAGAAAAGCAAAGAGCTGCTCAAAAGCGGGTTCCAGTGTATGCTTCCCAAGAAAACATTAACCAGCATAAAATAGTAGTACTTGGCCGCAGCTTTCCGTTCCAGTTCAGACCTTGCTACATATCCTTCAATTTTCGACATGAACATCAACAATGAAGGAAGAACTAACAAGAAAATCTAAGTGCCAAACCAGGCATAAAACTAGTCAGAAATGACTTGATGAATTTCCTGCACAATAAAAGAAGCAGACCACAATCAAATGTAGTAGATAGTATGTGAATGCATAAATTAAGGACTCACTACAATATGCATTAGACAGAAATGACTTGGTCAAGATTCTGCCCTTCTCATGCCTATCTTATTCTATTTTTGTTTTTCCCTTTTGTCTTAGTTGTTTTCCACTTCGCTACTGCGAAGCTAATATGACTAGGGGCTCAGTGTTATTCTCTGTAAATGAATCCCACAAAACAAAAGAAATACATTGAGCAAGTCTAAAGACAGTGATTCGTAATCCGCAGTCTCATGTTAAAGTTTTACCAGAGACGTGTTCACAAGATAAATGTAAGATAAAAGTGATGACAGCTGTGGTAGAGCACTTACACTTCAATAACTGCTCTAAGAAACGGAGCAACTTTCTCTAATCCCTCAAGATTCGCAAGGGATTGCACAAACACGCTGGGTATCATGTAGAAGAACACCAGAGCAAAAACTAGTACTCCTATTACGAGTCTGCGTATGTTTAGTGAGACAAAAGGTATAACCAGATTACGCCAATAGATATCACGAGGTTCCGGGGCCCATGATGTCAACCACGAAGTAGGATTTTTGCTCTGCTGTGTCTGTGCGCAGACAGCTGCTCCCCATCTAGACTTGAATGAAACAAAAGACACTGGCAAGATTGCTTTGGCGTCCTGGAGAATCCTCTGCCTCTCCATTGTCATCTAAGAATACAAGTGTTGAATATGTCAAAAATAAACACTTATTCAGCCATTCATCCAACTAAGCTTGGTTGGAAAGAAGAAAAATTTTATGAATGCAATTTGGCATATACTCTGAGTAGGGAGCAAAATCAGATGCAAAGTTTGTGTTCATTTACTTTCTTATCAAGGTCCTTCAGTTCTTGTCTGTAGAATTCAATGGCATCACATTTCTCACCCCATAACCCATGATATCCTTTCTGTTACACATCATCAGTCACGTTTAAGAACTTAGAGCTTTCATCATAAAACAAATCCACAATGACGAGCTAGTGCTTCTGAAACGTTTGAACAGCCTTCTTAATAGCTCACCTTTATAGTTGGCCTTTTCTCTGGGCACCTTTCAAACTTAAGCTGGTAATAGCTCTAGTCGGTTTTGAAGTTTAATCCGTTTCTTCGCAAGCTTGGCAAATTTATTGGAATTGTATACAGCCTGGATTACCAGAAAAATTATTCAATAGAGTGAACTAGACTACTAGGAGCATAACAAAGTCATCTCCCAAGCATATCAAGATTATATTTTTTAAAAAAAAGCATGTAGCTTCGAAACTGCAAATAACCATAGTGACAGCAGAAATGCCTGCAAGACAGATTTACCTAATTATAGTGATAGGTATTGGCATGATTTTTCTTGAAGAAGTGATCTACAGACTCTGAAATGGAATCACCTGCAACATGAGGCACATTCCTGACCAGAACCTGAAATTTTACAACAATGTATAAACGTAAAGGGAAGACCCGGGGATTATTAAGATATCAAGACTTTAATGATTACAAAATGACAACTCTAGGAATGGTAGTATCAGTGCATAAAACTAAGACCAAATTGATGTCACGCATATAGTACATTATCAGAGTCTATAGTGAAGCAATAAAAGAAATAGTGAACAGAGTAAACCCGGTTCAGAGAAATGGTTCACAATAAACAAAAGTGAGTGCAATATGTGAGATAACATGAAAGAACAAAGAGATTAAACATTAACTCACTGTGAATTGCTCCACACATTGTTAGACCTTGTTAATGATAAGTTTTACGGTAAAGTGTTAGGAGAAAGAGAAGAAAGAGTAAATAGTTGTATGTGTTGTTACTCTGTTAGCCAGCTGCATCTGTAATTAGCCACGTGGTTGTTGGGTTGTTAGTTTGTTACCATGTACTCTTTTGTAGTTGGTATATCGGGGACTATAAATAGGGGAAGGAAGGATTTGTTGGTATGGAAAAGAGTAATAACATTGGCCTCTTAGAGGAGTTTTGCTGCATACCTTTGTTCCTAACAATTTGGTATCAGAGCCCGTTCTTGGGCAGAGAGGAAAGAAATGGCGATAACAAGAAACACTCAAGCTCCTGAAGGCGACGCTCCCCCCGCAACAAACGCTCGAGTCAGCGAGATCGAAGACAAGGTGGAGAATCTGTCGGTCACGGTTGTCGCAGTGCAGAAGGATATCCAGACGATTCTCCAGCTTCTTCAGAAGGATGATTCTGGCGGTGATGAAAGGAGATCGGCGAGCCACCACCGGGAGTCTGGTGAGAATGGCGAGCGAAGGGAGTTTAGGGTGCGGAAGTTGGACATGCCGATATTCACTGGGGAGGACCCTCAGGGTTGGATTTATCGGGCCGAGAGATTTTTCTCTCTCAACAAGATCCCACCGGCAGAGAAAGTCAAAGCGGCGGGGTGTGTGTATGGAAGGGGATGCTTTGCACTGGTTTGAGTGGATCAAGTGTCGCGAAGGAATCTTGGACTGGGAAGAGTTTCAGGCCGCGTTGCTGGAACGGTTTGGATCGACAATTAATGGCGACAGGCTGGATCTGTTGTGCTCCCTGAAGCAAACGGGGACGGTGGAGGAATACCGTCGGAGGTTTGAGTTTTATTCTGCCCACCTGACGGAAGTTCCCGACTCAGTCCTCAGGGGGATCTTCAAGAATGGTCTTAGCGGCACCGTTTGTGCAGAGTTGGCCATGTATGCGCCCCAGAACTTGAGGGAGATGGAGATGATGAAAGTAGCGCGCAAGATAGAGGAGAAGAATGAGTGGCTTGCGAACGGTGGAAGGCGAGGTGTTGACTCCTGTAGTCAGCGCGGGTCGAAGGGGTTGTATTCCGGTTCTTACTCTACCGGTTCTGCCAGCGGGACTAAACCGAGTTCCGGTCAGGAGCGGTTTGATCGTTCTAGGGATAATTCAAAGGAAGCTAGTATCCCTAATTCAGCGGCGGCTTCATCGGCCAGTTCCTCGTCGTCGGTGGCCTCTGCTGGGCGACTGTCAAAATTCCGGCGAATTCCAGACGCGGAGATGCAGCGGCGCAAGGCTTTGGGCCTGTGCTACCGTTGTGGGGAGAAATGGACCCCGACTCACCGCTGTAAGGTTGCAGGACTGCAACTACTCCTCACTGAAAACTGGATGGCGAAGAAGAGGCTTACGAGTATGTGCCAGAACAGGAGGGAGTTGGGTCGCCACCGACCTTGTTCACGGCGGAGTTATCCTTAATGTCTTTGATGGGGATACCTATTCGTAAAGCGATGAAGCTAGAAGGATGGTTGCGTGGCGCAGGGTTGTTATCTTAGTCGATAGTGGGGCGACGCATAATTTCGTTCAAGAAAATTTGGTCCTTGAGTGGGGGTTGCCGGTGGATAACTCTGCCAGCTTCGGTGTGACGGTGGGGAATGGTGGTGTGACGGAAAGAGGCAAGGGAGTTTGTAGAAATCTACATCTTGATCTTGGTGGGGCTGAATTTTTCATCGATTGTCTTCCCTTTCCTATTTCTGGCGTGGATATTATTCTGGGAATTGATTGGCTGATGCAGTTGGGTGACACCACTATTAACTGGAATTCTCTGTCGATTTCTTTTTGGTGGGCTGGTAATTGGGTTAAACTTCAGGGTGACCCCTCTTGTTCTTTGTCAAGAATCGAAGTTGAACCAGCTTTGCAGGCTATTGAAGATGGTGGGCTGGGATGGTTATGTTTTCCCGATTCTCTGCAAACGGTGGACTGTTGGAATGTTGAAGTGCTTCCCGCGTCTGAGGAAACAGAATTACAGAAGACCTTGGATTCATTCCTTGATGTATTCAGCCGTTGGATTTCCTACCCCTAGTAGATTCCACGATCACCATATTCCACTGCAGCAAGGAGCTGTTCCCCAAACATTCGACCGTATAGATATCCACATTATCAGAAGGACCAAATTGAAAAGA
Organism: Limonium bicolor; assembly: GCA_023374045.1. Taxonomy (NCBI): domain Eukaryota; kingdom Viridiplantae; phylum Streptophyta; class Magnoliopsida; order Caryophyllales; family Plumbaginaceae; genus Limonium; species Limonium bicolor. The sequence continues at coordinate 84,970,063 of CM041782.1, forward strand.
TTGTGGGAGGAACTCAAACATTCTGGTTTCATTCGCCCTAGTACAAGTCCCTTTTCTAGTCCAGTGCTGTGTGTGTGAAAAAGAAATCAGGGCGAATGGAGATTTTGTGTGGATTATAGGGCGTTAAACAGATTACAATTCCAGATAAGTTCCTCTCCCTACTATCGATGAGCTGTTAGATGAACTTAATGGGGCTACAATATTTCTAAGTTGGATCTCAAGTCGGGTTATCACCAAATCCGGGTAAAGGAGGAAGATGTGGAAAAAACGGCTTTTAGAACTCATGAGGGACATTATGAGTTTCTTGTTATGCCTTTTGGACTAAAGAATGCCCCAGCCTCTTTTCAGTCATTAATGAATGAAATATTCAGGCCATTTCTGCGGCGATTCATCCTGGTGTTTTTCGATGATATATTGGTGTTTAGCAAAAGCTTTGAGGAACATTTGTCCCATCTGCATCAAACTCTTGCTGTTCTGTCCAAGAACCAGCTTCGAGTCAACAAGAAAAAGTGTAGTTTTGCCAGAAAAAGGGTGGATTATTTGGGGCATTTCATTTCAGGTGATGGAGTCGAGGTGGACCCGGCCAAAGTTCAAGTTATGGTGAACTGGCCAACACCTAAAACAGTGAAAGAACTTCGTTCTTTTCTGGGGTTGACGGGATATTACAGACGTTTCATTCAAGGTTATGGGCTGATTGCTGCACCATTAACTGCTTTGACTAAAAAGAATGCTTTTCTATGGTCTGATGCAGCGCAGTTGGCTTTTGAAACTTAAGCACGTTCTGTCTACAGCCCCAGTTTTAGCCACACCTAATTTTTCCTTACCTTTTGTTGTGGAAACCGATGCTTCAGGAAAAGGGCTAGGGGCTGTCTTGATGCAACAGGGGCGGCCTATTGCATTCTTGAGTCAGGCTCTATCACAGAGGGCTTTGTCTAAATCGGTGTACGAAAAGGAATTAATGGCTGTTGTGTTTGCTGTCCAGAAGTGGCGCCATTACCTTTTGGGCAGAAGATTCACTATTAAGACCGATCAGAAAAGCCTTAAACATCTTTGGGAGCAACGTTTAATGACGGAAGAGCAGTATAAATGGGTTACGAAATTGATGGGGTTTGACTTCCAAATCTGTTATAGACCGGGAAAGAGAATAATGCTGCTGATGCTTTGTCTCGGGTGGAGGAAGTCCCTCAGTTACATCAATTATCTTCAGTTGTTTTTGATGGATGGAAGGATTTGGCGGATGAGGTATCTAAAGATCCTGTTTTGACTAAGGTTATTCAGGATCTCTTGATTTCTAGTGACAGTCACCCTGGTTATGAGATGAAGAACGGTTTTCTGTTTACAAAGGTAAACTAGTGTTGCCTGCTACTTCTATTTTGGTACCACAGCTGTTGAGGGAATACCATGAAACTCCTATGGGTGGCCATTCTGGGTTTCTGCGTACTTTCAAAAGGATTGCTGGAGTGGTTTTTTGGCTGGGGATGCGGAGGAAACGAATTAAGGAGTTTGTTGGGGTCTTGTGACATATGCCAAAGAGTAAAGTATAGTGCTTGTTCCCCTGCTGGCTTTACTGCAACCGTTGCCAATTCCTTCTAGAGTTTGGGAGGATATCTCTATGGATTTTATCACTAAACTTCCTAAGGTCCAAGGAATATGAGGTAATCTTTGTGGTGGTGGATAGATTAACCAAGTATTCTCATTTTATTCCCCTCAAACACCCATTTACAGCCTCTGACGTGGCCTCTGTTTTTATTAAAGAAGTGTGTGATGAAACTACAGGTGTTCCTAAATCAATAGTGTCAGATAGGGACCCCATCTTTATCAGCTTGTTTTGGAAGGAATTATTCAAGGCTGTGGGTACTAAGTTGTGCCTTAGTACTGCCTATCATCGCAATCGGATGGTCAAACTGAGGTGATTAATCGATGTTTGGAAGATTATCTACGTTGCTTCTGTTTACAAAAGCCGAAGCAGTGGCTAAAGGCTTTGCCTTGGGCGGAATATTGGTACAATACGTCATTCCATCAGGGTCTGAATACCACTCCTTTCAAGGCATTATATGGAAGAGATCCCCCTCTGTTGATTAGATACTCTCCTTTGGGTTCCTTGGTGGAAGAAGTGATGTTGTCTCACTGAGAGGGACAGTTTTTGGATGAGTCAGGGAGAAATTACTTGTTGCTCAGCAACGAATGAAAGCACAATCTGACCGTCACAGAAGGGAAGTGCACTTTCAGGTGGGTGAATTTGTGTATTTAAGGATCCATCCTTATAAATACTCCTCGGTTACTAAGAAAGGAATGCCAAATTAAGTCAAGATACTATGGGCCTTATGAGATTATAGCTAAAGTCGGTTCTGTAGTTATACACTGCGGCTTCCAGCAGATTCAAAGATTCACCCTACTTTCCATGTGTCACAATTGAGAAAGGCTTCCACTACTGCTATTACACCAGGCCCACTACCGAAGATCCTAACGAGGAATTGGAGCTTTTGTTACAGCCGGCTAAGGTGGGAGGCTTCAGACATAGGAATGGGTTTCCTAAGGAGGTCTTAATACAGTGGCAGGATTTGCCTGAGTCGGACGCCACTTGGGAGGAGGTGGGCTGTTATCAAGGAGCTGTTTCCTTTTTTCCACCTGAGGACAAGGTGGAAGTGCAGGAGGGGAGTGATGTTAGACCCTTGGTTAATGATAAGTTTTACGGTAAAGTGTATAGGAGAAAGAGTAAATAGTGTTATGTGTTGTTACTCTGTTAGCCAGCTGGCATCTTGTAATAGCCACGTGGTTGTTGGGTTGTTAGGTGTTACCATGTACTCTCTTTGTAGTTGGTATATCGGGGACTATAAATAGGGAAGGAAGGATTGTTGGGTATGGAAAGAGTAATAACATTGGCCTTTAGAGGAGTTTTGGCTGCATACCTTTGTTCCTAACACACATCGCCGTTGTGAAGCTAAAAAGCACAATCGCATTGATGAAACAGTATCATATTCCTTGAACAGCATGAAACAAGTCCAGAAAGTGAACAAGTACTGCATTGATATATGAACAAAGAAGCTGCAATTCAGGCACAGAGTCACAGACCCGGTTCGGAAAACCTAGTTCAGAATGCTATTCCATTTAAAAGTCTAGGTTGGGGAGAGTTATAGCAAAAATTGGCTACAAAACAAAAAACAAGTCCTGTCAGCCTTTCAAGACCAGTACATTTTACATAAAATTCTGATTCCAACTAGAAACTATATCCATGAACACACAATGCATACTCAGGGATCAGAGCTTATACTTGCACTATCATAATTCACACAAGATTGCTCCTACTATGACCAAATAGATAATAACAAAATGAAACAAGTCCTACTACTGCACAAACACGATCAAAATTTAGACCATATACTCTTTAACTAGGCCAGTCTGGAACTCAACATAACACAGCGCATTGTGCAGCATATAGATGATGACAGCTTCTTTACTGTTTGAGAGTTCACAGTGAACCAAAGAAATGTGAGCTTACTTGTACGACTCTGGTTCCACGTTTGATATTGCGAGCTTGTCAATATTGCTCATGACGAGTTCTTTCTTAAGAAAAAACAAGGTTCCCCCGGAGAAGTTGACTGGCACAAGGACCAGAATTCCTAATATCAGCATCGGTGCTAATATTTTCAAGCTACAAATAACAACAAATAGACAGGATGGAAATGAGCGCCAAGTCCCCAGCAACATTCAAGAGTTAGATAAATAACAACTTGCACGCAACCAAAAGGCATCAAATTCAGAAATCTTACACATAATGTATGACATTCGATTAACAATTTTTTATTAGCAGCACCGTAATTAGCGGTTATATACAATGCAGCAACTAGCAAGTACAATTGCGGAGCACAACCGTCCGAAAATCTCGTGAGGCTCAAAAGAAACGACACTCGTTAGATCCCAGCACCAACAATCTCCTAGAAAATAATAACAAGCGACAAAATGGACCAGCTAAGCGCTAACAATTTCCACCCAGAAAAAGCAATCTCCAAACTCGTCCTCAATGCTCCCCGAAAAGAATTCCTTTTTAAAAAGCTCAGAGATTTCCCATCGTAGAACCTTCACATAATTCAAAGCGAACCTCCAGGAAATGATCATTCCGGTGAAGTATAAAAACTTTTTTTAATAACCTTTGCCAGAACTTACTATTACTAGCAGCTCAAACCAACCCAGGTTCAGTAGTCTTAAATTCAGGAAGTCTCAAGAAATTAAAGTGATAGGCTACAACGAGCAGCGATAATATACCCAGAATGTAAATCCTGAGAAACACAGCGGAATCAAGCCCAGCGTGCTCAATCAACTCGTTCTCGCTCCTTCGGAGAGCCTGGGGCATCCAATCAAGGAAAGTGAGGTAAGTTGGGGCATTGAGGTTGACAAACTTGCCGACGAAGCCATTAGCACCTCTGCTGGGACTAGTACGCTGGCCTTTGAGGTACCACTTGAGGAAGTAAACCCTATCGTTTATTGGTTGAAGCCTTACAGGGCGAACGCCAGCATAAAGGCACTGAGTATGTCGAAATACGCTGAGACTCCGAGGTCCGAGAGAGTTGCCATTGGTTCATAGAGAGAGACTGGGTGGGGGGAGAGAGGTGAGGAGATGAGAGGAGGAGGAAAGAGAAAGTAAGATCATTGGGAAAGCAAGTTGGAGCAGGTTTAAGGTTTTGAGAGCAGCTAGAGAAAACAGGGAGGAGCGGGAAGCGGTTCGGAGTAAAGCGATCGTGTTGTATGGAAGATCGAGGACGAAAGGAAAGAATATTTTGTTTCGTGTGAACTTTGGGATTAACGTATACTCTACATTTATTACTAATTGCTCCAAAAAGGGTAAGTTTCTGAATTGTTTGACAAAAGTGTGAAATTATGTCTTTAATTAGTAGCAAGTAGTTGTTACTACTAGCCGTTACGATACGCTAAAAAAGAGTGTGCAAAGCAGGGCGGACCTAGGTGGTGTCACATGGGTCACGTGACCCCATGACTTTTGTAAAAAAAATTAATTATAGTAAGTTTTAATGTAATTTTTTTAAAATAATAGATATTTTATGTGTTAGTGACCCCATAAATATCATAAAATTTTAATTATAGAAATTTTTATTTGTCAGTGACCCCATAATTTTTAATCTCTGGGTCCGCCACTGGTGCAAAACACTCCTAGATCAAATGGATGAGTTTTTATTTATGGGTTGGTTCAGATCCGGTTTTTCCCTGGGTTTATCGTTATCTGATCCGTTAGGTCCGATTTTTTTATTTTTTTATAAATAATTAATAAAAATTTAAATTAATAATTAAGTTTTAAATAAAGTTCAAGTAAATAAAAAATTTGACATAAATATTAAATAATTAATAAAACTATAAATAAAAACGTTATATATTATTAAAATTACAAAAATATAATATTATATATAATATTATATATATATATATATATATATAAGTAGTAGTATATTTTTAAATTCGGGTCTGGCCGGGTTTTGATTCAGCCTTAACATTTTATTGGAGCCTGGCCCGGTTTTGAATTTGAGCCTAGTTTCTTTCGTCCAGACCCGCCTGATTTTTTTTTTCAGTCTGGATTTTCGGGCTTTTTTCCGGATCAAACAGGATCGGGTCACCAGGCCGGGTTGGGTTTGATCAGCTCTAAAAGCACACCACCACAGGAGATATCATAATGGATGGATAATTGAAGTGATATTAACCTTGGGATATTATTTTATTTTTCAGTTTACAATCTCAACCGTCTATTCACTTTCTTTCTGTTTCAAACTTAAGGTGCCGGCCTATTCCAGTTTTCCAATCTCACTGTATCGTTCCTACCCCTTTTTTCTTTTTTCTTTTTTGATCAAGAAAACGGGGGCAGTTAGCCCTCAACTCTTATTGAAATCCAAGAGTTTTTGTCCTCAACAAGCTGAGGTATAATACAGGTTGGGGGTTGGTCTAGAACAGTACAACCGTTGGGACTCCCAAGGCCAAGCTTGGCTAATTTATCTGCTAGACGATTACAAGACCGGGGAACATATACAATTTTGTTGCCAGATGAAGTACACAGATTCCTTCTACACTCCTCCAGCAGTGGCTTTAACGGATGAGAGTTTGAGCAGCTCTCAAAGATTCTGACTAGTTCGGATGAGTCTGAGAAGATACTCACTTGATCCAACCCTTTATCTCTAATCATTCTGCTTGCTAGGACAAGAGCCATCGCCTCTGCGTGTAAAGCATTGTGGTGTCCAAATGATGATGAGAAGCCCGCAATCCAATCACCTTCATGGCTTCTAATTACACCACCCGCCGTTGCTTTACCTGCACAGAAGTCAAAGGCCCCATCAATGTTGAAAATAGTGTGATTAGTTCTACTAATAGTATTATAAAACTCCCTGCTGTTGCTGTCTGAATTGTTGTTGCCGTTATTCCACATAGTAGTCATATTATTGACGTTTTTCCTTGCTGATCTGTTCTGCCTGCACTTCAAAATAACATTTCTTAGGGGTAAGAACATTCTATGCTCTTTTCCAAACACCTTATTGTTCCTCCACAACCACAGAGTATGACAGACGATAGGGAAAACCATTTTCCAGCTCATGTTAATTAAACACCGACCATTTTTCTGTATGTTTTCCTTAATCCAGTCCTGCAAGTCCAAACCAAAAAAATTAGTTTGTCTGTTTGAATAAATAAGTCTCATCCACACTTTCTTAGCAATTATACAGTCTCTTAAAACATGAATGATTGATTCCTCTCTCCCGCAGAAGTGGCATGTGTTATCTGCTGTTAACCCCAGACTGAACCTTCTGGAGTTGGTCATTATTCTTCCGATCAGCACTCTCCACATCAAAAGTTTGACTCTTTCTTGGACTGGCATGCTCCATACAGATCTGAAGATGCTCGAGTCTCGACCAGCTATCTCTCTTTCGTGACCTGTAAACATCTTATATGCAGATTTGACACTGTACACACCATTATCATCAGGAAACCAAGAGATAAAGTCCGAATCAGCTGCAAGGAAAATCGTAAACTTTTAATGAGCTCCAGACATTCCCTCGGTAGATAGTCTACTAGTAATTCCCATTTCCAACCCCGGTCATTATCCTAGTAATCAGCAACCTTATTATCAATATCATGGTTAGGGATATCCCTTGTCTTTTTTGAACATAGCGCAAAATTACCAACCCAACAATCCTTCCAGAAACGAATTAGCTGGCCATTACTTAGCACCCATCTAAGTCCTTTTTGAACTAGGGGGGCACATTTCTGCACCCCTTTCCAAGTCACAGAACCTCTACTAGTGTCCGGATTAGGGTATTTCTTCCTTAACATCCTATAACACAGACTTTGGGAGTTACTAGCTAGATTCCATACAATTTTGCCAAAACAGGCAAAGTTCATTAACTTAGACTGCCTAATCCCTAGCCCACCTTTCTCTTTTGGCCTACAAAGTGTGTCCCACCCGATATCATGTAATTTCCTTGTCTCTGAATCGTGACCCCATATGAAGTCCCTACTCATTTTGTCAATTTTGTTACATACTTTAGCCGACAAGATTTGACATTGCATTGTGTGAACTGGGATGGAAGAAAGACAACTCTTGACTAGGCAAACACGACCAGCCATTGAGAGGGTTTTCATTTTCCATCCAGCTAGCCTATCTCTTACTTTGGCTAAAATTAAATTGTGAGATTGGGAGGCAGATCTCCCCTGTTTAAGAAACACCCCTAGGTATTTTCCAAAGTTCCTGGTTATCGGCATTTTTGCCTCTTGGCTAATTATTTCAGCTCTTTCCTGAGTTATGTTCTTAGAGATTAGGATGGCAGATTTTTCATAGCTAACTATATGACCAGAGGCAAAGCAAAATTCCTCCAAACACTCACTCATTACGTTAACTTGATTGATAGAGGCACTACCAAAGAGAACCAGGTCGTCCGCAAAGAAACAGTGAGATAAACTCGTGCCTCTCTTACCTAAAGAGATAGGCTTCCATTCCTTCCTTTTCACTTTCATGTTAATTAATTGAGAGAGTCTCTCCATGCATAAGACAAAGATAAAAGGGGACAAAGGGTCCCCCTGTCTAACTCCTCTGCCCGCACTAAATGAATTAGACAAGTTGCCATTCCAACTAATTTGATAAGAAACTGATGTTATACAACTCATAATGGTGGCCTTGAGGTTGACTGGCAGACCTAAGCAACAAAGAGTATCATTTATAAAATTCCAGGACAGTCTATCATACGCTTTTGCCAAGTCAATTTTCATAGCTATGAGCCCTTCCTTTGCCTTTGTGTTCTGCATAACATGAAGCACTTCCTGAACTAAGATGATATTCTCAAATATGTTCCTTCCAGGAACGAAGCTGGTTTGACTATCAGACACCCAGGAAGGCATAAAGGGCTTTAGTATATTGGCCAAAGTTTTTGCTAGAATCTTGTACTGGACCTGACACAAGGATATTGGTCTAAACTGAGAGACTGTAGTTGGACACTCCACTTTGGGGATAAGGACAAGAATTGTTTGGTTTACATTAGGGCTGACTTGGTGGTATTGGAAGCAGTCCTGAGCAAAGGTTAGTACCGAAGGAGCCATTATTGGCCAAAACTTTTGGAAGAAGCCAGCAGGGAACCCATCCTTACCGGGGGCCTTAAAG